>CM042397.1:12219662-12797834 GCA_023634145.1 Thymallus thymallus | reverse complement strand
AGAGAGAGAGAGAGAGAGAGAGAGAGAGAGAGAGAGAGAGAGAGAGAGAGAGAGAGAGAGAGAGAGAGAGAGAGAGAATAAAAAAAAAACATGACAGATAAAGATATCTTATCTGTCATCTATCTCTCAGAGTTTGACAGGCATGAGTTGCTGATCTACGAGGAGGTTGCCAAGGTGCCTCCATTCCACAGGAAGACGTTGGTTCTGATTGGTGCTCTGGGAGTGGGCCGACGCAGCCTGAAGAACAAACTGCTGCTGTCTGACCCACAACACTACGGCACCACCATCCCCCGTGAGTGTTGCTAACGCTAACTTTCCAACCAATTAACAAACAAAGATGCTAACATGCTAAAGCTAGCCCTTGATGTATGATCCTAACAATCCGAGAATGTTCTTTGGATTGAGTCCATTGTGCTAGGACACCTTCATACAGTAACTAGTGATTGTTGAAACATTTTCCAGCAAGTGCTCTGGATAAGAGTGTCTGCTAAATTACTCAAATGTAGATCATCTTCTTGTCTCCTCCAGACACCTCCAGAAAGCCAAAGTCAGGGGAGCGGGAAGGCCAGATGTACGCCTTCACCTCGCGGAGCAAAATGGAGGCAGACATCAAGAACGGCCGCTACCTGGAGCATGGCGAGTACGACGGCAATCTCTACGGCACCAAGATGGACTCCATTCACGAGGTGGTGGACGCCGGTCGCATCTGTGTACTGGACGCCAATCCTCAGGTAGGAGCGACTGGCCACATTGTGGCCCCACACACCACAATCTGGAATTCCAGGGTTGGGGAGTAACAGATACATGTAATCCGTTACATTTAAGAGATTACCAAAAACTGTAACCCGTTACCTTACCGGCAAAGATATTTGAATCAGATGACAGATACTTTTGAAAAACTAGATGATTACTTTTAAATTCCGAATGGATGTTTGCGAAAAAAAATCTTTGACACTTCTCTGTTTTCTCAATGACATTGAAATCAGCATTGAAGAAAGGCGCAAGTTTTAGTTAGTTCCACCTGAGCGAGTCTGACCACAAGTCGGAGACCACTATAAAGACACCCCAAATGTGTTTGATGGATCGCGGGAAAAGAGCAGGAATAGGCTTTTGCAGGCTACAGTCCAAGCTATATCTTCCAATGGTGCGACTGCTGTCGGCATCCAAAGATTATCCAACTTGAATAAACGCTTCAAGGTAAGGATGACAGCTGTGTAGTCTACGGCGATACAGATATCACTTATTATTGATATCTACATAGCTCATTGATGTGAATTACACTGCTGCTCTCTCATTTAGCTATTTGCGCCTTACGGATTGTGGTTGTTGTGGATGGCTGTTCACAAATCTAAATGTGTATTTGAAGCCAATAATGGATGAATTCTAGAAGTTTACGCTGCCTATCAATAATTGTTTTTGAAACCAGTGGACAGCCAGTGGAAAATGCGCTCTTGTAACAAAACCCCATAGGCCTAATGGACGCATGCTTAAACTCGCACACAAATCTAAAGGGGCATTTTTGTACTTATAAATGATAGATATACATCCATTGATTCTTGAAGAAAATAACGTATAAATGCCTCATGAGCTTAGTTCAACTGTCAAACTCCATGAGATCCCAACATACAGTATAACCTTGTTTTTGTAAACATTGTATATGTAAATAAACACTGTATAGCCTCATAACATGGTTAAAACTATAATGTTGATAACATGGATGGTCAGGCCTGGCATCCATAGCTATGTGTTTTAATCTGAGAGTGGTTACATTTCTCCAGGCCTATCCCTCAGCATTTTACCAAAACAGAGGCGGGGCAACTGTTTTGTTATTGTTTCATCTGTGGATTTGCCCTTTAAACAGCTGAATATTATCAAGATATCAAAGTGTCACCAACAAAAAGGTAAACAATAGGCCTATAGCAGATGCAGCATATGGCATTCATTTTTCACATGTAAATAGCACTTTTCAGTAGTGCTCAAAGCATGCCATTCTATGAGCTCAGCATTTATTTTTATATTAGAATCAATGAGCCCACAAGTCCTCCATGACAACAGAATCATAAACAGCAGAGTAAGGCTGGCTAATAAGTCCTTAGTTTTGGGGTTATGCTCATGTAAAACAATTTGGCTAATCTAAATTTCTATATCTCCTAGTCCTATTCTTGAAGATCAAGGGGTATAACATTTATTGGAATGACTGGAACTCTGATAGACTTTGGTTTTTAATGTAAAGATATAATTTAATCGTAGCATTATATGTAGTAGAAAGCGATGGGTAAGAAGAAGCTAATATAACCAACACATGAAGTAAAATGTAACATCCATATATGGCCAGCTATGTAAACATTAACATTGATTTATCCTTCAATAGATGTTGTTCAATTTCTAACATACATTTTTGTCTTCTTCTAAAGCCTCTTAAAGGGAAAGTAATCTAAAAGTAACGGAATGTAATCAGATTATATTACTGATTTTGAGTAATCCAAAAGTTACATTACTGATTACAATTTTGGACAGTTAACAAGTAACTGTTACGGATTACATTTAGTAAGTAACCTACCCAACCCTGGTAAATTCAGGTTCTAACAGTTATAGACATTGGTACCTTGTACTACTTCCAGGCCTTGAAGGTACTGCGGACGTCTGAGTTCCTGCCTTATGTGGTGTTCATCGAGGCCCCTGACTTTGAGATCCTCAAGGCCATGAACCAGTCGGCCATCGAGACTGGAGTTGTCACCAAGCAGCTGACGGTAAGCACCAGGGTGAAGCCAACAGAGGATAATGACTGAATGGAAAAATCAATGATAGCTACTGACTTTGTCTTTCATTCAGGAATCCCAACGTGCCTCACTTTGTTTTGCCATTATACACTGAGTATACAAAACATTAAAGACACCTCCTCTTTCCATGACATAGACTGACCAGGTGAATCCAGGTGAAAGATATGATCCCTTATTGATGTCACCTGTTAAATCCACATCAATCAGTGTATATGAAGGGGAGGAGACAGGTTAAAGAAGGATTTTTAAGCCTTGAGACTATTGAGACATGGATTATGTATGTGTGCCATTCAGAGGGTGAATGGACAAGACAAAATATTAAAGTACCTTTGAACGGGGTATGGTAGTAGGTGCCAGGCGCGTCGGTTTGTGTCAAGAACTGCAATGCTTCAGGGTTTTTCACGCTGTTACCTCTGTGTCAAGAATGGTCCACCACCGAAGGACATCCATTCAATTTGACACAATTGTGGGAAGCATGGGCCATCATCCCTTTTTGTAGCATTTAATTCTTGGGACTATAAGATTCTATCTGATATTTGTGTAAATAATGAGTTAATATAATACAATTATAATAGATCTTTAGATAGTTCTTCAGACTGTATGTCTGTAAAAGTTAGATCTTTTCTTTAAAAAAACATTTTTTTTTTACTAGAAAGTTCTATCTGCATAAACCCATATGAACTTGGAGCTATCCAATCACAAGCCTGAAAAAATAAAGACGGACTAATCAGAACAAACGTCTTTGCCATATCACTCTAAGTATAGTCTAGGCTAGGCTAGTCTAGCCAGCAATAATGACATGCAAGCAAAAACAACACTGTCAGAAATCTTAAATTAAATGACGTCACACCGTCTGATGATCATAATAAATGCCTTAATGTATTTGATGATGTTTTCTGACTATCTGGGTAATTGACATTTCAGAGCCGTAATGTTCATAAGGTGCTATCTGCAATTGCACCCAATAAAAAAAAACGTATTTACAAATGTCTCAAGATTTTGATACTCTACACTTTAGGTATCTTTAAGGTGAGGACCTTAATGGGTTATGAAAGAATAATTCACTACAAAACAGTTTCTGAGATCTGGGATGTGAAAACATTGATTCTCAATATCTCAGAACTTTGCTTTGCGCAGATAGCACTTTATAGTCCCAAGGTCACAACTTGCTGCAAAGCTGAAAGGCCTTAACGTTGCTCACTAGCTACATGTCTGAGTCTCCAGATTCGTAGCTATTGGCGCCTCATGAACATAGCTAATTAGCTTGTCCAGGGCCTGTCCCCCTCCTGTTACTCTGGGTTCTAACAACCACCATATTTGTCCTGTGTAGGACTCAGAGCTGAAGAGAACAGTGGACGAGAGCACCCGCATCCAGACAGCCTACGGACACTACTTTGACCTCACCATCGTCAACGACAACCTGGACGAGAGCTACAGGAACCTGAAGGCAGCCCTGGAGAAGGTCTCTGCTACCCAGCAGTGGGTCCCAGTCACATGGGTCTTCTAGTGGGAGACAGAAGGACAAGACGGTGGTGTTGAACACTTGTTCTCTCACTCATCCCCACAAGACATCCAATGGTACTGTCTAGTTCATCTTCACCGTGACCTCTGGACCTCTGACTTTTGGACCCCATACATAAGACTGAACTGACAGCATTCTTTTTGCTGTGTACCGTGGACATTCAGAATATGAAATAGATAATGTTACATCAAAACAGTAAACAATGGTAGATTGTCTTCTACTGGTTATGTCTTCGCTGCAGGTCTGACACGCACACACACACACACACACACACACACACACACACACACACACACACACACTCACTCACAGACACACACTCACTCAAAGACAGCCAGCTGTCTTATTCCCCAAATTCTATTTTTATTACCACATTCTATTTTGTTGTATGGGGCGTTCAAGTTGAGACACCTTTTGACACCTACTGTTGGGGTTTTCTTTTCTCTCATTTCAAAAAGGCAAGACACTATGGTGTGAACATAAAACATCAAAAATAATTTGAAGATAGCATGTAGATACATACAGTAGAGAGGTGTATGATAGATGTACTGTAAGTACAACCTTTATTTATGTGATTACACAGATACCTTTTTATATATGTTTTTGAAGTTTTTGATTTTATTCCACCCAGGTCTGCTGTACAGTAAACACCAGTTTGTCAAGTAAATGGCTCCAGAGTTATACTTGATGGGTTCATTGCTGTTGGTTATCAAGAAGGCCTTGAACCCATCAAGTAACATTCTGGAGCCATTTACTTATCAAAGTGGGCAGCCCTTTTTATTACAAGATGCATGGTCTATTGGGTCAGTTGAAATCGATGCACCCCAGGCTGTGGGAAATTTGGTGATCATTATTTTGGGAAGAGAAAGCTAAAGGCAGATGAACCCAGAGTTCGGGGTCGTACTTTCGATTGTTTTCGTTTTCTCTTGCGAAACATTTAGCTATAATGATGAGTACGACCATGGAACGACCCACGACACAGAACAATGACACGTTAAAGTACTCCAGATGAGTGTAAGGTCACAGTTTCTTTCAGCATGGTTTCTACATTGGTACATGTATCCATGGCATTTTCAAAGACCAAGAACTGAGTTTGGAGATTACAATTAGATTCATTCATGATCAAAAGATTTCAAGAAGCTTCTGTATTTGACTGTGTTGCAGTCACATTTTCTAGACGTACTGTAAATGACAGACTGTGAATGTAGATATACCGTAGACTAGAGGCAAACGCTAACTACAGTAACAGTGCGTTGTTTATATGAAATTGACCTATACATTTGATGATGTCCACAATTAAACATATACAACCAATGAGACCAAATTGATGTCTGATTCTATGGAAGGATGAAATTGCATTCCAGTAAAGCTACATTTATTAGGGGGTTTAGGAAACAACAGAAACTCTCCCACTTTTTACAAAGCCCATGTGCAAGCGATTTCCAGTGTTAACAGCAAATGTGGTGGCCAAGCCCATGATACCTTACTATTGGTAGACCTATCAGGATGGTATGCATTCCAAGCCATAATGTCCTCATCCGACTCCAAAGATTGTTCCAAATAAGTAATATTAAATTAAACTAGCATAAAATATTAAATTATACCCTGTGTTTCTAAGAGCCCTGCCCACTGTCACTCCACATGCCCAAAGGCTGAAGCACAAATGGTGGGTGTTTTAGATCATTTCTTTATCTATCCTATATTTATCATTCTCTTCTTTCTTTCCATCCCTCAGTTCAACCCACTGCTTCAACCTTCAGTCACTTCTGCAAAAGACATGGAATCTCTTTGTCTTTGTAGGGCAGAGAAGGTCAGGTATTTTTAGGTTATTTTCCAAGCTCAGGACTTTCAGGCATCTACCAACCAACAAACACAATAGTAAAAACAGTTCCAACAAACGTAGGTGTTCCCTTCAGGACGTGACGGATAACGGTGCTACCTGTGCCTGTAACCTCCTGCCGACCTGTCCAGGATGTGGCCAGTGTTTTTAGGTGTGTTCACTGCTCTGGTGGTGGCCTGGGTTACATCCTAAATTATTCCAAGAGAACGAGGGTCTTTTCCCAGGAGTGCCTACGACAACCGGGCCGTTGGTGACAGACAAGAAGCAGACAGATGAGGTGCCGCTCTAGTGATTGGCAGCGGTATCGGAGTGCTGACAGCAGCGGCGGTTCTAGCCAAAGCAGGGAAGAGGGTTGTGGTTCTAGAGCAGCATGACCAGGCTGGAGGCTGCACTCACACCTTTGAGAACCAGGGCTTTGAGTTTGATGTAGGTAAGAGCCACTGTGAAAGAACCGACCATGGACTACACTCAATAAGACCTTAATACCTATGTACTCAAATTGCTTGGTCTGGTAAGATTACTCTTGTTTGTTAATCTTGGTAAAAAAGCAGAACTTGTTTCATTGAGTAAACTAGTCTCTGGTGAGTGGTGACGGGCGGCCAGAGGCCAGCGCTCACGCAAGAGTTGGTTTAGGGTAGCAGGGATTAAGCAAGAAGTAATTGCCAGTGGTGTTTGATAAACCCAATCCAGGCACAATCATAAGGGAGGATCATTGGGTAGGATAAGCTTCTGACACATACACAAATGATACAGCAAATATTCTCTCCCCACCTCCACCTTTTTATTTTCTTTGAATTAACTTTTATTTAACTAGGCAAGTCAGTTAAGAACACATTCTTATTTACAATGTTTTACACCTCCCTCTGTCAGGGATCCACTACCTGGGCCAGCTCCATGAGAACTGCCTGTTTCGTGTGGCCCTGGACCAGATCAGTGAGGGCCAGATCCAGTTCACCAGGATGGAGCAGCACTTTGACACACTGATCATAGGTCAGGGTTAAAGCCGCAGGGACTACCACATCCTATCTGGGAAGACGGATATGGCAGAGAGCCTGAAGAGGCAGTTTCCTGATGATGTGGAGGCCTTGAATGAATATTTCAAGTATATGAAGGTAGTGTGTGTGTGCGTGTCTGTGATCATAACCCCTCGCATGTCTCCCCAAGCTGCAGAAGGCAGCTCGTCGTATCAATCTCCTGGCCGGCCTCAAGATGATGCCCATGTGGCTGGTACACTTCCTGGTTCGGACCGGCCTATTAGAACGCATCTCCTCAGTGTTCCTCATGGCCATCACCAAACACACAGAGAAGATGGCCACTCTGACCAAGAGCAAAGACCTACACGCCCTCTCCGCATACCTCTTCTATGGTCAGTCCCTATACACATCCACTCCCAGGGTGAATTCCAACACGTTTGTATTGGACAACTATTTTCCAAACTGAACTGACACACTGTTGCTAGTTTACAACCTATTCCTAGAACATACAATTGTGTGCTCTTCTGCCCTTCTTGAGTGTAGAGCATGTGGTTATGTTTGTCCCTCTCAGCATGTTCTGTAATGCAGTGGTTTGGGGTGGGGGGGGCACTGACATTTTCAAATGTGAAATAGGGGCCCCTGGGGGAAAAAGGTTGGGAACCCCTGCTCTAATGTGAAATGTAACTTTAATTGGATGTCCTTAACTGTGTTTCCCCTGCTGGTAGGTATTCCCCCAAGGAATCCAGTTTCCTAATGAATACTCTACTGCTGCAGCACTATAAGAGGGGAGCCTACTACCCCATTGGAGGGGCCAGTGAGATCGCCTTCCAAATCATCCCAGTCATCCGGAAGGCAGATGGCGCTGTGCTGGTCAGAGCCACTGTACAGACGGTCCTTCTGAACGAGGAGGGCTCAGCGTATGGTCAGTCTCTAGTTCAGGAGGGAAAAGCAACGACTAATTTTACTATTAGATATGCTTACTGTTGACCGTCTTCTATGGGAGTCTTTGGCGTTACATTAGACTCATTGCAAAGTGAGTTGTTGGCCTATGACCCCTGACCTCTGGTTGCCAGGTGTGACGTGGAGGAAAGGTCAGGAGGAGGTGGAGGTGTTGGCTCCAGTGGTCATCTCCAACGCTGGTATCTTCAACACCTTTGAGAAGTTCCTTCCCACAGATATACAGGCCAAGCCGGGTGAGTGGTGGTGATCATGAATTGCACTGAACTTTTACTGAAACAGGAAACAGGTTGAAACATGAGAAAACATGTGATGAGTAATTTGGACTAATCAGATGTGATCAACCAAAAGATTTGATCATATTACTCCCGTGCTAGCCTCTCTACACTGGCTTCCTGTTAAGGCTAGGGCTGATTTCAAGGTTTTATTGCTAACCTACAAAGCATTACATGGGCTTGCTCCTACTTATCTCTCAGATTTGGTCCTGCCGTACATACCTACACGTACGCTCCGGTCACAAGACGCAGGCCTCCTTATTGTCCCTAGAATCTCTAAGCAAACAGGTGGAGGTAGGGCTTTCTCCTATAGAGCTCCATTTTTATGGAATGGTCTGCCTATCCATGTGAGAGACGCAGACTCCGTCTCAACCTTTAAGTCTTTACTGAAGGCTCACCTCTTCAGTATGTCCTACGATTGAGTGTAGTCTGGCCCAGGGGTGCAAGGGTGAACGGCAAGGCTCTGGAGCGACGAACCACCCTTGCTGTCTCTGCCTGGCCGGTTCCCGTCTCTCTATTGGGATTCTCTGCCTCTGACCCTATTACGGGGGCTGAGTAACTGGCTTCCATGCCATTCCTAGGAGGGGTGCGTCACTTCCTGTCCAGTTTGTCGCCCCCTCTGGCTTGTGCAGTGGAGGGGATCTTTCGTGGACTATACTCAGCCTTGTCTCAGGGTAGTAAGTTGGTGGTTGTTGATATCCCTCTATTGGTGTAGTGGCTGTGCATGGCAGAGTGGGTGAGGTTATATCCTGCCTGGTTTGGCCCTGTCCGGGGGTATTGTCTGGGTATTGTCGGAGGGGGCCACAGTGTCTCCTGACCCCCCCTGTCTCAGCCTCCAGTATCTATGCTGCAATAGTCTATGTGCCGGGGGGCTAGGGTCAGTTTGTTAAATCTGATGTTATTATCCAGTGTCTTGTGTGAATTTAAGTATGCTCCCTCTAATTATCTCTCTCTCCCACTCTACCTCCTCTCCCGGAGGACCTGAGCCTACCCGGAGGACCATGCTTCAGGACCACCTGCCCTGATGACTCCTAGCTGTCCCCAGTCCACCTGGTCGTGCTGCTGCACCGGTTTCAACTCCTCTGCCTGCGGTTATGGAACCCTGACCTGTTCATTGGACATGCCACCTTGTCCCAGACCTGCTGTTTTCATCTCGCTCTCGCTCTACCACACCTGCGCTCTATTGCACTCAAAAAACAAGTTACATTCCATCCTGATGTATTTACCTGTTGCAACCTCCACAACTAGTTTTATTATTATTTGACCCTGCTGGTCATCTATGAACATTTGAACATCTTGGAGAAAGAACTGGCCTTAATGGCCATAAATTGATATAATCTCCACCCGGCACAGCCAGAAGAGGACTGGCCACCCCTCAGAGCCTGGTTCCTCTCTAGGTTTCTTCCTAGGTTTTGCCTTTCTAGGGAGTTTTTCCTAGCCACCGTGCTTCTACATCTGCATTGCTTGCTGTTTGGGGTTTTAGGCTGGGTTTCTGTATAGCACTTTGTGACATCGGCTGATGTAAAAAGTGCTTTATAAATACATTTGATTGATTGATTGATTCCCAGACATCTAGGCCCTCCTGGGGAGGATGCAGCATGGAATTCGTCTGGACGGCACCAAGGAGGAGCTGGGCCTCACCTCTGTACAAAGATAACGATATGGACACACTGTTAGTACAGTAGCGGGTCTCTTGAATTGTATTCTCTTTGATTCTTTATTTTGCTCGTTCATTTGGTCTTTGTTAATTCCATAGAGATATATAATAATATATAATAGAGATATATAATAATATATAATAGATATATATATAATAATATATAATAGAGATATATAATACATCATTTTTGTTCATATTGTGTTCTATTTAATTTAGGGATGAGCAAATCCTGTCGTTGGGGGCCTGATTGGTGTCACACTTTTTCCCCAGCACCAGCTAACACGCCTGACTCCAGTAATCAACTAATCATGATCTTCAGCTTAGAATGCTAGTTTTTTAATGAGCTGTGTTTTTATTAATTTTGTTTGCTAGGGATGGGGGGAAAAGTGTGACACTCATAGCCGCAGGAAGTAGGTGTGCTGAAGGTACTGCAGCACCCCCTGATAAATCATAATAAAAAAAGAATGAATATACAAATAAAATAAATACAAAAGTTTCCACACCAAATTTGTGCACTAGGCCTTAATTACTTACTTCTTGTTGAGCAGAGAAACAACATTAAATGAAACTGCCGCTGAGGTCCCTTTATTTTTAAACCACGTCTTATTTGAGTTCATGTGTAATGTTTTGATTGTTGGATGGAGCGCTACAGCTCTCTGAGCCGAGAGGAGGTGGTGGGGAACATCCCCATGATGTTTATTCATTTCCCTTCTGCCAAAGACCCCACCTCCAGTACCCGTCATCCAGGTAGCTGCCTCAACAACACACACCTGCACCAATAATAAATCAATCACATTTAATGTGTCACAACAGGTGTGGACTAACAGTGAAATGCTTCCTATATAGATTATAACACAGTATTTGAGCACCCGTCACACCCACAGAAACACTGAAAAGACAGAGTGAAGCATAATAAATCAAATATAAAATTTGAGACGAGGAGTGATGATCAGTACTTCAATGCTGCTGAAGGTCTATTTTCATACAAAAAAGCATATAGTTTAAGATATTAATTATGATAAACTGTTTTTATAGTTCAAATGATTGTGTTCTAAGACTCTCTCTCCACTTCCCAACAGGGAAGTCCTGTATGACTCTGTTGACCATGGCTAAGTTTGAGTGGTTTGAGGACTGGAAAGATACCAAGCTAAACAAGAGAGGGTCAGTTTACGAAGACCTGAATGTGAGCACGGCCAAGGATCTAGACTGGGAAAAAATGGCACAAAAGAAATGTGCATCACTGGATTCCTCACAGTTGTGATTGATTACTACTCTTTAGTAGTCAGATCACACCAGGCATAAACATGGGTGTGTTTTCTGCTTTGTTTCCATTGAAGTGCTTCTGTAGGACAGACACAACTCATTAAGGTGCACTTTGCCCCCTGAAAGTCTATTACATTCATCCCCTCCACTGTGGGTGGTTTCAACCAGATTATGTTTCAATAATACTTGTTACAATCCATTGTAACCATGTAATGCTGTTACTGTGATACCTATCAATGTTACACTGTTGTTCAAATCAAATCAAATTTATTTATAAAGCCCTTTTAACATCAGCCAATGTCACAAAGTGCTATACAGAAACCAGCCTAAAACCCCAAACAGCAAGCAATGCAGATGTAGAAGCACGGTGGCTATGAAAAACTCCCTAGAAAGGCAAAACCTAGGAAGAAACCTAGAGAGGAACCAAGCTCTGAGGGGTGGCCAGTCCTCTTCTGGCTGTGCCGGGTGGAGATTATAACAATTCATGGCCATTAAGGCCAGTTCTTTCTCCAAGATGTTCAAATGTTCATAGATGACCAGCAGGGTCAAATAATAATAATATTATTATTATTATTGCACTGCTGTAACTTTTTCACCTAGTACTGGAGCCAGCCACCAGGTAGGTTTCAGCTTGTTCGGTTCTATCGACTCAAATGCAGATAGGAGACAATAAGTCAGGCTCACTGCACCTCACGTCTCAGTACACACACAGTGCTGGGAACTGGACTTTGAACTCCCATGCCAATAAAAACACTTAAACATTCACAAGTATTACAGCACATTCGGAAAGTATTCAGACCTCATTTTGTTTCGTTACAGCCTTATTCAATTTACACACAATACCCCATAATGACAAAGCAAAAACATTTTTTTTTTGTTGCAAATTATATTTTCAACCCCCCCGAATTATTACATTTACATAGGTATTCAAACCCTTTACTCAGTACTTTGTTGAAGCACCTTTTGCAGCAATTACAGCCTTGAGTCTTCTTGGGTATGACACTACAAGTTTGGCACACTGGTCTAAGGCACTGCATCTCAGTGCAAGAGGCGTCACAGTCCCTGGTTTGAATCCAGGCTGTATCACATCTGGCCTTGATTGGGAGTCCCATAGGCCGGCACACAATTGGCCCAGCGTCGTCCGGGTTTGGCCGGTGTAGTCCGTCATTGTAAATAAGGATTTGTTCTTAACTGACTTGCCTAGTTAAATAAAGGTTAAAAAAAAGTTTCTCCCATTCTTCTCTGCAGATCATCTCAAGCTCTGTCAGGTTGGATGAGGAGCGTCGTTGCACAGCTATTTTCACAATGCTAACAATTATTTTTCCACCACAATTGCTCCCTCACCTCAAACTTTCCAAATGCCAGTTGTTTTTCGGTTACAGCTCATTAAGTATGCTTCATCACCTTCTCACCCGGTCTCCGTCGTCAGGCTTCTGCTGTAACTGGCAAACTGCCTGTCCACCCCCCGCCGCCCCAACTTTTCTAATCGGATCTACATGAATCACGCGGGTTGCATATTTTGGATTAAAAATGGAGAATTTCATGTAAATAAGAAATGTGTAAAATAAGGTATTTCTGTTTTTTATTTTTAATACATTGGCAAAAATGTCTAAAAACCTGTTTTCGCTTTGTCATGATGGGGTATTGCGTGTAGATTGATGAATCACACTCACGTGATGAGTGAGTAACTTTACACTGATATCTGTCCTGAAGACTTGTGTTAGTTCCCCAAGTTAATACCTAGGCTTTAGCTCGGACTAACACAGTCCACAACCACACTAGTCTGTCATATGTGCAAAATGCTAGTATTGTTCATGATGTTCCATAAAGTAACACAACACACATTTTGAGACACAGTGTTGGGTTAGTAGCATTGAGGCATCTCAACAACTGCTTAATCTCTATTCTTAGATAATGAATGACAGAAATGGGCCATATATCTGTTTTGATCATAGTTTACTGTCACTTCATACACTACACATCATCAGCCAAAGACTTGTTCCTACTCATGTAATGATATTTGATTGGGCAACTGGAGTAACAGGAAATAACATCTTTATAACCGGGAGGTATGCCAAAAACTGTAATGTCATCACATAGTAAATTTGTATCAGTTTGTCTGTACAATATCTTACAGCTTCCTGGATAGGGATGTTATGTAACCTATAGCCAAAGAGCAGGACAGATAGGACAGATTGGATCTTTGATAACGAAAACAGACTTTATTCCAGATGTCAAAAAAATTCAATTAATTTACCATATTACACAACAAAGTCCACGATACATAATAATATTAATAAACTATTCTGAGTAACACTTAGAAAAATACAATTTGAAAGATTTCTTAATATTTACACACTGATATGTACAGATTGGTAGCTATGGCTACTACGCAACCCCATTCGATCTCTTGTACCCAACTTCTGCTTTACAGTATACACTTTCATAGACGTCCAAACACTTGCTTTTCCTTGTGATCTCCAAACTTTCCACCTCACATCCCCATTCCACAGCCCCAAGGACTAAGTCTCTGTCATACAGTATATAGTTGAAGTCTGAAGTTTACATACACTTAGGTTGAAGTCATTAAAACTCATTTTTCAACCACTCCACAGATTTCATGTTAACAAACTATAGTTTTGGCAAGTCGGTTAGGACATCTACTGTGCATGACACAAGTAATTCTTCCAACAATTGTTTACAGACAGATTATTTAATTTATAATTCACTATATCACAATCCCAGTGGGTCAGAAGTTTACATACACTAAGTTGACTGTGCCTTTAAACAGCTTGGAAAATTCCAGAAAATTATGTAATGGCTTTAGAAGCTTCTGATAGGCTAATTGACATAATTTGAGTCAATTGAAGGTGTACCTGTGGATGTATTTCAAGGCCTACCTTCAAACTCAGTGCCTCTATGCTTGACATAATGGAAAAATCAAAAGAAATCAGCCATGACCTCAGAAAAAACATTGTAGACCTCCACAAGTCTGGTTCATCCTTGGGAGCAATTTCCAAATGCCTGAAGGTACCACGTTCATCTGTACAAACAATAGCATGCAAGTATAAACACCATGGGACCATGCAGCCGTCATACCGCTCAGGAAGGAGACGCGTTCTGTCTCCTAGAAATGAACGTACTTTGGTGCGAAAAGTGCAAATCAATCTCAGAAACACAGCAAAGGACCTTGCTGGAGGAAACAGGTATAAAACTATCTATATCCACAGTAAAACGAGTCCTATATCAACATAACCTGAAAGGCCGCTCAGCAAGGAAGAAGCCACTGCTTCAAAACCGCCATAAAAAAGCCAGACTACAGTTTGCAACTTCACATGGGGACAAAGATCATACTTTTTGGAGAAATGTCCTCTGGTCTGATGAAACAAAAATAGAACTGTTTGGCCATAATGGCCATCGTTATGTTTGGAGGAAAAAGGGGGAGGCTTGCAAGCTGAAGAACACCATCCCAACCGTGAAGCACGGGGGTGGCAGCATCATGTTGTGGGGGTGCTTTGCTGCAAGAGGGACTGGTGCACTTCACAAAATAGATGGCATCATGATGAAGGAAAATGATGTGAATATATTGAAGCATCATCTCAAGACATCAGTCACGAAGTTAAAGCTTGGTTGCAAATGGGTCTTCCAAATGGACAATGACCTCAAGCATACTTCGAAAGTTGTGGCAAAATGGCTTAAGGACAACAAAGTCAAGGTATTGGAATGGCCATCACAAAGCCCTGACCTCAATCCTATAGAACATTTGTTGGCAGAACTGAGAAAGCATGTCCGAGCAAGGAGGCCTACAAACCTGACTCAGTTACACCAGTTCTGTCAGGAGGAATGGGCCAAAATTCACCCAACTTATTGTGGGAAGCTTGTAGAAGGCTACCTGAAACGTTTGACCCAAGTTAAACAATTTAAAGGCAATGCTACCAAATACTAATTGAGTGTATGTAAACTTCTGACCCACTGGGAATGTGATGAAAGCAATAAAAGCTTAAATAAATAATTCTCTCTACTATTATTCTGACATTTCACATTCTTAAAATGAAGTGGTGATCCTAACTGACCTACGACAGGGAATATTTACTAGGATTAAATGTCACGAATTGTGAAAAACTGAGTTTAAATGTATTTTGCTAAGGTGTCTGTAAACTTCCGACTTCAACTGTATCAGGATCCCCACTCCACATACAGTATATGCCATATTCTGTGTTATTTATCCCTTAGTCTGTGGCCTCAGGCCCCCCTCACAGGCTTCCTAAGGTGGTACGGTCCGATGGTTGGGAGTGGGGTTCAGGAGGCGCCAAGTAAGTTTGCAGGGGGAAAACAGGTGTGTTGGAGACCTCAGAGTAGGCTGGAGGAAGCTCTGGGTGGATAAAGTCTGGCTTCATCTCCACCTAGACGAAATGAGATCAGAAGTGGATGATTAGATTAGAAACATTGACATTCCAAAAACACTTACAATACAGTGCAATGTCTTACGCAAAAAGTGAGAATAAAACTTAATTGTAAAGTTGGTAAAACGTACTGTACGGTACAATGTGTACCTCATGTTTAGGATGAACTATTACCTCATTGTAGGCAGGAGGTGGGCTGTAGAACTCTGAGGTGCTGTAGCGAGGAGGCCTGTGGATGTCTTCGTTGTCACTCGATACTGCGGGGAAGGGAATGACATAGATGGAGGGCCTGTCTCGTCTCTCCTCCCGGTCCAGTTGCTCCTCGCGGGCCCGGTGGAAGGCCTTACAGAAGGCTGAGCAGCAGATGATGGTGATGCCAAATGTGATCAACGGCAGGAAGATTCTAAGGGAAGAGAATTGGTTGGTGAATTTCTCATTGCTGTAGGAACGCATGACTTGACACAGGCAAGGTCTATTTCAGTGTGTGTGTGTGTGTGTGTGTGTGTGGGGGGGGGGGGGGTGTATGTGTGTGTGCGTGTGTCCTAGACCGATATGAATGTGGACAGGAATGGGACTCTCACTCTAAAATGGGAAATGGGTCTTTTATCGGCATCTTGTGAAGTTAACACCTGCGCCTCAGTGGAAATCTGCAAGGACAAACACAACACCATAGTTTGACATACTTTTTTCTCCCCCCAATCGATTATCAATCAGTTTGTCGGAGAATGTCGGTGCGGTTAGGCGAATTGGACAGAGTCGAGTGTGTCTGGGAGGGAGGAGGTGATGTGGTCTTTGAATAGCCTCTCAAAGCACTTCATGATGACGGAAGTGAGTGCTAAGGGTCGGTAGTCATTCACTTCAGTTACTTCCCATTCTTGGGCACGGGGATGAAGCAGGCATAGCCGCGGGAAGTAGGGGTGCCGACAGGTGTAGAAAATCTGAATTTAAAAATATCGATATACAGTAGCAGTCAAAAGGTTTAGAATTATTTTCTACATTGTAAAATAATAGTGAAGACATTGAAACTATGACTACCTCATGAAGCTGGTTGAGAGAATGCCATGAGTGTGCATAGCTGTCATCAAGGCAAAGAGTGGTGTCAGGCTCTGGCTATAGAGAAGCCTTTTGCTAATCTATTTAGCCATGGTCAGGGTCTGGCAGATCTAGTGTGTCTAGTTCTGTGTGTTTTGTGTTGGGTCCCCAATTAGAGGCAGCTGCTATGCGTTGTCTCTGATTGGGGATACTACATAAGTTGTCCTGTCCCACACTGTTGTGTGGTTCATTGTTTGTATGTCAGTCGATGTAGGAGTGTCCATTGTAAGTACTTCGTCTTGTTTTGTAGTGTCCAGTTAAGTTGTATTATTAAACTAAGAATGTCAAACTACTACTGCGCCCAGACGTGACAAGTGGCTACTTTGAAGAATATAAAATATATACTTTTTTGGTTACTACATGATTCCATATGTGTTATTTCTTCACTATTATTCTACTATGTACAAAATAGTAAAAATAAAGAAAAACCCTTGAATGAGTCGGTGTGTCCAAACTTTTGACTGGTACTGTATATATTAACTTTTTTTTTTCTTTACAAAAGTAGTGAGCAATACAGCCGTCCGATATTGCCAACAATTTTTTTGATTTAATTTGTCACATGCGCCGAATACAACAGGTGTTGACCGTACTGTGAAATGCTTACTTACAAGCCATTAACAATGCAGTTCAAGAAATAGTGTTAAGAAAATATTTACTAAATAAACTAAAGCAAAAAATCTTAAATAAAAAGTAACACAATAAAATAACAATAACGAGGCTATATACAGGGGGTACCGGTTAGTTGAGGTGATTTGTACATGTAGGTAGGGGTAAAGTGACTGCATAGATAATAAACAGAGTAGCAGCAGTGTAAAAACAAAATGGGGGGAGGTCAATGTAAATAGTCAGGGTGGCCATTTGATCAATTGTTCAGCAGTCTTATGGCTTGGGGGTAGACACTGTTAAGGAGCCTTTTGGTCCTAGAATTGGTGCTCCGGTACCGCTTGCCATGTGGTAGCAGAGAGAACAGTCTATTACCAGGGCTAGGGTGACTGGAGTCTTTGACAATTTTTTGGGCCTTCCTCTGACACCGCCTAGTATATAGGTCCTTGATGGCAGGAAGCTTGGCCCCAGTGATGTACTGGGCCGTACGTACTACTCTCTGCAGCACCTTACGGTCGGATGCCGAGTAGTTGCCATACCAGGCGGTGATGCAGCCGATCAGGATGCTCTCGATGGTGCAGCTGTAGAACTTTTTACAGGATCTGGGGACCCATGCCAAATCTTTTCAGTCTCCTGGGGGGGGAAAAGGTGTTGTCGTGCCCTCTTCACGACTGTCTTGGTGTGTTTGGACCATGATAGTTTTTTGGTGATGTGGACACCAAGGAACTTGAAACTCTCGACACATATGAAACTTCATGTGTGATATCCTCACATGTGAAGTGATTTCACAACAGTCATGAACATGACTAAGGAAATTGTACCTTTGCCACACAGATAGAAAAGAACCAGAACTGTGTTTTGTTGCAATGTAATCTCAACACCCAGAACCAAATCTCAGCTACGAGAGACTTAGTTGCAATATAAAATGAAGAGCATTGCAACAAAAATGTAATATCAACTTTTGTTACATTCAATTTGAATTGATCAGTATCAAGGTATTTTTTCTATTATAGAACTGTGTTTGGTTTATATAATAGGTTATTCATGGATGTTTATGGCTTGATCGAGAGGTACTCACAGGTGATAGTATATCATGTTAATAAGTCCACTGGTTGTTAAAATCACGTCGATAAAACCACAAGCGGAAATGGAGTGATAGAACAAGCTTCCATAGAACAGCATACCTAATCACATAGTCAATGTCTGTCAGAGTAGATACGTATCATACATTCATACCAACAAAGTTCTGTTGACCTATAGTCATATCATACTGTATGAAACCCATCGAAAATATATACAAATTAACTTTAGCTTACCTTAAAGCCAGCAGCCGCTTCAGTGAACCTGAGACTTCCAACGGAAATCAATAAGGACCTGAACTTATCTGTACTGTAACGTCTATGTGAATGTGTGTCTTATCTGGCAAAGGTTGTGCTATGGGACTGAGGGTTAAGGTTACAGGTTTATGGCTACCCTTTGCTGTTTAAAGGCACAGCACTTGAGCTGCCATGGCCATGATGAGGCCAAACACAATGGTAAAGTTCACTAAAGTGGAAGTTACTGTATGTATCATTCTGTCTAAGCATTAGAATAAGACCTATCGGGCACGTTTTAGACAACAAAATGATATGGACTTAGTTGTTACTCCTCTTAACGCTCTTCATAGCACATACTGTAGTCATCTTCAATAGTTGGTTTCTAGATTAGCATGAGAATATTGGAAGAAGAGATTAACTTTATCTGAAGGGGGTAAAGGTTGTATAATTGGAAAATTAGTCATAATTGGAAAATGTTTCTTTGGAAAAAAGCTAAGCATTTATTGAAAAACATGTCAATAAAACATTGTTCAATGTGAAAGGATATGCTAAATATCAAATTGAAATTTCAACTTAAAATCACTATAGTAAACTATTTTCACATAGCGACAGAATTCATACAAATATTTTCTCCTATCATTTTCTCTATAATCCATATATTACTACATCTTAGTTTGAATATTATAAAATATATTAGTTCCAATCTAATTAAAAGCCAAAAACTGCAGCAGCAAACAGTGGCTGGTCACATTGACAAAAAGCGGAAGCAACTTTACCACATCATTGTGCAGCGTTCAGGTCTTGTCCTACTGAGCACAACAGTAAGGCCAAACTAGTTCACATACTGGTACTACAGTACTTGTAAAACAATACTGAACATTGCACTATTGTATTACTTGCAAAGCATTTTCCCTCTTCACTAAGTATTCAACAACTTTGTGGTTAATAAGCAAGCGGACTTGTTATATTTTCATCTAGTCTAGGTTGAAAGATAGCAGATATTAAGCCGTTCTACCTAGCGACCCTCTTGGTAATATATAGCTAGCCTCTCGCGCTATATAGTGGCTATCATGAGTCCTGTCATCGTTCCTTGTGTAAATTGCCTTATTTTCCATTCATATTACTATGACCTGTAGGCGTCAGTAGAGGTCTTTCTACAAAGCTAATAGTTGACTACGTCCCCATCAAGAAACAACCCAACAACCACTAGCCCTAAACTTTATACCTGAGAGGCAATATGGTGTACATTCCATCTGGCCTATCAAAGGGAAAGGTGAATCTACAATAGTTATTGCTTATACCAATGATGTGAATAGGTATGTTTACACCAGTCCAACTCTTCCTGATCAACATGAAGTGCCTAGGTAGACCTAGGGTATAGGGTTAGGGGTTGTTTGTGGACAGAGCCTACTTTCCCTCTTCATATTAAAAGGTAGACTAATCGAAATGACATTGCTACGAGCAGAAGCGCAGATATTGCGATAAGCGAGATGCACGACTACGCTCTTACAGTCACACACAGTATCTGCGCATGTGCACGGGTTCGCTTCACACTTTTACAACATGGTAGCCACAAGACCAACAGAGGACAAGTTGAGCCTCGGGCTTCAACACTCTTAGTTGTAGTGGAAATTCACCCACTATGCTGTTTACTTTCTGCATCTATGTCATATCGCTGAGTCTACCTTTAAGTGGTCTAATATCTTAGCTGGTGGAGGAATCTACATAGTTCCTAGGGAAGAATCCCTCTACTCCGTTGAGCAGTCCCTCACACCAGCCGTCTTCATGCATCTTGGTCACGTAGATGACTTCTCCCTCCTGGAACACCAGGTCCCCAGGCTTCCCTGAGTTGTAGCTGTACAGCGCCACCACTGGGAGGGAAAGTGAATTGCAATGAGACAATCAAGACACCACACAAACATAGGCCAAAGTTTATGCTATGATTTGGTCAGACTGTGAACAAGTACTGTAGAAGAATTTATGCAATTTGGGCCATGACTTAATTTAGTAATTTATCTATTGGTGAATATAAATGGAGCACTGTCATACCTTTCTCTAAAAAGTCTGTAGGGCCAGTCGTGTCATAATCCACAGGGGGAGGTAGGGGAGGCATGATGTCATCAAAGCCCCCCACGCTCTCGGTAAAAGGCGGAGGAGGCGGGGCTGGGATCACCAGATCTACAGGACAAAAGGCATATAAACCCAAGCTGATAGGCTGCACCACTTGCCATACAGGAAATTCAGCATATGTTCCTAAGTGTATCAAAACTAAAGGTCATAACTTGTTCCGAGGACTCTTTAAATCAATTTACAGTACTTAGCATCTTTGAAACTCTTTTCTCCACATAATGTGTTTCCTGTTATATTGAAAAACATAAGCCATCATATCTATCAAGGACAAAACAAAGATGTTACCAACCCATTGTCTGACGGACTTATAGAGGACAGAATCTGTCCATGGCTTTACCTTCCAACACAGTAGAATCAATGGCAATAGCAGCAGCAGCAGCAGTGATGCAGTCATTTGAACAGAAGTCACCCTCTCAACCCCCGTGGCCTGGAGGGAGTATTGAGGTCTCACACAGTCTCCACTTACCTAGGTGCTCCAGGTGGGCGGGCAGGCTGGACAGGGGGCTCAGCGACACGGGAGGGGCGAGAGGAGGAGGGTATGAAGGGGGAGGGGGGATCATGACTGACCGGTGAGGTCACAGAGGGAGAGGTAGGAATGGGTGACGGAGAAAGGTTACATCAGATCAACCAAAAGGGGTCTTTAGAGGGGACTCCAAACGCTAATGCTATTGCTAGCACTAATATGAAAGCTAACACTATTGCTTAAGCAAGACTTGAACTTTTATCATGCATCAAAAACCTAAACAATGGTGGAGTAATATTAAACCAGTTTCGCATTAGCCATGTTCAGCTCATCATGAACTAATGATTGGTATATTAATACTAAGTCATGAGGCCATATTGGACTACAGCTGGGGGCAGGACCTGGGATGGGGCGGTTGCCAAAGTGGCCTTACGTGATTGGATGGTTGGCAGGAATAGCGAGCGAGTGTAGAGCGAGCGAGAGCTAGGGCCCGTGCGGACCCTGAGGGACATGGAGCGCGAGCTGGGGGGTTGATGGCGCACACGAGACCGCCTGGGCTGCAGAGCTGAGCCGGAGAGAGACAGGCCACAGGTTAAGATGAAGCAGACAGACAGAGAGAGAGAGAGAGAGAGAGAGAGAGAGAGAGAGAGAGAGGAAGACTGAGTAGAGTCTAATAACAGTGATAAGGACAGGAAAACACCAAAGATCAGCATTAGCGAGCTTGCTCTGCATAGACAGACATACAGACAAACAAACAAACCCCAGACAGATAGACAAATAGATACCAACATTTCAACAAATCAGATCCCTTGCAGCATTAGAAATGGATGTGAGGTGTCATTCTCGAGTCCTTTCAAAACCACTTGTTGAAGGACAATTAAAAGTACAGCGCGACACATTTAGGGCTGGGTGGTCACTAAACCAACCCGCTCCTTTTACCTTCAACAACCTCATCACTCGGTGGAGGCGGCGGGCCAGGGAGCTCCAGGCCCTCGCTGGCTGGTGGAGGGAGAGACTCGTCAGATGGTGGTGGCATAGGAGGCGGGAAGCCGTTCTCTTCAGCCACTAAGAAAAGAGAATATTCACGGGAAGAATATCTGCTTCAGTCATCTGATTAAGTTGATATTCAGCGTTTCATACCGTGTGAAATCAGTAACACAATCATGCAACTAGGGCAAAAAAAGTATTTCTTTCTTAGTATCACAGTGCAGCACAACGTTGGTTGTTCCTTGTTTTCTGCCTCTAGATGTGTCAGCATGTGTGTGTCTCTGGGTCTCTGTTTAAACACAAAGTGTTCTCATTCCCTCTCCTATACTGTGCTGTGCAATGTCTCTTTCCGCCTAGATGTTTGATATTGAGTGTGATATTTTAAGACATGCTAATGTACTTTAGTTACTCATGCAGTACGTTCGCAGTCAATTACTAATAGTCTGTACACTATTACAAATGGTTCATTCATATTTATGAAAATTCAAGATACTTACCAGTCTCCAGTGGGGGAGGGGCAGGGGGAGGTGGGACGCAGGCTAGGCTGTTATTGACACGTTCACGGGTGCTGGTTGTGGCTGTGGGGGGCAGTGGATGGGGAGGAGGGACGTCCAGAGATGAGGCAGGAGGCGCCATGGGAGGAGGGGCCGGAGCTGTCATGGCGGCGTCACCATCCTCCATCAGAGACAGGGGCGGTGGTGGGGGCGGGGCGTCCTCCAGCAGGGTGGTGATGATGTCAGAGTCAGGTGACGTGGGCCAGCTGGGGACCAGGGGGGGAGGCACGGCCTTGTCGAAGCTGGACCTGATACAGGAAGGGGAGGGCAACGTCAAAATCAGCTAGAGATACATTTCCATCTGGGTAGAGATATTCTACAGGCTACTCTACACACAAAATATACACATCCATAAGCGCCACATTTAACTGAGGTGTCTGAGTACTCGTATGGAACGGAGTGTTTAGTAGTAAGTGGCAAAGCTTTTGTGTATACAGTATAAACTGTTTCCAGGAAGTGTTTTTTACCCAATGGTGCGATCATTGAGAGAGGTGAGGGACGCCCCTCGAGACAGAGAGGGGGCTATGGGACACTGAACAGGCTCTGGGGGTGCTCTGGAAGTGCTCCTGCTGAAAACACACACACACACAGCGTCACATAGCATTATCACAAATGCTGACACTTGAACCCATACAGGCCAGCTCTATAAACTCATAAAGCGTGAGAAAAATGCAGAAAGCTTCAAATCACACTCGCGCACATTGACACTCTCACCTAACAGTTTAAATATGATACTCATTGCAAAAACATTTGATTTCTATACTTCCTGTTTTTTTTAATAATATATTTTTTAATCACATTGTGAAAGCTCTGTGCACTTTCTCCTGTCCACAGTAAATCTCCCTCTGGCTGAATGGCATTCAGCCCCCTACTGAATGAACACAACAAACATGATTGGACAGGAGGTGTGGTTAGCCATGAATACCATTTACCCTCATTCCCCAAACCTTACCCACAGCAGACACACAGACACAAATTATTTCAAGGATTTCTAATGCTGATGTTTCTAGTCTTGAATAAAAGTTGAACAAAGGGTTTTTTGTGGGCCACTGAGCATAGAGGACGTGCGGAAACTAGGTGGAAGTCTGAAGGACTTTTACAGGAAGTGAAACAGTTACAGTTAGACTGACAGTGTGAGAACAGAGCAGTCAAATGGGGTTAGCAGCATCATACCTGATGGTGCCGCCATGTTTGCGTATTGAGGTCCCTGCTTTCCCCAGCAGCTTACCAGAATCCTGTGGGGAAGTGGTGAAAGAGAGAGAGAGAGAGAGAGAGAGAGAGAGAGAAACAAAGGGAGAGCAGAGTGAAAAAGGTATTTCATGTGTGTGTGCGTGTGTGCGTGTTGTAGATGAGTGAATTGAATAAAGCGGCTTAGCCTTGGCAGCACTAATTAGTGCGTCTAGCCATTTTCCCACGGTGCACAGTGGCTGGCTGGCTGCTTGTTCTGCGTGTGTGTGCGTGCGTTACATCCGTGCTAGCTGCTCCTCTCTAACTGGATGTGGTGTAGGCTAGAGGCACAGTGGTAAAAAATAACGGCTGCTGCCTAGCTGCATCTGAAAGGCTTGTCTAGAGAGCTAAGGAAACCTACGGAGCCTTTGTCTCCACCTGGTGACACAGCCCAGGTTTTAAAAAGTTGTTTTCACCAACTTTACATTATGTGATTACATTTCCACAACAGTGATTTCCAACATTACTTTTGAATACGGATTGCAACATACAGTAGTGTACAGTTTTGCATGTATGGTAAGACACTTGCAGGGAAAGTCTGCAGGGAAAGAATTTCTTTAAAGCTTTGACCTTTCTAATGTCATGGAAATGTTAGGTAAAACATGTGTTGTGAGTAATTGCACTTGAACTTGAGAACTCATTCTCACCTTCATGCCATGTCCCAGTGTGTCCAGGTTAGAGTAGGTGATGTGACTACGAGTGTACTTGGGTTTGGGCTCCTTGCCTGTTGCTGGGGGGATTATTTTGTGGCTGCGGGGAACCCTCTTGGCTGTGGTGAAAGCCCCTATCTCTCTCCGGGCCACCTTCTCCCTGTGCATGTCCACTGTCTGCAAGACAGGAGGCAGAGGATGTTGCCATGTGACATCACGGTATGAGCCAATAACACTTACATTGATCACAAACCTACAGATAAACATGTGCCATTCGTAATTTCCTTCCCTCTGGCAAAACATAACTTTTTACAAAATACAAAATAAACCATATATGATGGAATAGCATGGTACTCTTTCTAATGACAACATCATTAGCTCAATATAGATCATTCACGAAAGTGGTAATATTCTCAAACCCTCTTTCTTCCCCCAAATCGGGGGAGTTCAATTGAGCCCTATCATTTAGTATACAGTAGTTAGGGACCCTTCATGGATGCCAGCAGACAATGGAGGACATCAACCTCAAGTTAGCAGGAATGAACATTCAGAAAAGAGAACAATGGGGTATTTCATTTCATCCCAGCCCCTATGACACTCTGTGTTAAAGGTCAAAGTTCACCCTGTAACCCCTAAACCCACTCACCCCTCCACCCCCAACGCCCTCCTCAGGTGACCTGGTTCTGTACGACAATGCTCGACATGGAGCATGCAGGAATGCCTGGGGTCTGTGCCAGCTTTGGGGACAGTGGGGCTACAGAGAGGGGGAGGGGTGGGCAGCGGGGGACAGTTGGGCTGGTGTATGCGAGGGGGAGAGGGGAGGCACACGGTGTACTGGGCATGGAGAAATCAGCTATTCTGCATGGAAGAAGGCCAGGGTCCCCAAAGAGTCCCTGGAAACCAGCCCAGGTCAGCAGAGAGGCAGACCCTGCAGTTTTCATATGCTGAGCACCAGTGGTAAGGAGATTAGGGTTGAAGGGATGGTGGGAAGGAGGGGTAGAGGAAAAGGAGGAAGAGAGGGAGGGGACAAGGAATAAGGGAAATCGGAAAAGTGGGTTCAAGTGACACACAGAGAACCCTGCTGATCTAGGTGACACTCAGAGAACCCTGCTGATCTAGGTGACACTCAGAGAACCCTGCTGATCTAGGTGACAAAATCTTCAATCCAGTCACTGCCTCTGATGGACCACCTTATTCTATAAGGTGGTCCATTATTATTATTTTTAATCAATGTTAACTGTACATTTCCGCTAACCATTGGAGGCTCCTCAGAGCAGGAAGGGGAGGACCATCCTCCTCAGTGAATTTCCGAAAAAGTAAATAGTGAAACACTAAAAAAGTTATCCTTTTTAGATAAAACTATGGTAAATATATTCACGTCACCAAATAATTTAATAATTAACACACTGTTTTGCAATGAAGGTCTACAGTAGCCTCAACAGCATTCTGTAGGGTAGCACCATAGTGTAGCCAGACAACAGCTAGTTTCCGTCCTCCTCTGGGTACATTGACTTCAATACAAAATATAGGAGGCTCGTGGTTCACACCTCCTTCCAAAGACTTTATGACAACTTCCGGAGGACGTCCTCCAACCATTCAGAGCTCTTGCAGCATGAACTGACATGTTGTCAACCCAATCAAAGGATCAGAGAATTAATCTAGTACTGAAAGCATAAGACACAGCTGCAATTCATAACATGTAATGAGTAGGTGACTCAATGAGAGAGAAAGTAATAGTTCAACCATTTTGAACAAATTAATTTCTTAAAAAATGTATGACAAGCAATAGAGAGAGACAGAGAGGGAGCTAGCTATATTTTGTTCAATTTTTTTTTCACTTTCACTTGCTTAGCTAGCGAATGCAGCTAGCTAGTTTAGCCTACTCAAACACCCGGCTCAAACAGAGAGGGATGCTATGTTAGCTAGCTGGTTATGGCTATCAAACACACTTCCATGTCAAGGTAAGCGTTTGGTTTTATTAATTTATTGCCACCAGGGACCGCCAGTGTAACTGCTAAACTGCTTGCTGACTTTACACTGTACTGCATGATTGTAGCAGGTTTACTAATGCGTTAGTTATAGTAGCTATGTTGACTATGACGTTAATATGGCGACAACAATGTAGGCTGTGTGTAGCGGTTAGCGGTTATGATAAGAAGGTTTGGCTTGGATATTTCTTTCTCCTGGTCACAGACAGATGATGTGTTGTGAACTGAAGTCCACAAGCGAAGGGAAAATGTGAGAGGAGAAGGCATAGATGCAAGAAGGAATTTTACAATGATCAAAGGGATCATGATGTTTGTATGTGGCTGCTATGAAAGCGAACAGTGTTTGCATGTGATCAGGGGTGTATTCATTCTGCCAATTAAAAAACGTTTCTTAAACGGAAGGAAATGGAACGAAATAGGTATAAACATAACATAATTTATTGGACTAATGATTACACCCTATATCAGCTAGACGCAGGCAAGAGTGTGCAAGGTCGTATTGAATGTGTTAATGTCTGTCACATTGATTACTCAAATTTCTCTCAACCTGTGCAACTACGTTGTAAACTTTAATTCATAGACTAGGTTGTAGCAACCACATGATGGGTATAAGGAAATGTTGAGTATCATGTAGTAGCCTAAACCTATCGATGTTACATTGAACTGGGTGAATGGAATATGAATGAAAGTCATCCAATGTGCTGTAAAATAATCGCCCTCCCTCATCTTAAACGGACCTGACTGCCACTGCTGCTAACATACACATGTTTGTGTACTCTTCCTGAAACTGAATCGGCCCTAATACACAAGTGTTTATGGAGAGATGCTAGTGACCCCTGGTGACCCCTGCTGTTTTCTGCTCTACCTGTCCGATGAGGTTGACAGAGGACTCAATGTGTCTGAGCTGGGAGTTCTGTGCATCCAGCAGCTTGAGGACGTTGGAGGCCAGGGTGCTGATCTGGTAGGCCACACTGGCCAGAGACTGGGTGGTGAAGTTCTTAGTCTCCTCCAGGGCCTTGACCGCATCCGCACCTGCCTAACGGGAGGAATAGAGAGAGAAAGAGAGAGGGAGAGAAAGAGAGAGTCACAGAGAGAAAGGGACAGAGAGAGAGAGACATGGAGAGACTGACAGTCATAAAAAATCAATGCACGTATTATGCTTATGTCACAAATATCGAAATACACACACAGTCTTTGACAGCTCAGTGATAAACACATGACCCTTTTTTAGATAGTCAGTGAAAGCACCTATTTACTAACCTGGAAGAAACAGCCTAATCACTGCGTTCACAATTATATTTCATTGTGAATGTACACTGCAATTTCTCCAGTGTTAAATCAACACTGACAGTGTTACATTTAACACTGGGCCAGTGTCTATAAAGGTCCACACTTTTAAGAGTTAAATTAACACTGCTTAGTGCTGACGCTGATACACTTTGTCAGTGTTAGGGAATGAATACTTTAAGTTTTATTCAATAACACCTCATATAGATTTTTAACCATTATACCAAGAGGTCTGTATCTCTTGACAAGGTAATTCAGTGTTGGACATAATATTACTTAATAAGTCTTTATTGCCGTTGCTCTCATGTGAAGTTTTACAAAGACTTCAGAACTGGCAGCAGACGCGCTCAAACTTTAATTTACACAACCACAGACCACTTAAACTGATACAACACTTCTACTCACGGGTGGCCAAAAATATATAATTGAAAACCACGCCCCCACTAAGCCATGAACCCAATGTAATTTCACAGTGTGCTTTGCCTTTTCAAATGAATTATAGAGTTACCACCCATGACTTTATCTGTTAGTGACAGAGACATGATTGTTGAATTTGTTCATTCTCAGTCCTGTGGACCTATACTATTAAACTGTTTATGACAATACATCACATACAGTACATCATCTAAACAGAGTAAAACTGACAGAATCAGACTCACACTCAATACTGGTTCTTAACATCAACACTGGGGTTCTTTTACACCACTGAGAGTTAATTTCACTCTTGAATCAACTCTAAATATATTACACTAAATAATCAACACTAGGTACAGTCCAATTTGCTGTGTTGCGATCAGACAGGTTCCACCAGGCTACCTACAGTATTTAGATTATCACCTAAGAACTTGGTTGACAATAGGATGCACACGCCTGCCTTACACCATGAGGAAGTAGAGCCTACCCTTATATGTGGCCTCCTTCACAATCACATAGGAATGGGCACATATGCATGCTCACTTCTAACACGCAGATGCACAGAGACTTCCTGTGTTACTTGCTGTGTTCAGATTAACACTATATCTCTCTCACACTCACATGCAGATAGAGACACGCATCACACACAGACACAACCTATTAGGATGCACTCAAATGTGTTTCTCCTCATACTGAAACACTCTCTTTACACTGAAATAGTTGAAGTAGATGGGTGTCACCAGAAGTGCCCTCCTTCTTGCTCATCTTGACAACGCACAATATAGCAGCATCACTCTCCCAGTGTGCACACTAGATTAGAACACAAGCGCAGAAATGCTCCTTGTCAATTTTATTTTAATTTTATTTTATAAGCTTTCTAAACTAGTGCAGGTGCTTCTAACTATGTAAACTAATCTGTTCCTTTTTCTTTGACAGGAATGTTTCTTAATGTATACTGAACAAAAAATATAAACGCAGCATGCAACAATTTCAAAATGTTACTGAGTTACAGTTCATATAAGGAAATCAGTCCATTTAAATAAATTAATTAGGCCCTAATCTATAGATTTCAAATGACTGGGAATACAGATATGCATCTGTTGGTCACAGATACCTTAAAAAAAAGGAAGGGCCGTGGATCAGAAACCCAGTCAGTATCTGATGTGACCATCATTTGCCTCATGCAGTGCGACACATCTGCGCGAAGTTGCTGGATATTGGCGGGAACTGGAACACGCTGTCATGCATGTCGATCCAGAGCATCCCAAACATGCTCAATGGGTGACATGTCTGGTGAGTATGCAGGCCATGGAAGAACTGGGACATTTTCAGCTTCCAGGAATTGTGTATAGATCCTTGTGACATGGGGCCATATATTATCATGCTGAAACATGAGGTGATGGCGGCGGATGAATGGCACGACAATGGGCCTCAGGATCTTGTCACGGTATCTCTGTGCATTCAAATTGCCATCGATAAAACGCAATTGTGTTTTTTGTCCGTAGCTTATCCCTGCCCATACCATAACACCACTGCCACCATGGGGCACTCTGTTCACAACGTTGACATCAGCAAGCCGATCACCCACACGACACCATACACGTGGTCTGTGGTTGTGAGGCCGGTTGGACGTACTGCCAAATTCTCTGAAATGACATTGTTCATTCTCTGAAAATGTCCCAGTTCTTCCATGGCTTATGGTAGAGAAATGAACAATAAATTCCCTGGCATCAGCTCTGGTGGAGATTTCTGCAGTCACCATGCCAATTGCACGCTCCTTCAAAACTTGAGACATCTGTGGCATTGTGTTGACAAAACTGCACATATTAGAGTATCGTTTTATTGTCCCCAGCACAAGGTGCACCTGTGTAATGATTAAACATAATCATGATTATGATTATATTTAATCAGCTTTGTGATTTGCCACCCATGTCAGGTGGATGGATTATCTTGGCAAAGGAAAAATGCTGAAGTGCCAAAATGTTCCTCCATCCACCCTCTGTGACTTCTAGGAAGATTTCCCCAGCCCGGTTCCTCCAGTGTCGGCCCCAAGCACCAGACCTCCGATGTGCCTCCCCAGCTCGGTAGTGCCAGTACCGGTTCCTAGCCCGGTGGCGTCAGTGCGTGTCCTCAGCTCGGTAGCGCCTGTACCGGTTCCTAGCCCGGTGGCGCCAGTGCTGGTTCCTAGCCCGGTGGCGCCAGTGCCGGTTCCTATCCTGGTAGCTCCAGTGCCAGTACCTAGCCCGGTAGCTCCAGTGTGTGTTCCCAGCTCGGTAGCACCAGTACTGGTTCCTAGCCCGGTGGAGCCAGTGCCGGTTCCTATGCCGGTAGCTCCAGTGCGTGTCCTCAGCTCGATAGTGCCTGTACCGGTTCCTTGCCCAGTGGCGCCAGTGCATGTTCCCAGCTCGGTATCGCCAGTACCGGTTTCTAGCACGTTGGCGTCAGTGGGTGTCCCCAGCGTGGTAGCGCTAGTGCAGGTTCCGAGCCCGGTATCTCCAGTGGCGGTTCATAGCCTGGTGGCTTCAGTGCGTGTCCCCAGCGCGGTAGCACTAGTGCCGGTTCCTAGCCCAGTAGATCCAGTGCCGGAGCAGTCCGCTCCACCGGTGCCCAGTCCGGGACCGGTCGCCAGCTCCGCTCCAGTGCCGGAGCAGTCCGCTCCACCGGTGCCCAGTCCGGGACCGATCGTCAGCCCCGATCCAGTGCCGGAGCAGTCCGCTCCACCGGTGCCCAGTCCGGGACCAGTCGTCAGCTCAGATCCAGTGCCGGAGCAGTCCGCTCCACCGGTACCCAGTCTGGGACCGGTCGTCAGCTCAGATCCAGTGCCAGAGCAGTCCGCTCCACCAGTGCCCAGTCCGGGAAAGGGCTACAGTCCTGCTCCTGAGCCGGAGCCCCCGCCTGACCTGGTGCCACGTCCGGCACCGGGTCCAGAGTCACCACCAACGCCTGTTCCCCTCCCTGAACCCCGGGTATTACTAGTCTTGCGGCCGGGAGTCCGCGCCTTGGGGGGATACTGTAAGGATTTATGTTCAGAGAGGTCTCTGGAAACCTTTATGTTTTCCAGGTTTAGTGTCCAGAGACCTCTCTGGTATTCTCTATGTTCGTGTTCGAATTGGTCCCCAATTAGAGGCAGCTGCACCGCATTGCCTCTAATTGGGGAGCCTATTTAAGTTCAGTTGTTCCACCTGTGTTTGTAGGTTTTTGTGTGTGTTCCCTTTTGTTTTCACGCCGGTTCATGGTTGCTGTCTCGCCTTTGTTCGGTTTTGGGGATTATATTACTGGAATAAAGGAATGTCTTCGCACTATAGCTCTGCGCCTCGGGTCCTGTTTCATAGCGACCGTGACATTGAGGAACCCTGGAGATCCTCAAGGAAATATTGCTAACCATGGGTTCATATTTGCACCTTCTGTTAGTTGAGGGGTTCCTGGAGGAACCTTGAATGGTTCAACGTAGCAAAGGGTTCATGGAGGAACCCTGGAGTGGAGATATTATTTGTTGGGGGCCACCCGTTACATGCTGACCACACCGCCCACGTTGCATGCGCGAGTGTTGCAAAATATTTGTACACATACATGTTATTCAATAATTTCATCCAAACTGCCCGCGTGTCAACAGGTGTCTGTGTAGCCAGGCGCTAAAATAGAACATGATTTTGTGTGACTCAATGTTTATTTCCCAGGACAAATTTGCTATCAACAGCAAGCTAGCTAGCATGTCCATGAATGTTTCATGTGTTTCAACCTGTCGCCAAAATGTATATACAGTTGAAGTTGGAAGTGTTTTTGATTTTAATAAAACATTTAAATGTCATAGACGACTGTAGCTGGGTATTGACCCACTCCAGAAGCAATGCTGTGATGAGGGATGATGTACAGTTGAAGTCAGAAGTTTACATACACCTTAGCCAAATAGATTTAAACTCAGTTTTTCACAACTTTATTTTAAGAATGTGAAATGTCAGAATAATAGTAGAGAGAATTATTTATTATTTAAATAGTTTAACTTGGGTCAAACGTTTCGGGTAGCCTTCCACAAGCTTCCCACAATAAGTTGGGTGAATTTTGGCCCATTCCTCCTACAGAACTGGTGTAACTGAGTCAGATATGTAAGCCTCCTTGCTCGCACACGCTATTTCAGTTCTGCCAACAAATTGTCTATAGGATTGATGATGGCCACTCCACTTTTTTGTCCTTAAGCCATTTTGCCACAACTTTGGAAGTATGCTTGGGGCCATTGTCCATTTGGAAGACCCATTTGCGACCAAGCTTTAACTTCCTGACTGATGTCTTGAGATGTTGCTTCAATATATCCACATAATTGAAGTGAAGTGCACCAGTCCCAACTGCAGCAAAGCACCCCCACAACATGATGCCTCCACCCCCGTGCTTCACGGTTGGGATGGTATTCTTCAGCTTGCAAGCCTCCCCCTTTTTCCTCCAAACATAACGATGGTCATTATGACCAAACACTTCTATTTTTGATTAATCAGACCAGAGGACATTTCTCCAAAAAGTACGATCTTTGTCCCCATGTGCAGTTACAAACCGTAGTCTGGCTTTTTTATGGCGGTTTTGAAGCAGTGGCTTCTTCATTGCTGAGCGGCCTTTCAGGTTATGTTGATATATGACTATTTTTACTGTGGATATAGATACTTTTGTAGCTGTTTCCTCCAGCATCTTCACAAGGTGTGGCAGGTAGCTGGGTGGTTAGAGTGTTGGGCCCGTAATCAAAAGGTTGCTGGATTGAATCCCTGAGCTGACAAGGTAAAACATCTGTTGTTCTACCCCTGAACAAGGCAGTTAACCCACTGTTCCTAGGCTGTCATTGTAAATAAGAATTTGTTCTTCACTGACTTGCCTAGTAAAAAAAAGGTCATTTGCGGTTGTTCTGGGATTGATTTGCACTTTTCGCACCAAAGTACGTTCATCTCTAGGAGACAGAACGCGTCTCCTTCCTGAGCGGTATGACGGCTGCGTGGTCGCATGGTGTTTATACTTGTGTACTATTGTTTGTACAGATGAACGTGGTACCTTCAGGCATTTGGAAATTGCTCCCAAGGATGAACCAGACTTGTGGAGGTCTACAATTTTTTGGCTGATTTCTTTTGATTTTCCCATGATGTCGAGCAAAGAGGCACTGAGTTTGAAGGTAGTCCTTGAAATACATCCACAGGTACACCTCCAATTGACTCAAACTATGTCAATTAGCCTATCAGAAGATTCTAAAGTCATGACATTATTTTCTGGAGTTTTCCAAGCTGTTTAAAAGGCACATTCAGCTTAGTGTATGTAAACTTCTGACCCCCTGGAATTGTGATAAAGTGAATTATAAGTGAAATAATCTGTCTGTAAACAATTGTTGGAATAATTACTTGTGTCATGCACAAAGTAGATCCTAACCGACTTGCCAAAAATATAGTTTGTTAACATGAAATCTGTAGAGTGGTTGAAAAATGAGTTTTAATGACTTCAACCTAAGTGTATGTAAACTTCCGACTTCAACTGTAGTTGGTTCAGAGTTCGTTTTGATATTTCAACCTGCATGTCCTGATCGCGTGTCGATGGACAAAATCAACATGCGTGCGTGTGCCGGTCTAGTCAGCATCTTAGAGTAAATGTCATTCCTGTTCATCTGTTCTGTTGTATTGTCATCACATGTTAAGGTAGAACTGACAGTTTTATAGCTTCAACAGAGGTATATGAGTTCCTCGATGTAAATCCCAAAATTGGAGTACAGTAGTTACCACTTTATTACTGTATTACTGTATGTACAATGTTATTATATTACATTACAATATGTGTAATATGCATAAATACTCAAGGAACATTTTCATTTGCAGTTTACAATATATTTATTATTAAAAAGGTTGAACCCCTCCCATCACAAAATGGTTCCGGTTTGAACCTTTACACAGGGGTTCCTCGAATACCCTTTTCAGAGGGGTTCCTCTAGGAATCTTTTTTAACTGGAACGGTTCCGCCGGTATGGCGACCCAAAAGTGTCTTCCGGGCCCCTTTAATTCTAAGAGTGTACAATCTTAGAAAAAAAAGTTATATCTCAAACGTAAAAAGGTTCTTCAGCTGTCCCCTTAGCAGAACCCTTTGAAGAACCCCTTTTGGTTCCAGGTAGAACCCTTTTGGGTTTCAGGTAGAACCCTTTCCACAGGGGGTTCTACATGGAACTCAAAAGGGTTCTGGTTGTACCTGGAAACAAAAAGGGTTCTACCTGGAAAAAGGTTTATTCTATGGGGACAGTTGAATAAACCTTTTTTTCCCTAAGTGTAGATGTCATAGCCATGCATTTCTGGAATATTGTCAGGCATTACATGCATTTTGAGAAAATATGCAAATGGTTGTACATGCATCTCTGTAATACATTTGAAGGCATTACATGTATTTAAAAATATATATTTTACTTAACATTAAATACACTACATTAACAAAAGTATGTGGACACCTGCTTGTCGAACATGTTATTAAAAAATCATAATATGGAGTTGGTCCCCCCTTTGCTGCTATAACAGTCTCCACTCTTCTGGGTAGGCTTTCCACTAGATGTTGGAACATTGCTGCAGGGTCTTGCCACAAGAGCATTAGTGAGGTTCGTGGACTGATGTTGGGTGATTAGTCTTGGCTCGCAGTCGGCGTTCTAATTAATCCGAAAGGTGTTTGATGGGGTTGAGGTCAGGGTTTTGTGAAGGCCAGTCAAGTTCTTCCACACCGATCTCGACAAACCATTTCTGTATGGACCTCGCTTTGTGCACGGGGGCATTGTCATGCTGAAACAAGAAAGGGCCTTCTCCAAACTTTTGCCACAAAGTTGGAAGCACAGAATCGTCTAGGATGTAATTGTATGCTGTAGCATTAAGATTTCCCTTCACTGGAACTAAGGGGCCTAGCCCGAACCATGAAAAACAGCCCCAGAACATTATTCCTCCTCCACCATCCGCCAAACCCAGATTAGTCCGTCGGACTGCCAGATGGTGAAGCGTGATTCATCACTCCAGAGAACGCGTTTCCACTGCTCCAGAGTCCAATGGCGGCAAGCTTTACACCACTCCAGCCAACGCTTAGCATTGTGTATGGTGATCTTAGGCTTGTCCATGGAATGCTTGACCATGGATGCTTGACCATGGAAACCCATTTCCTGAAGCTCCCGGCGAAGAGTTCTTGTGCTGACGTTGCTTCCAGAGGCAGTTTGGAACTCGGTATTGAGTGTTGTAACCGAGGACAGATTAATTTTACGTATTACAGGCGTCAGCACATATGGGTACTGTTCTGTGAGCTTGTGTGGCCTACCACTTCACAGCCGTTGTTGCTCTTAGACGTTTCCACTTTACAATAACAGCACTTACTGTTGACCGGGGCAGCTCTAGCAGGGCACAAATTTGATGAACTGACTTGTTAGAAAGGTGGCATGCTATGACAGTGCCACATTGAAAGTCACTGAGCTCTTCAGTAAGGCCATTCTACTGCCAATGTTTGTCTATGCGGATTGCATGGCTGTGTGATCGATTTTATACACCTGTCAGCAACGGGTGTGGCTGAAATAGCGGAATCCACAAAATCGAAGGGGTGTCCACATACTTTTGTATGCATGGTGTATGTTGAAATGTATACATTTTTTCGTATGGGATTAGCTGTGTGAAAACAGTTGTGTTATGGAATGAGGTGAGAGAGAAACCATTCTCTTTCACTATTTAGCCGGATTGATGCATGATGTAGGGCCTAGATTTGAATAGCCTACTTTCGTTGCTGTGAAGGTTACGGTACTGTAGGCTATTTGTACAACTGTACAAGTAATTGATAGGCTATGCCATGTCTACTAGCTACGGTATAACTCAGGCAGTGTCCATAACGGACCGAAGTTATACCTTAGCTATGCATGTCTGCACTAAACTTCCATCTCACCTGCAAGTAGTTGCTCTCGCAGTATTCGGCCACGTTCATCAGGTTGTTGTAGTTGTCCAACAGGGCTTGCCTCGCCGACGGAGCCTCTTGGAAGATTTGTGTAATTTCAGAAGTCCAGCTTTGGTCCTTCATGATGCCCCTTTGCGCGCAACTCTATTCCTTGGAAACCCGTGGCAACTGAAACCTCTCCTTGAGGCACTTGTGGGAACTTGTTAGCTGAAAAAAATCACTTTATAAGTCCAGCACGCAGAGACATCATCTCTCTGCAGAAGCCGTACCAAAAGTAGGGCTGGAGATTCTCCCGACTTGCGTTATCAAAAAAAGAGAAGCTGTTTTACTTAACACTTGGCTGTGTGTGTGGTGTAGCTCACGTGACCTTACTGTTTCTGCTACGCCTTGACATTTGCAAGGCGTAGCTGCTGATTGTGTGTGTAAAGCAATAAAGCCTTTAATGTGTATCACTGTGAACCTGCCGCGCATTATCAGTGCGCATAATAAGTAGGCCTAATGTATGCAATTGATCCCTAAATTACCTAATTAAAACCAGTGAGTAATGTAAATCAAGCTTATTTTTATGTATGCATGTCAGTTTAGTCAGTACATACCATTAGTCTACTGTAAAACATGTATTGAATGAGCTGTCTGTCAGCATCATAGGGTCTGCATCCATGATAATGCATGCAGCATTAGTGCCACCTATTGGCTATAAGGCACAAATCCAATAGGTTAAACATAAGTTTGGATACACACAGTTGAAATCGTAAATTGAAATACACCTTAGCCAGATACATAATCCTAGTAAAAATTCCCTGTCTTAGGTCAGTTAGGATCACCACTTTATTTTAAGAATGTGAAATGTCAGAATAATAGTAGAGAGAATGATTTATTTCAGCTTTTATTTCTTTCATCACATTCCCAGTGGGTCAGAAGTTTACATACAGCCGTGGCCAAAAGTTGAGAATGACACAAGTATTGGTCTCCACAAAGTTTGCTGCTTCAGTGTTCTTAGATCTTTATGTCAGTAGTTACTATGGTACACTGAAGTATAATTATAAGTATTCCATAAGTGTCAAAGGCTTTCATTGACAATGACATTCAGTTTATCACTTTTGCCTTATGGCAAGGTGCTCCATCATGCTGGAAAAGGCATTGGTCTTCACCAAACTGTTCTTGGATGGTTGGGAGAAGTTGCTCTCGGAGGATGTGTTGGTACCGTTCTTTATTCATGGCTGTGTTCTTAGGCAAAATTGTGAGTGAGCCCACTCCCTTGGCTGAGAAGCAACCCCACACATGAATGGTCTGAGGATGCTTTACTGTTGGCATGACACAGGACTGATGGTAGCGCTCACCTGGTCTTCTCCGGACAAGGTGTTTTCCGGATGGCCCAAACAATCGGAAAGGGGATTCATCAGAGAAAATGACTCTACCCCAGTCCTCAGCAGTCCAATCCCTGTACCTTTTGCAGAATATCAGTCTGTCCCTGATGTTTTTCCTGGAGAGAAGTGGCTTCTTTGCTGCCCTTCTTGACACCAGGCCATCCTCCAAAAGTCTTCGCCTCACTGTGCGTGCAGATGCACTCACACCTGCCTGCTGCCATTCCTGAGCAAGCTCTCCACTGGTGGTGGCCCGATCCCGCAGCTGAATCAACTTTAGGAGATGGTCCTGGCGCTTGCTGGACTTTCTTGGGCACCCTGACGCCTTCTTCACAACAATTGAACCTCTCTCCTTGAAGTTCTTGATGATCCGATAAATGGTTGATTTAGGTGCAATCTTACCAGCAGCAATATCCTTGCAAAGCAATGATGACGGTACGTGTTTCCTTGCAGGTAACCATGGTTGACAGAGGAAGAACAATGATGCCAAGCACTACCCTCCTTTTAAAGCTTCCAGTCTGTTATTCTGACTCAGTCAGCATGACAGAGTGATCTCCAGCCTTGTCCTCGTCAACACTCTCACATGTGTTAACGAGACAATCACTGATGATGGCAGCTGCTCCTTTTGTGGCAGGGCTGAAATGCAGTGGAAATGTTTTTGGGAGATTAAGTTCATTTTCATGGCAATTAATTGCAATTAATCTGATCACTCTTCATGACATTCTGGAGTATATGCAAATTGCCATCATCAACACTGAGGCAGCAAACTTAGTGGAGACCAATACTTGTGTCATTCTCAAAACTTTTGGCCACGACTGTACACTTAATTAATACTTGGTAGCATTGCCTTTAAATTGTTTAACTTGGGTCAAACGTTTTGGGTTGCCTCCCACAAGCTTCCCACAATAAATTGGGTGAATTTTGGCCCATTCCTCCAGACAGAACTGGTGTAACTGAGTCAGGTTTGTAGGCCTCTTTGCTCACACACGCTTTTTCAGTTCTGCCCTCACATTTTCTATAGGATTGAGGTCAGGGCTTCACTCCAATACTTTAACTTTGTTGTCCAATTTTGCCACAACTTTGGAAGTATGCTTGGGGTCATTGTCCATTTGGAAGACCCATTTGCAACCAAGTTTTAACTTCCTGACTGATGTCTTGAGATGATGCTTCAATATATTCACATCATTTTCCTTCCTCATGATGCCATCTATTTCGTGAAGTGCCCCAGTCCCTCCTGCAGCAAAGCACCCCCACAACATGATGCTGCCACCCCCGTGCTTCACGGTTGGGATGGTGTTCTTCGGCTTGCAAGCCTCCCCCATTTTCCTCCAAACATAACGATGGTCATTATGGCCAAACAGTTCTATTTTTGTTTCATCAGACCAGAGGACATTTCTCCAAAAAGTACGATCTTTGTCCACATGTACAGTTGCAAACCGTAGTCTGGCTTTTTTTATAGCGGTATTGGAGCAGTGGCTTCTTCCTTGCTGAGCGGCCTTTCAGGTTATGTTAATATAGGTATATATGGTGTTTATACTTGCGTACTATTGTTTGTACAGATGAAGGTGGTACCTTTAGGTGTTTGGAAATTGCTCCCAAGGATGAACCAGAATTTTTTTCTGAGGTCTTGGCTGATTTCCCCATGATGTCGAGCAAAGAGGCACTGAGTTTGAAGGTAGGCCTTGAAATACATCCACAGGTACACCTCCAATTGACTCAAATCATGTCAATTAGCCTATCAGAAGATTCTAAAGCCATGACATCATTTTCTGGAATTTTCTAAGCTGTTTAAAGGCACAGTCAACTTAGTGTATGTAAACTTCTGACCCACTGGACTATAGTTTGTTAACATGAAATTTGTGGAGTGTTTGAAAAATTCGTGCACAAATACGTAAGTGTATGTAAACTTCCGACTTCAACTGTACACCTACATCGTTAACACACTTTCTTTCTTTAGCTAAGATTTAGACAAATTGGAAATAGAGACAATTTTACATTTCACAAAATGATTTATTCGAAATAACTCAAAAACAAATCTCATCAAGTGTCAAGCACATCTCTAGTATTTGGCTACTTTTGGTCTAACTGTGTGCCAGGTGTACTTCAACAGCACTATCAAAACAAATGCCCCAGTCATCCCCCCATAGGAGAGGAGAATAATTCTCAGGGCATAGAGAGACTCAGGGTCAGAGAGCAGACGCTTGCGGCCCAGACGGTAGTACACCCCCAGCCTGATCTCAGCAGCCCTCTTCCCCTGGATCCAGCAGTAGTAGGACCCTCTGTCCTCCTGTGTTGCTGGTCTGAACTGCAGGTGGTGGCCTGTGTCTATGAACAGACGGGAGGTCTCATTCAGGCCCTCCATGTACTGGGAGCGGTACAGAGGCCTAGAGCCTTGGTCCCAGGCTACCGCATGCTGAGGTTTGGCCCCAGGGCAGGAGAGGATGAGTGGGGTGTCCACTGGGTGGTTGTGGTAGTAGACAGGGACCCCTGGAGCTGCTGGCTCGTTGTAGCCCAGGAACTCCAGCAGGGCCTGGTGTTCTGGCTTGGGGATGGACCTGGGGGGGCAGGGGACCTGGCAGCTCCGCACCCCCAGCTCTGCCCCCTGGTGGTTGGCCTGGTTGAGGCCAAAGCGTTGGGGCACAGCGGAGGAGCCGCAAGAGGCCACCGTCGGAGGTGTCCGCCTGTAGCGCACATACAGGTAGTCGGTCTTCACGTAGCAGAGCCCTACGCGGGTCTGCTCACCCCGGACGCCACAGCGATCACACACAGACCATGGCCAGAAGCTGGTGAACACCTGGTAGAGTGGAAGATCCTGGTTGGACCTCGAAGCCGACCTAGCCGCCACTGCTGCTGCTCTCCCCCGTCTCTGGCCACGACTCCAAGGAAAGGACACCCTGTGAGCCTCCTGGACGTCCACGTCAAAACCATAGAAGAAGTCCCCCTTGGTCGTCCCACAGAGGTAGTGGCCCGAGTCTTCCTTCTGGGCCCTGAAGATGAGCAGGCTGAAGAGGCGAATGGAGAACCTGCTCCGGAGATCCCCTCCCCGCCCCACTTTGGTTGAGTCTACCACAGAGGTGCCCTGGAAGTCAGTGAGGGCCCTGGTGTCTGGGCTTCCCAGCTGTTTTTGGTAGTACCACACCACAGAGTGGGCCTCCTCAGGCTTACAGTGACAGGGCAGCTCTATGGTCATGTCAGCCAAATATGCAGCATTGTCAAACACAAGGAAGGCAGGACAGGCCCTACTGGCAAAAATGTCCTCCTTGTCTTCAGGGGCCTCATAGGCAGACAGGATGGAGAAAGAGAGCGTCTGGAGGAGTAGCAACAGGGACAGGTGTTTTATAGGGATCATCGTGTCCCCATCATTGTCATCTTCAAGTTATCCTTAGTCTATCTACATATGCTAATAAAGGGCCATTACGTATTCTAGAATGTTCAGAGATCCACAAACGGATTCTTTGGTTACTATGGTAGTTATTGTCATTTCACTGACACTGCATTGCATAGTAGTGAACATTGTCCTTTATATAAGTTATAAGTATTATACATTTCAGAATAAAGAACAAACAAAAAAATTAGATTAAAGTTTTTGCAACTACATAAAACTCTACAATGTATAGTAACAGTCATTGTTATTTCTGAAAACAGTCCAATATGGGTTTGTGTAATGTTTCTTACTGAGGAGGAGAGACCGTTTGAACCCCATACAACTGCATTATACCATTTAAGGTTTCAGTATCACTGCTTCCTCCGGGATCCTCACTGGTCTGTCCTGGAAACAGAGTCTCTGCCTCAACATCTTGTGTCTCTTTAATCTCTTCCACATTACTTCCATGGACAATGACATCACCTTCGGATCCTTTGATACTGCTATTCCCTACTGCTGATGCTTTCCTCAGGTTCTGAAACAGCTCTCCACATGCCTCCCTCTCAGCCTGGCTCAGGAGGGACATATTGAGGCCAAACCTGGGGGTCTTGGACAGCCCCTCCAGGACCCCTATCACTGTGGCCTCATCCCCAGGCTGGAGACCACTGGATAGGAACACAAGGAACTCCCCCAGTAGGCCGAACCCCACCTCAGCCCTGAAGATGTCCCGAAGGCCCTCTCCACCTAGGGAGAGTAGGAGGCTGTATTTATCCTCTGGGTTTTCCCTGCCGAACCTGCGCCAGTCCCGTCTGAACTCTGATGCTGTCCTGGGCTGGAACTCTGACAACTGAGGCTTAAAATAACATTCGGGAGACATTGTGTGTCAATTACCAATTTAATAAGACTGTCAGATTGCGTTAATATGCTTTGCATGCCTGTTTGGTAACATCCCTGCCCTATACTATGAATACAACTTGTCTAATATAAAACTAGGAGTCTATATCCCAGTTCTCCCCAGGATTTGTAACAAGGTGCTGCTGCTGAGTACGGCAATCTAGAGAAAAACAATACCCTTTTATGGTAATAGTGCATGGCCTTAAATTATAACAAATATAATAAAGTCACAAGATGGCGAAGCACCACTCTTACATTCTTTGGGGAGAACCCTGATATTAGAATGGATAGATGTTTGTGTTGGTGTGTGGTGGCAGAAGTCTAACCTTTAGGCCTATTTCATCACAGCTAGTCTGGTTTTGTCCTTTGTCAGTGGAGGCGAGGGCATTCCAGGGCTGTTTGCGAGGAGTTCCAGCTTTATCCTTCCTGTCCAGTGGTTTCAGGTGGGATGCCAGGACTATGTCCCTGAGAGGATTGATGGTCAAAACACACCATAAAACAGTCTGCTGTCTGGACTTCATTGTTTCAAGACAACATTTAATTTCTAATGGGACATCATTTTTTAATGATGAAAAAACATACAGTATATTCAGTATGTTGTCTATTCATTTGTGTAACAACAGTGTGTAGGATATTAAATTAAAAGAGAATCAGCCATCTCACCTAAACTCCTCATAAGTTCCAACCTTCTGGTGTAGAGCACGAAACTTTGCATCATTTTCTCTTTGATATTTCTTGTCTGCTTCGACAGCAGACTGCAACTCTCGCTCCAGCGCTGAGAAGTTTATAACCTCAGCAGAGTCATCCATCCTGTGAGACAAGACACGACCAGTGAACCTATGGAATGTCTTTTATTTTCTGTGGCACAGACACTGTACTCAGAATTGCTTGACAATCAGACTGTGATACTGTACCTCCTTTCCCACCTGGACAAAAGGAACACCTACGTGAGAATGCTATTCATTGACTACAGCTCAGCGTTCAACACCATAGTGCCCTCAAAGCTCATCACTAAGCTAAGGATCCTGGGACTGAACACCTCCCTCTGCAACTGAATCCTGGACTTCCTGACGGGCCGCCCCCAGGTGGTAAGGGTAGGACACAACACATCTGCCACGCTGATCCTCAACACTGGGGCCCCTCAGGGGTGCGTGCTCAGTCCCCTCCTGTACTCCCTGTTCACCCATGACTGCATGGCCAGGCACAACTCCAACACCATCATTAAGTTTACAGATGACACAACAGTGGTAGGCCTGATCACCAACAATGATGAGACAGTCTATAGGCAGGAGGTCAGAGACCTGGCAGTGTGGTGCCAGGACAACAACCTCTCCCTCAACATAATCAAAATGGAGGAGATGATTGTGGACTACAGGAAAAGGAGGACGACCGAGCACGCCCCCATTCTCATCGACGGGCTGCAGTAGAGCAGGTTGAGAGCTTCAAGTTCCTTTGTGTCCACATCACCAACAACCTAGAATGGTCCAAACACACCAAGGCAGTCGTGAAGAGGGCACGACAAAACCTATTCCACCTCAGGAGACTGAAAAGATTTGGCATGGGTCCTCAGATCCCCAAAAGGTTCTACAGCTGCAACATTGAGAGCATCCTGACTGGTTGCATCACTGCCTGGTACGGCAACTGCTCGGCCTCCGAACGCAAGGCACTACAGTGGGTAGTGTGTACGGCCCAGTACATCACTGGGGCCAAGCTTCCTGCCATCCAGGAACTCTATACCAGGCAGAGTCAAAGGAAGGCCCTAAAAATTGTCAAAGACTTCAGCCACTCCAGTCATGGACTGTTCTCTCTGCTACCGGTACCGGAGCGGTACCGGAGCGCCAAGTCTAGGTCCAAAAGGCTTCTCAACAGCTTTTAGCCCCAAGCCATACAATTCCTGAACAGGTAATCAAATGGCTACCCGGACTATTTGCATTATGTCCCCCCTCAGTCTGAGAATAATGCCATATATTTTTGGGAAAATGTTCTATCACAAGTTCTACAAGCCAGAATGTTGAATAAAATTATATTTGAACTTACCTATTGTCCGTGCAGTCTTTTTGCAGGTAAGAATGTGATACAATATATCCACAGGAAAGTATGATTAAATCAACTTTTCAATGCGCTGGTAGTGATTTCAGATTTCTATCACCTGAAGCATGCACAGAACCATGCACCCACTGGTCACAGACATCAAGTCAATTCAACATCTATTCCACGTTGGTTCAATGTAATTTTATTGAAATTATGTGGAAACAATGGTTGAATCAACCAGTGATTGCCTAGTGGGTAAACACGTGCACGAGCTTGGCAAGTATGAAAGCGTCCCGTGCATGTATTTTCATCTTGTTCACATGCTTCAGAAAATAAAAATCTGAATGCACTAATTTACCAGGGCTTTGAAACGTTGATTTAATTACACATTCCTGTGGATGTCTTACAATCCTACCTGCAAAAGGACCAAGCGCACGGACAACCGGTAAAGTAAGTAAAATATAATTTAATTCTACATTCTGGCATGAAGAGGCCTCGAGGGGAAATATTCCTGATCCAAATGCTTATTTATGCCCGACGTAGAATTATATCCAATTCAACGTCGGGTCTTCATGTTATACGTCTCAGAACTGCTTGCAGAATAGGAACCTTTATAGACTACATTTTCTTTCATTGACAGCGCGGTGGTGAACTTACCTGAGCTTTAGGTTAGCTAGCTAGTATTATTTTGATGAACAATCTTAATATCTGGACGTTGTTTTCGGTATGTCGTTTGTGCTGTAGCCTGACGCTCTTGCTGCAAGTCAGTGTCCCCTTCTTCAAACACGTCGTCACCATGACAACTTGGGTAAGGAAACATAAAAGGTACTATGCGGGATGGTTGGGACGTCCCTCCACCATTGAACTTGAAATGTAGGTAAGGATTGAGGTTAGGTAAGGGCTAGGAGTTAGGGTTTTAGCAAATATGTTTATTGTCATAGCTGTGGTTTTAGGGTAGGGACCTTCCAAGGATTCTAGAATTGTACGATCCATGTCAATAACCCTTGTGTAACACTACTTCAAAATAAAAGTCCCCCACGATATGTCTCTTGAGACCCATCAACTATTTGTTGTCCACACTAATGGACATTAGTCCGTATCATTGACGTCATACATTTTACTTTGTTCAGTCCTGTTGTACCTTTGAGAGTTTCTGGGCTTTTTAATTATATCACGTGTGTGTCGGCGTGTGACATTGATAACTTTATCTTACTGGTTCTTCAAATTGGCTGCCAATCACAATTACAATTGTTTTATGGTAAAACGAAGTTATGTGTGTCATTATAATTTTTGTTTGATATTACAATTATTTTTAGTAAGGAAATATCTCAGAAATAGCTTGGGGAGTTAAAAAAAAAAGTGTAATAATTTCTTCACACTAAATAAGAGCTTGTTTATACATTTCTAATGTAGTGGACATCAGGGTGTGCTGTTTTTTACTGTACACATTTACTGTAATTTTTTTTATATTTATATTTATATTTAGTCCTAATGTCCACTACAGTGCACATAGCATAAACAAAATACAATAAATATATATAAAGGCCTCCCGAGTGGTGCAGCGGTTCGATCCGAGGCTGTATCACAACCGGCCATGATCGGGAGTCCCATAGGGCGGTGCACAATTGGCCCAGCGTCGTCCGGGTTAGGGGAGGGTTTGGATGGTATCAGATATATTTTTGTGACATTGTAGATTTACCTGAGCCGTTTACATCAGAAGCTGGAGCACACTCGATTTCAACAGTGTCTTCGGACACTTTGTCACAGTCTATTGTAGGAGGAGAGAATATCTACCATCAGACAACCAGATTGTTAGTCTTCTTCTATTGCCTGTCAGGGATAATGTTGCAAAATTGTAGATGTATTCAGTTATTGAGGAACATACCGAAAACATATCGTTCTGCTGATCATTTTTCTTCATTAGTTATCCAGATGCTCGTTAGAATCATCCATCCTCTTCTCTACATACGATGCAACACATGCTTCTTTGAAAAGCTTGTGGTACAATCTGTAATGGACAAATGAGAAACACACCTAAAGCATACAAATGTTAAATATATGTAAACAATCCTTCCTCCAAAGGACCCTTCTATGGATTACATTTCGTGGAAATCCCCCAAATCATGGTTATGTTTTTTTTCTAGTTTCATAAACTCTATGATACATAAGAAGGGAGGAACTTACTCTATACATATTACTCCTGTCAGCATTTGGGATTGATCTTTGTTATCAAACTCTGGTCCACGCACACGCAAGGGATATGCACTGCAAGCTGCGCGTCCATCCAACGCATGCGCATTGACATGAGCTAGTCGTGTATTATGCATACCATCATATACAGTCATTGCCGCATACAGAGAAAGGTTTGCCTACAATATAGCAACAACTTTACTTTGGTGAGTTACGAAAGTAAAGTATATTGAAACCAGTCACTAAACAACATTGGTAAAAAAAAAAAAAATAGGCGACAGCTCAGCCAGAGGCAACTTACTAGCGTTACCTAACTAGTTAGACTGGCTACAAGTTGTTAGCTAACTTGTTCCTGAAGTGTTTGTGTGGTCTCCTCTGCGCTGTCACTGTCCACACTGCACATATGACACCAAGACAAGGTCATTTCGTTAAAGTTTTATTTTCATTCATAAACTCACATAATTTCCTCAAATATAATTTAAGATACCTCTCAATGTAAAGAACTAGCTAACGTTAGCGCTAACCTCTGACTGGGGAATCACTTCCGTTAAAATGTATGCACATTGAGCCTTCAAAATTAAGGTCCCCTGTACATAAACTTTGTAGCAGTTTTCATTCCAATTTTATAAATGATAAGAGTAGAAAGGACATACAGCATGTAAAAATACTTTAATATAAATGAGGTGCAGAAGTAGACAACAGAAAAAACCATAATGAATACAATCATCATGGTTGAGTATATACATACAAACAAGCATCAGAGACGATATACAAACACAAGTACAAACACAGACAACAGAACAGCATTAAACTGCAATTGGCCCCCAATTCCCACACCACGTACCAGCTGTTAATAGCTGTCCTTTAGGGAGCTTTATAAGACAATAATTTTTTTTAGCAACCCAAATGAAAAAAGACCAGTTTACTATAGATTACTACAGTACTTGCAATAAAATTATTTAGTACACTAGTATACTGTAGAATACTATACTACACACTGTGGTATCCTTCGATCATGTGTAGAACTTAGTATATAATGTTGTAGTATACTGTAAAATACTACAGTAATGTCTGCAAAAAACACAACTTTTTGAACTACAGTAAATGCTACAGTATTTAATTTGCATATAAGCCTCTTTTTCTTTGTAAAAGGTAATAAAACAAAAACACTATAGTAAATACTGCATGTGAGTCAACATGGGTCAGCATCCCTGTGGAACGCTTTCGACACCTTGTAGAGTCCATGCCCTGACGAATTGAGGCTGTTCTGAGAGCAAAAAGTTGTAAATTAATATTAGGAAGGTGTTCCTAATGTTTGGTACACTCAGTGTATATTCTTGTTGACATCAAAACAAATCACATTAAAAGTACAATTCTGGAAAATAACATTTTGGTCCAGAGCATTCAATCGTGTACACTATAAGGAATGTGTCAGTCATAACACCATCCAACCTGTACCAAATAATGTCCACAAATCCAGACTTGCGCCCAGCCAGTGCATATTGAGATCGAGTGGTAATGTTGAAGGCATCGGTCAGTACTAATGCTGCATTTCAGTCCAGTTTGTCATCCAGTGCTTTTTTTTTTTATTGGGGTTTGGCTCCTCGATGAGGAATCCCTCGTTTACCTGGTAGCGCTCCTCTTTGCCAGTCTTCACTCCCTGGTGTGTTGGCATCATCTTGAAGTGGTTGGGCCGCTTGAAAAAGCCACACTGTGGGACGATGGTAGATGACACAAAGTGAACATTTGAAAAGCGTAGACTTTGGTATTATCATGTTCTTATTATAAGTATTTCTACATTGTTACCACCAGTATCATTATTTGAGGCAATCTCAGTCCTGCTGTTGTTTAGATACTTGGCAGCTTTCTAATGTAATCACGGGTATCATGAGATATGTGAAATGAATTATAAAATCACCACACAACCAATAGACTCAAGCTCTGCAAAGCTGGTTAGTTAGGAGACGAGACTAAATAGTTAGCAAGGGCAAAAGGGTTAGAAAAAGATTTAAATAAACATATAAAAGTCAGTCAGACAAGTCACAGCCTCTGAAATGCTGTTTCCCCCGTGGATAGATACTCTTGATTAAGAGAAACCCTTTAAAAAAATGAATAATCTGACAGCAAGAGAGGAAGACTGAAGTTAAGGAAAGCCGCTGCAAAAAGCCGTTGGAAGCTGCAAGGAGTCACAGATGGAAGGACTATTATTTTACCCAGGAAACCCAGTGCATTGTTCCAGAGGCCCAGAGGAGGACCTCCCTCCCCCAGCCTCACTACTCCTCAGTCAGCCTCTCCACCTCCGACGGCTGGGTCTTCATCTCAGCTTTCTGGGCCTTGGCCTCGTACATCTCCCTGGTGCTTGCCCTCCTGAAGAAGCCACACTGAGGAGGGGAAGGCGGTCATAATAACAAGTCAAACAGGATCCATTGTGGATCCAAAAAGGTGGACCTTTTGAACCCGTGTCACCTAACAGTTTGTGTGGATTTGTTGTTGGAGGCGAAATTGAATCGCCGTTCCCCTATTGCTGCTCACGTCAGTGCAGGTTATTTGTTCAATTGGACCTAACTAACCATTATAATAACTAATGTACTGGATCATTACCTTCCACATAAGGAGGATGATGAAGGCCAGAAGGAGGAACCCAGCGACAGCAGACACAATGATGATCCACAGAGGGACCTGGTACGGAGCCTCCTCCCCCAGCTCTGGGTTTATATCCAAGGTGAACTACACAGGGGACATCAAACAGAGGACATTGTCTTATTTTAGGCCATATGTAAAAACGTATCCTCAATATCGTTATGTATATTCCTCCTCTATCATGCATCATCATCGTCGTCGTCGTCATCATCAAACAGTAATCATCACGGAAATGACATTTCAATTAGTATGGATGTACCCTAGCTTTTATTACAGTATGACTAGTATGGTGTTATTACCTCTGTGCTCTCAGTGTTCATCCTGATGGTGGGTTTGTCTGTGACCATTTTCAGTGTGGCCTTGCCATTCACTGTCACCAACCTTGCTTCCCTGTAGTCCTATGGAAACACAACACATGTACAGGACTCTTGGTACACCCATTCCATTTACTCTAATGAAGTTGAGGAGAAAGTCCACATTTGGACTAGACCACTGGTGACTCTACCTCCAGCATGGTGCTGTTCCACACTCTGGCCCTGACAATGATTGTTGCAGTGTTGGTCATGTTGCGGAGAGGGCAGATGAATTTCACACAGTGGGCAGTGCCCGTGACACAGTCCTACAGACAACAGTTGAAAGAGAGTTAGCACCAGAACACCATTTGGGCATACATATTTCAGTTGAGTGCATAATGTGGCCGACTGTGTTCAAACCTAGGTCTCCCGCTCAGCAGGGCATTAGCCCATTAAGCCAAAGTCTGGGCATTGGCTAAAGGAGACAATTCAATACTTCAGGTCATAGGCTTATGTATAAGATAGTGGGGACTGCCCTCACCAGTTTGAAAGACTTCTTGCGAGTTCCCTTCAGATTGAGGGAGGCTTGGGGTTCTCTGGGGTGCACCTCCTCTCGCCTCCTCCTCCTCCTGGCTTTTCTCTCTGGTAACTATGACAAAAATGAGAGGAGAACAGAGAAAAAGGTATAGACCTCATACTGTAAAACAGTGTTATAATATTGGCACTTAAAAGTAACTGTTTTTTAGGTGTTATATTGACAACAACTTGATCAACTGTGGACCTGAAGTTAAGATTTCAATCTGAAACCATAACATTAGGAACACATGGACGCTAATATACCAGCTACTGGGATTCTGAATCAACAAAACCCAACTGAAATAGCCCTGATAATACTCCAACAGGTTTACCGTGAGGTTGAGTGGGTTGACGATGTTTCCAGGAGGCACACAGTGAGAGTCTGACGTCCCTTTGGTCTGGATCTCCGTCAGGTACAGCAGCCACTTGCCATTGGCTACCTCCCTGGGCCAATCAAACTCCACCCCCAGGTTTCCAAGGTTACCCAGTGGCTTCCCAAGAACATTCACCTATGAGGAGAGGAAGATGTTTATTAGGATCTTCAGAGACGCTTGCAAGGATTGTTTTCATAGTAAAAAAAAAACCTTAAATGTGAACTCCACAGGACTTCCGACGTCGCCGGCAGTCTTCATGCCCGATTCTCCGATGACTTCCCCACTGAAGTGAGTGTGACCTGTGTACTGGGCACTATAAGAGAGGCAGTAATACTGAATCAGCTACCTAATGCCTGTAATAAATAAAATACCCTTAAAATGACTAGAAACCAATAACTTACAGTTCAAAAGACGTCTCTAGTGTATACTCCACCACCATGAGAAGAGGCAGCGGCTGTAGATTGCTCTGTTTACTCAATCTGAATGAGTACAAAGGTAGCAATTAAATATAACACTGGACCAAAAGACACAGATCACACACAGATGATCTACATGTCACAGACAACTGTAGCTGGGTATTGACCCACTCCAGAAGCAATGCTGTGATGAGGTACAGCTTGCCACGCGGTAGCAGAGAGAACAGTAGTATTTCGATTTTAATAAAACATTTCATACATTAAGATGACAAAGGTAGAGAAGCAATTAAATGTCACAGACGACTGTAGCTGGGTATTGACCCACTCCAGAAGCAATGCTGGGATGAGGGATGATGTACAGTTGAAGTCGGAAGTTTACATACACCTTAGCCAAATAGATTTAAACTCAGTTTTTCACAATTCCTGACATTTAATCCTAGTAAAAAATCCCTGTCTTAGGTCAGTTAGGATCACCACTTTATTTAACATTATTTTAAGAATGTGAAATGTCAGAATAATAGTAGAGAGAATGTTTTATTTAAACTTTTATTTCTTTCATCACATTCCCACTGGGTCAGAGGTTTACATACACTCAATTAGTATTTGGTAGCATTGCCTTTAAATTGTTTAACTTGGGGTCAAACGTTTTGGGTAGCCTTCCACAAGCTTCCCACAATAAGTTGGGTGAATTTTGGCCCATTCCTCCAGACAGAACTGGCATCCTTGCTCGAACACGCTTTTTCAGTTCTGCCCACACCTTTTCTATAGGATTGAGGTCAGGGCTTTGTGATGGCCACTCCAATACCTTGACTTTGTTGTCCTTAAGCCATTTTGCCACAACTTTGGAAGTATGCTTGGGGTCATTGTCCATTTGGAAGAGGTCTTGGCTGATTTCTTTTGATTTTCCCATGATGTCGAGCAAAGAGGCACTGAGTTTGAAGGTAGGCTTTGAAATACATCCACAGGTACACCTCCAATTGATTCAAATTATGTCAACTAGTGTCAGGCTCTGGCCATAGAGAAGCCCAATGCTTCTCTATGTAGCCATGGTCAGAGTCTGACAGGTCTATTATTTCTGTTTCTGGTGGTGGTTTGTGTTGGATCCCTAATTAGAGGCAGCTGCAGTGCATTGTCTCTAATTAGGAATCCTACATATGTTTGTATGTTCCACACCAGGGCTGTGGGTCATTGTATATATTCTACATGTCTTGAATGTCCGTGCAAAGTAAGTGTATTCTCTGTTGTTTAATAGATAATCTTTATTGTTTTTGTATAGTTCTGACCAGTATAGTTTATGTTAATAAACTTGGACGTTGAACTTCAACTCCGCTGCACCTTGGTCTCTCACCATCCCGACTCGTGACAACTAGCCTATCAGAATCTTCTAAAGCCATGGCATAATTTTCTGGAATGTTCCAAGCTGTTTAAAGGCACAGTCAACTTAGTGTATGTAAACTTCTGACCCACTGGAATTGTGATATAGTGAATTATAAGTGAAATAATCTGTTTCTAAACAATTGTTGGAAGAATTTCTTGTGTCATGCACAAAGTAGATGTCCTAACCGACTTGCCAAAACTATAGTTTGTTAACATGAAATCTGTGGAGTTGTTGAAAAATGAGTTTTAATTACCTTAATTACAACCTAAGTGTATGTAAACTTCCAACTTGAACTGTATGTAGATAATGACAGTAGGTAGTGTACATAGAAGAGAGGGACATTTACGTGGAGAGCTGCAGCGTAGAACGAATCTCTCTGGTGTCCAGACTTATCGCAGACGTCTCAAAGATGATCAGGACCTGAGCCTGGAAAAGAGAAGGTGTGGTAGAAAACCTTATATATGGCACCATGCTCCCATCCAGTGTGTATTGTATCCACCATGGTCCAATAGAAGTAGTGGACAGTACCAGTTTAACTAGAACCTACCCTCTGGTTGCTGGTGAAAGGGTTCCCCAGCTCACACAGTAGAACCATGTCCTCTGCTGAACACTCAATGACTGGGCTGTTGCTCTGTGGAACACAGGCAACCATTTCATGAGTAGAGAGAAGTTGAAGAGGAACTAGTAATTTTTGGGACAACAAGCAAGTAATCGTATCTATAAATCACCAATTAAGAGTCGGGAACCAAAAAGATGTGTTTGTTTACTTACCCATAGCTTAGCATTAGCATCGTCGCGTGCAAAACAATGGGAGTGATACAACTCCTGTTAGCTTTCTAGCTAATTAGCTCTGTTACACACCATATTAGAGGCTCCGGGATGACGTTTCCCCTATGTACAGATCTAGGATCAGCTTCCCCACCATCAATCCTAACCTTAACTATTAGTAGAGAATATGCTAAACTGACCTAAGATCAGTGTCTAGGGGCAATTTCACCCTGTTACACCATAGAGCGACACCAGAGTAGCACAGCATAGCAGGCTTACCTTTGAGCGAACGGCAGAGTAGATTAGCGACGGGGGAATGGTGACGTTGAGCATGGCGTTGTGAGCGTCCTCCGCCGGTTGCCCTGGCGACTGGAAATTGGTCACATCCACGACCAACAGGACCTTCTTGATATTGGCGCTGTACTGGAAGACCTGGTGACCGTCATGGCTGTACAGGGACATTCACAACAAACACAGACTTAACTAAGATTAGATTTTCTCTTTGATTTGATGTCTTGGCCCTCCTATACCTCTAGTCATGACCTTTGATCCCTGACCTCTGACCTCTGGTGACTGTACCTGGGGAAAGGTGTCTGCTCTTCATTGGCATTGGCAAACTCTGCCTTCATCTGCAGGTTACTCTGGCACGTATTGTCCAGGCCACAGGCTTTCTGGAAGTGAATCTGTGGGAGGGAGGGAGTGAGGGAGAGAGAGAGAGAGAGAACAAGCGGGAGAGAGGGAGAAGGGAGGGAGGGAGTGGGATAGAGAAAGAGGGGAGGGAGAGAGAGGTTAAAAGCAAATCTACTTATTCTCAATAGAGCTATTATTATTTTCATCAGCCCACTATCAACAAACACCAGTGTACAAAGCGTGGGCAGTAACCGAAGAAGCACACAAACAAATAGTATAGTGGAGATTCTGTGTAAAGGGGAACTTTCAAAACAGTATTATGAGTTGTCACATCTTGGTATCAATCATTAACTCAGTAAACATTAGGTCTAACCTCCTTTTTGACATGGCTGGCCTTTCCTTCACTGAGCACAGGGAAGGCATCCAGGTTCTGCAGGGACTGCCGGGCTTTGGGATGCCCCTCATGGAGGGAGACGTTTAGGGAGAAGACTATGGGCTCAACCTTGTCTCGGATGGGACTCTACAGGACAGATAGCGAGACATGGGTAAGGTAACATGGTTAGAGTAACTCTCTTTGCTATTTTCAAGCATTTATCCAACAAATCTCAACAAGCAGATCACTAGTAACCATACAGAGCTTTGACCCTGGAGGAGTAGATTAATTCAAAACCAAACCCGGTCACAATAGGTTATGTCGGTGACAGTTCCTTACCACTAATCCAAGCCTCAACGTTTTGCATTTGGCAGATGGCATTGACAAGAAACCAGTGTAGCTGTCCTGGCCATTGTCTTGGAAACGGACCCGGTGGTTGTGTCGTGTAAGATCGGCTTCCACAGTGTACTTCACAGCTGAGAGGACACGGGACAAAATGCTAGAATACATACTATAGGACATTTCATAACAATTATTTACTCTAATTCAATTCATTTATTATTGGACATTTATTCATTCATTTAGCAGCTTTTATCCCCATTGTTTGAATAAAAATGTGGCTTAAAAAAATTAACAATAAGAGCAAGTAGGCTTTGTGTACATTTGAAATCACATAAAACCAACAGTTGTGGTTGCGTACATACTGTATGCCAGACATACGATTTATTTAGATAATAATATTAGGTATCTGTCATTTGATTTATTTTGGCTACAAAGGAAAAGGGACAAAGCCAGTGATGTCACAAGCTCATAGGTTCAGTTTGCTTGGCCCGGTGCCCCGGTGGGTGGAGATTTCACTTAAGGACCAATGGAAAGGTCTAAAATGAGCGAACTCCGCCCACCCAGGGCACAGGGGCTTTCAAAGCAAACTCCACCAATGTCTTGCTAATTTATACCCTCCCCCTTTTGATGAACAACCTGCGCTAATTGGCTGGACCGTCTTGCCAATCAATCACTTTCACCAATTAGTTAATAGCTAGGCACAAATTAAACCAACAGTCACCATGATCCTTTAGGACTCATGTTAACGCGACGCATCCTTGGCTTACAATTGTACCTTGGGGACAAATAAACTGTATTGAATTGAAATCAATTGAAACAAATTGAATGGACTGAATTTAATTCCATTAGTTTAGGAAATGACATTCATACATGTCGGCAATCTTGTCATAAGATCATTTGAATGACTGATCTACGCTAAAATTAGAGTAGTGGTCATCTAATAACAATGTTGTAACAGAACCACACTCACTGACGTTCTTCCTCATGTCCTTGTCCCCAGTGCTCAGAGTGTAGGAGAAACAGACCTCCACCTGCACACTGTCAACATAGAAAAACATACTAAAAACGGTCAGGGATTCCCTATTCAGGGTCATAAGATGGGTTTAATCACTATCGCTGAAACATTTGAGCATCCTCAAGCATCGAAAAGAGATCATTATGTCCAAATAAATGTATACAAAACAAAATCTTACCAGTTGTCGCAGTCTTTAGGGTCCACAATCCCTGGCGTCACTTCAAGAGTTTTGATGAGGTGAATGACTGGGCGGGCCCTGATCAAATAGATAACATGAACATATACCATACATTATGGATTTATGGTTGATACAATAGGTTTGCCGTGCATTAAACAATATGTTTGGTTGAAGGATGAGAACAGAGATGTCCGAAAACACAATATGCATGTAAAGTGATTAGTTACCTCAGTAAGGCTACGCGGTCGTCCAGTGAGCCAACCACCATGTCGGGGTAGCGGTTCTCATCTACATCCAGCCCTCCGTTGATAGAGTAGCCAAACGTCTTGAACCCGCCTCCAGCTACATCCTCCCCCTCAATTACCTGAGAAGAGGGAGGTCAATACAACAACCAGATGTTGTAACAGAAATCGCTCCTCATCTGTTCAGCTCTGCAGCTCTTCTCACCATGAGCCCCATAGGATGAAGGTACCCGGAGATGCTGAGCTGAGGTCAGTTTTACACATACAGTGGCAAGAAAAAGTATGTGAACTATTTGGAATTACCTGGATTTCTGCATAAATTGATCAAAACATTTTATCTGATCTTCATCTAAGTCACAACAATAGACAAACACAGTGTGATTCAACTAATAACACACAGACAATTATACGTTTTAATGTATTTATTGTAAACATTCACAGTGCAGGCTGGAAAAAGTATGTGAACCCTTGGATTTAATAACTGGTTGACCCTCCTTTGGCAGCAATAACCTTAACCAAACATTTTCTGTAGTTGCGGATCAGACGGTCCGAAGGAATTTTGGACCATTCCTCTTTACTAAACGGTTTCAGTTCAGCAATATTCTTGGTATGTCTGGTGTGAACCGCTCTTTTGAGGTCATGCCACAGCATCTCAATCAGGTTGACTGGGCCAATCCAGAAGGCGTATTTTCTTCCATTGAAGCCATTCTGTTGTTGATTTAATTCTGTGTGTTGGGTCGTTGTCCTGTTGCATCACCCAACTTCTGTTGAGCTTCAATTGGCGGACAGATAGCCTTACATTCTCCTGCAAAATGGCTTGATAAACTTGGGAATTCATCTTTCCGTTGATGATAGGAAGCTGGCCAGACCCTGAGGCAGCAAAGCAGCCCAAACCATGATGCTCCCTCCACCATACTTTACTGTTGGGATGAGGTTGATGTTTGTGTGCTGTGCCTTTTTTCCTCCACGCATAGTGTTGTGTGTTCCTTCCAAACAACTCAACTTTAATTTAATCTGTCCACAGAATATTTTGCCAGTAGCGCTGTGGAACATCCAGGTGCTCTTTTGCGAACTTCAGACGTGCAGCAATGGTTTTTTTGGATAGCAGTGGCTTCTTCCGTGGAGTCCTCCCATGAACACCATTCTTGTTTAGTGTTTTACGTATCGTAGACTCGTCAACAGAGATGTTAGCATGTTCCAGAGATTTCTGTAAGTATTTAGCTGACACTCTAGGATTCTTCTTAACCTCATTAAGAATTCTGCGCTGTGCTCTTGCAGTCATCTTTGCAGGACAGACACTCCTAGGGGGAGTAGCAACAGTGCTTTCTCCATTTATAGACTTAAATCTTAGGTCTTCTGAGATGTCTTTTGTTCGAGGCATGGTTCACATCAGGCAATGCTTCTTGTGAATAGAAAACTCAAATTTTGTGAGTGTTTTTTATAGGGCAGGGCCACTCTAACCAACATCTCCAATCTCGTCTCATTGATTGGACTCCAGGTTAACTGACTCCTGACTTCAATTAGCTTTTGGAGAAGTCATTAGCCTAGGGGTTCACATACTTTCCCAACCTACGCTGTGAATGTTTAAATTATGTATTCAATATAGACAAGAAAAATACAATAATGTGTGTGTTATTAGTTTAAGCACACTGTGTGTCTCTATTTTTGTGGCTTAGATGAAGATCAGATGAAATGTTATGATCAATTTATGCAGAAATCCAGGTAATTCCAAAGGGCTCACATACATTTTCTTGCCACTGTAACACCCTTATGGCTAAGGTTAGGAGTTAGGGAGGATCCTAGATCCTGTGCCTAAGGGTGTTTTTCCATACCTGACTGGGCTCATGAGAGATGCCCTGAGCACTGCCTGTCCAGATTAACACCCTGCCCGTTCCATGGAACGGAGCGCCCACTGCAAAATCTAGGGGGGGAGAGGGAGGGGGACAGAGAGAAAGAGAGAGAGATTTTAGGCCCTTGTGTCTCCAACAGAGGTCTTCAAAAGCCTTGTTCCATCATCACGGAGGTTCAGCAATGGTCTATACATTCAGCACTCAGCACTGAGCCAATACTGAGTGAGAGTGAAATGTTGTCAAAATCCCATTCAGACAGCTTTGATTCATGTCAGAAAGGCACATGATAGATTTACAATGCCAGTGTCATAGACATTATGGTGATCTACAATATAGTATTTTGCTTTCTGTAACTTTGTAGCAAGTATGGTATGCATGTGTAGGCGCATATTGCGTCATGATTGCAAGGTGTCCCAAAATATTTTCGAACTGTCCCGCTATCTGGTTTTAATGTCCATTCTAGAATGTCCTTCTAGCCAATCAGAAACGAGTATTCAACAATGCTGTGATATAACGGTCTATTAACACATTTACAGCCTGGTGATGTCACCAGGCAGGTCAAAACTCCATCCCACCAAAACAGGCTGAAATTTCAGGCAGTCTTTCCAAACAGCTCCTACACTAAAAGTGCATTATCATAATTTTCACAATTTCACAGTATTATTCCAACCTCATAGAGTGGAAGTATATGCATATAAATCACGTGTTTAACTGCACTGGGCCTTTAACTACTTTCTATCCAGTGCAGTATGTGTGGAATTCTATTTCGTTTTACGTGTTAAAACCACAAGAGGGCGCCACCACCACATAACTTTTAAGAAACATGTTCAACCCCAGCTTCTTTATAAGTGTGAGAAAATTGTTGTTTCTTTAAATGTTTACCTTGAAAGCCATCTTGGTTGACATCTCCAAGGGCAGCCACTGCCATTCCAAACGCAGAGTCTCTAGGGCCTCGGAGTATGATGCTGGAGTTCTGCCGGAAGGAGCCGTTCTCGTTCATATAGACGTACACCGCTCCACCGAGCTCCTTCTTCCGGTCAAAATAGAAAGGGGCTCCGACGATCAGATCATTCCAACTGCGAAAATGTGCAAACAAAGAGAGTGTGGTTTCATTGACAGGGTTAGTAATTAACGGTTAAGTAAATTCAGGAAGAATTGATATTGTAGTGAAATTAATTCCAAAAATAAGCATTATTTAAAACAAGTTACTTATGTCCCATGGGGATTAAGATGAGTAAGTAAGTAAGTAAGTAAGTAAGTAAGTAAGACAAAGTTACAATCCATACTGTACCCATCATTGTTGAGGTCTGCCACGGCTAGGGAGTTCCCAAAGTAGGACCCCATCTGCTCGCCTCTCAGGGTGAGGTAGGGTTTCAGCTGGTCCCCGTCCCCTGACGCTGACTTCTCCTTCACAGTCAGGATGACCGAGCCTTTGGCGTCCTCCTTGTTATCCTTGGGAGCCCCTGTCACCACAGTGTCCTGGTCCTGGCTGAGGAGGCCTCGGCCCTCTGCCACCGAGTAGCCTGCGACATAACAACAAACAACATACTATTACTAACTTTATAATAATTAAGAAATTATTTGTTAAAGTAGAGAATCTTGCACATGCGCAAAAGGTATGGCTGTTTAGCTATTGGAAAGAGGCATATAGAAAATCTGGACATGCAGCCACTCTGTACTAACTACTACATACTGACATATGTAGACATACTAACAACATAGGTTAACTGACAACAGATAACTGTTCACTGTTAACTTTAAAACCCGGTTCAATTAAAATCTGTTTATAGAAGTTTCCTGGGTAAAGCAAGACAACATTTTACCTATGTAAATGTGCCGTCGTTTATCAAAGTTGGGGAAGCTGCTTCTCTTGGTGTCATAGATGACCTTTGGGTTCATCCAGGAGACATGCACATTGCCTGAAAGAGAAGCAGACAAACACTGACATTTTAGAACAAAATATGAAATAATCACGAAAGCCGGAATGGTTAGCATGACAATGATAATATTATGTTGACTATACCGCACACACAGACCAGGCTAACATACAGTCATGACCAACATTATTTGCCCCCTTGATAAAGTATAATAAATAGTACACAAGTTAAATGTATTTGTAATCTTCATTTGGTTTGAATGGAAGAGGGCAGTCCAAAGGACGAAGGATATCAATAATCTGGAAGGATTCTGTATAGAGGAATGGCCTAAGATTCCTTCCAATGTGTTCTTATTGGGTGCCAATAATTTTGACCCCTATCTTTGTGATATATAAAAAAACATATTACTTATATAGAAAAAGTATATTAATATAAAATATGTTTATATAGTATTTCTACTATTTCTTTTATACAGTATATTTTGCTCATCTTTATCAAAGGGTTCCCATAATTTCGGACATGACTGTACTTAACTGACCGTATTGTCCCTGTGGGATGTATTCTTTGCAGTCTCAAACAAATCTACGCCTACCTTGCCACTGAAAGCTGCCAGGGGCGCCCACGATGACCTCTGTGTCAGTGATGGCAGCAGAGATGCCCATGTTGCACATGACCTCGTCTGTGATGTCTTTAGTGTGGCTGCACACCTGATCAGGGTTCTGCCAGTGCATGTCTGTTTCATTATAGTTTAGGTCGTTACCACGGATATAACACTTCCCAATCATCTGACGCAGCTTCAACACGCCGTATAACTTTACAAAGCGATGGCCACAGGTCTGAGAGAGAGAGAGAGAGACACAGACAGACAGACAGACAGACAGACAGACAGACAGACAGACAGACAGACAGACAGACAGACAGACAGACAGACAGACAGACAGACAGACAGACAGACAGACAGACAGACAGACAGACAGACAGACAGACGGGGAATCAGATTATATCCTCTTTGTCTTGGTCATTCAATACTTGGCCATTCAATCAAATAGTAGATTACAAAGATAATCATTCATATGAATCTTGAACGAATTGTTGGCTGAAGTTGTATCATCCTTTGCTGTAACTTACACTAATCTGTTCTGTAAAGGAGGCCCAAGTTGCTGAGGGTGACGAGAGGAGAGTGACTGATGGCCTCTTTAACCTATGAAGCTTTAATAAGCAGACAGGAAGTTACTCACCAGAATTCGCCCCCCTGGCTGTCTCTGGCTGGCCACAGTCACCCCCAGCCACATATCCTCCACTCTGTCCTCACCCTCAATGAGGTCAGGGTCTGAAAGGTCAAAGGTCACAGTATATCACACCACTCATCATCACTGTGTGAACACTAATAATAATCCTTTGGGTTTCAAAACAATACAACAATAAGGCATTTGTTTTAGGAACCAGAACCAATTAATTAATTATGTTCCTCTTCACATCACTTATTTCAGTTCATTTGTCATTAATAGTTCCTCTGTGATGATATAGTCCAAATTTACTATCATATTCCCTTGTATTTTTAAAGCAGAATTAGCAACTCTGAGTAACAATGCCTACCTGAGCCAATCAGGTTCATCCTGGTGCAATCTGATTGGGCAACGTTCACGGGGCAGGTATACACATCTCCTGTTTCATTGGCCTTCACACCGGACTCTGCCTTCTCCTTGGGCGCTCCAACAAGAAGTCTGTGGATCCAAACAAATCTGAGTTTACATTTCAACCCTTAGATTAGCCATCTATAGTACAGCATGTTAAGCTCACTGTCAGCAAGGCCCCACACGCATGTCTGCAGGAGATCAGATCAGATGATACCCAGTGGTGTAGTGGAGTGTATACACACTTTTTTCAGTGGGCATTGCTTATACTCCCTTCTTAATCCCACAAGTAGTTTAGTCGAGGTGTACGCGGTATCAATTAGTAAATCTGATTTAACAGATCAGAATGTTTCGGTTAAAATGTTGATAAACATTTATTTCTTCACATTTTAAGAGCAGGAATGTGCACACGGCGTTAGAGATCTAAAGATGCAACAACTATAATGGGTTGCTAATACGACTAGGATAATGCCTTTGGCAGCTAAACAATAAAATAAAGTTGCTTTGAGAAATAGGCCTGTAGAACAGGAGAGCGCATATGAGTGTTTATAAAATATTTCTCTCAGCATTTCTATGGTCTTATTTTGGCTTGGCCACTTTGAAGCAAGGTAAGACATGCCTCATAATATGAAGTAAAACATCCAGGTTTCAAACAATTAAGGAACAGGAAAAATGTAGCAATGCTAATGACCTAATCGTCTTCTGGTAGATGGAAAGGCTTTCCCAAAAACCTTCTCAATTAAATGTTAAAGAAGCCTATGTCTACCTGGCAGAATGATATCATGATTATTTGCATCAATCCACTAGCCATTTGTTTTCCAAACGCCATCTCTACAGAAACACTGCTAACCAAACAACAGTGCTAGGTGCCTGCACACTTGAATTAAAGTGGAACTACACCTTAAAAGTGGTCTGCTGATGTGGTTCAAGCATTGTTGTTGACTTAGAAAATCAACGTTTTTTTCTATTTAAAAAAGTGTGACTTTGAGAGCTAAAACCTGAAAGAAATGAGAAAAATCTGAAACCTGAATTTCTGACCTACTATTAAGACTTGTTTTGCACAGTACATCTTGGGTTGGCCTGACTGTGAAAGACCAATATGGGATTCATCATTTTAGGTCTTTCAGAGTACATGTCACTGTTTATCAGAGGGCGACTTTACTTCACCAGGTGGGCCGTTTGGGAAAATGTTATCAAAATGTTAGTATATCCACTTCTCCAGTGATGATACCACATCAACGATACGGATCCACTGATCCATTGATAACTGGCACCTAATTGGCTATCTAATCAGAGGTCTTTTACCATAGAGACATGTGGCATTGTGTAGCAGAGAGAGTAGTAATTCAAAATGTCTTGTGTCCTTTAGACAGAGCATCAAATGTATGATTAAAGGGTGTAATAACCAAAACATTTGAGCTGTGCTCCTTTGCTTCAATAAAAGATAACAGATGAATGCACCTGTGAAAGGCAGCCTTTCTCTTACTCGTTGATATGCTGTACACACTGCACTGAGGTGGGTACTGATGAGGACGAGTCGGGGAGAGGTCAGACACAGAGCAGTCAGACTGGAGAGAGGTGGAACGAGTAAACAGAGGAGAGACTGGGGAGGAGGGGCGAGGACGGGCAGGGAGAGGGGGATGAGAGGCGGCAGTCAGACAAGGACAGACGGAAGAGAGGGAGGACCAGGGAGGAGTGCTGAACTGAAGGGCACCTTTCTCCTCCCGCCCGCCCCTCCGAGCTGTCTCATCTAGTTTGGGGGGGGGGGGGGGGGGGGGTCTAATCTAATTTGGTCGCCCCCCTCCCCTCACCCAGGACCCGGGTTGGGTTGTGTCTCTAAATCAGGTTTTCCTGAGCAGGAACGAGGAAATGACTATGTCAAGTAAAAGGTGAGTGAGCTGTGGTATACATAATTCCTTTCTCTCTTTCTCTCTCCCTCTATCTCTTTCTCTCCAACACATTTCTCATTCATAAGTAGTTTGGGATGTGGAGGGGGCAATGGAGAAAGAAACATCAAGCAATTCCACGCAATATTCATTCATAACAAGAATGAGTTATAGTAAAGACAGTACTGTGGCACAGAATGATTCTATAAGGAGTCCAGCAATATGAAAAGTGTCAAGTGAGAGCTCCTCTGGGTTAAGAAGATCTGTATATTTGTAGCAACAAAGACAGATATTTCAGCTTCGACTGTAGTATCTAGACCCAGGCAGACATAAATGTTCAGAGCTCATCAGTCAAGTTGAATAAATGCCAGTCGTCACCAAGGCGATGACAGAGATAATAGGGAGGACATTTACTGACTTCCACCAATCAGGCCGACTAGTTACACAGATAATGTTATCACAAATACCACTGGCCCACTGGAGAGAAGGAGGAGGAGAGAAGGAGTACAGATACACATACCAGAGAGTAGAAGAGGATCACTACTTATCTGAGTGTGTGTACTTGCGCGCGTGTGTGTGTGTGTGTGTGTGTGTGTGTGCGTGCGTGGAACAATTACATTGAGTAACCCTACTCAAGTCAGTGGCTGTTATTATGGGACTGATTGAGCCTTTGTGGGTTGGCCGACAAAAAACCAAACATGAGCCTTGTTTGAAAAAGACTGATAGGCAAAGGTGCTCAAATCATTTCATTTGTATAACCTAACCTTTTTAATGAGGTCATTGTCATCATGAGCAGTTAACAAAAGACACATTACCAAACCCCGTAAGCAAACACACTCATTCATGTAATAGAAACAGCGAGAGTGCGTTCACTTGTGCTACTGCAGAAGCATAAAGGTCTCTGATTGAGCTGCGTTGCCTCGGCCGCATGGGAACTCATGCTAAGACACGTCACAATCACTTAGTCACTTTATCTCTGAATCTCAAGCCAAATCCTTCAGCAATGAGTTGGGAAATCAGGGCTAAAGAGGAAGATATGGAACAGTTCATAGTATGTCTATGTGTTAACACACGTACAATAGACCTGCTGTGCACACACACACACACACACACACACACACGTACAAAGGTCACCATTGACAACAGTAGAGTAAATAACTGACTAAGATATCTACATGAACACAGTAGTTGTGAAAAGGCATGTACAGCAATAAGAAGCTTTTTTTAGGGGTGTGAATAAAACTTCACTTTGTGGCTCAAGACTCACTTCAATGAACTCTCAATGTTGTGTGACTGGCAGCAAAGTCTATCTGTGAGGGTGAGGGTGCAGGTACAAACTTCTTCCAACTTCCCAACAAGTGTTTTTACACTGGAATCTCAATTTTGAATGATCCTCTCACAAAACCCCTAAATCCAAAGGACTGAGACAGGGTTTAGACCTTTTAATAGCTTGGCAGACCATCCTGGTGAGTAGTCCACTGACAATTCCACCACACCTTTCCAAAGATGGTACTAAAAATGAGTGACCCACTTCTTGGCAATCAAGAGAACTAGTGGTTTAATAAGTAATAGAGAGAACAGTGGCTGGTAGACTGAATAATTTCCTCTCCCATACTGGCCCAGTGCCCTGGCGCACACAGTTAAACATACCGCTACACATGAGACAGGATGTGGCCGATGACCTCATAGGAACTTGTTTTATTCTGTGGTGAGTACCAGGACTATAGCCAGGTGGATGAAGTATTTTGAATGGACTTGATGATTTAATGCTTGGTCAGTTTGCTGTGAAAACGTCCAAGATTGATGTTCATGGATGGTAATGTATCATCAACATTGTTGTTGTGTTCCCTCTCTCACGAAGTAGTACGATAACTAATAGTTGTCAACAAAATGTTAGCACTAGCATTAGCTAACTTACATGACCTGGTCTTTTCAAACATGGTCTTGGAAAAAAGGCATGGGTTATATATATATATATATTGTGAGAAAGAAAAAAAAACCTCAGGCCTAGCTTTGAAAGTGTAGCTAAACATCTGGCAACATGAGGGTGGCCTCAATACACAATGCAATAAAAGATCACCATGGCGATAAGCTCCGGAACCTGCTGCACAGTCATAAGCGACAGCTAGGCCTGACAGAGAGAAGGAAGAGAAACTGCCCGTGGAGAGAGACAACACGGGAAGCTGATCACCATATTGTCTCATGGCACGAATGCATCCACATGAGACTAAACATAGCACCTTTCTGTCAACATGTAAAGACATTCAGCACAATCAAGAGGATTGGTATCTTTAGGCATTCCAGTGGATTCAGTGTTATCTGCACAGAGCAACACGGTTGAAGACATGAGGTCAAGATCAATCTGTTTCACAGAAACAAAACCCATCTAAAACAGCAACTGGATTACATGGCTTCCCACATAAATAAAGAATGATATCTGTACCCTCACAGAGATTATAAAATAATGTAAATGTTCTTATTAGAAACAAAAATGTCCAGACAAAATGCACTTTGAAATTTAATTAGGATGTACCAAAAGGAACACAGAGTGTCAGGCTCTGGCCATAGGGAGGCCTTTGGCTCCTCTAGTTAGCAGCAGACAGAGCATCTCTAATCAGTGATATCACACAGCCATCACATCACAGAGAGAAATGGAAAGAAAAGGGCAGTAAAAAGGATATCAGCCAGCACTTCAGAGAGATTATTCTGTAGCTTTCACAGACCTCACGTACACAGGCAGCACACAGCAGTGTTTCCAGCAACACAGTGTTTCACACAGCTTTCAGGACAAGACCATTTTTTCAAACGCCGTAACACACACCCCATCTGCCTGTTGCCATCAAGCTACTCAAGACTCATCCAAATGATGTTGGATAAACAGGGGATGCTTTGAAGATTGACATGTTGATGTTTTGAGGCAATACAGAGAGAGAATCTGTGCCCAAAACTGAAAATGTACTTGATTGGTACAGAGAAACCACAGTATATTTTTCACACACAAAAAATAAGAAAGAAATATACTTTCTGAGTGTCAATTTATTAAAACAATTAAAACAGTAATAATTCACATTCTATGCAATCCTCCTTTGTCTTTTTGTTTAGTCTGCAACTTTACGTTCCAAAAACAACCATTAACAAAAAGAGACAGACATATGATGTGATTAGGTTAGAGTATTGAGCAGCCACCGTAAGCAGAAGCATAACAAGACAAGGCTTCTTTTTATCTCGTGTGTAACTAATAGGCAGACTAAGTCAAGTTGGACAGCAGACGTGGCTGGAGTCCAGAATGGAACACAAGCCAGACGTGTTTATTTCATTCATTATGTGGAATTACCTGGTGTCGGAATGGACTCTCTTGAAAACAAATACTACTGCCGGTCAGAACCATTAACCTGACTATATGTCTCTGTCTAGCTGTCATGATGTACACACACATGCACACAAACACACAAAGAGAAATCCCTGAAAATGTAGATGCCATGGTTGTTTTAGCACTAAGGTAATTATAAACACTATCTACCGATAAAGACCAGTAATGAGCTGAGCACTTGACCTTGTTGTTTTAACTGCCCTTTGCAAGTAATGTTTAAGAGTCTTTTAAAAGGAACATGTTTAGTCTGTCATATCTATAGGTAGTCTCTGGTGAACCTGTAAACACGATGAATCACCAGTTGGCTGTTTTACCTCAAGGCAATATACTGTACTTGTTGTGTTATCATTGTATTTTTATCCTGTAATTCATTGTATTAAAAAAAATATCTCCTCAAATGACAGTAGATAAACATTTCATAGCTAGGTATCTTGAGTGCACAAAATCAACAAGCCACATGGTGTGAAGTAGCCCAGGTCCCTCACAGAGCTGTCAAATCAACAGCAGGTACAGCAGTGTTCATGGAAGTAACCCCGCTAATTCTGACCCCTGTGTTGACAGTTTGGAATTTATCGCATCAAAGTGTCACGTTGCACGACCCTGGACTTGGCAATTGGCCAAAGAACAGAAAACAACACTGGAGTGGACTGTCAGTCTAGACGCAAAGACAGGACGCGATCAATTGTCTGATGCTCAGAAATAAATCATGATTTAAAACGTTAACATACTGTAGGCTAAAATTGAAGGGATGAATCAGTTAAACAATCATCACACCATACGTGAATACAATGACTAGGCATATAATTATTAGAAATAACAGCTAGTACAGAAGCACAATGACATCACTACAAAAACCACATCCTACTGTATTACAGTAATTAAGTCCAGCAGAGTAACGTGAGCTAAAACACATTCCCAATTATTGTAGAATGACATTACTGATGAAAATCCTGGCATTAAGAGACTAATAACCTGTAAGTGCAATAGCAGCAGGTGAATTTCATTATTTCGACCAAATTTGTTCTTCAACCTCCATATGGGGAAGCCATCATCATGGTGCTGTTGGACAGGATAGGATAACCTATTACAGTCTAGACGTGGGTTCAAATACTATTTTAAATCTATCAAATACTTAAGAGTGCTTGCTTGGAGTGCCATATGGGCGGAGTTTGCAATTTAGGGACTTTCTATTGTTTCCATGGCAAAGGGGCAAGCTCAATAAAACACTGATAAAGTATTTGAAATTATTTCAAATAGTACCCAGGTCTGTTACAGAGTACAGCCAAGAACGGAAATAATGGGTTACTATGAAGGAAATGGGTGATTTGTCTGAGGGCTGACAGTGTGGGTATAAAGCTTTCATTGACTAAAAAGGTTGCTGGGGTTACATTACTACTTCACGGGAACCCTTTATGTCTGTGAGACCGACGGTGGTGGAAGTGAAACGGAGTGTGTAAACGTTTTGACTGCTGTGGAAGTCTGGAATCAAACGTGGTATGCCAAATAGAACCTTTGAACTCCCCACCTGGAGTTTGGTCTAAGGGGCGGTTATGTCATGTTGGAAAGAAAGCTCTGGAGGACTTTCTAGATAAAATGTCCAGACTTATTGCCTGGTAGTTAAACAACAACAGCCAACTGTATCATCTCCCGTTCTCTCTGTTGTGACTCATACAGTAAAAGCGACCACAGAGGCCATGAAAATGGAATCTTTACTCCCACAGCAGACAGTCAAACAATGTCAGCCATCTCAATGAGTTATGTCCCTTTCTCTCTGTTCTGGTTGATACAGCAAAACCGACCAAGAAAGGTCTGTTTCCTGTAACACTCAGAGCCGGAGCCGTGTCCATCCTCCTGAGTTACTATTCTGCATCCCAAATGGTACCCTATTCCCTATATAGTGCACTACTCTTGACCAGGGTGCCGTTTGGGACATGTCCTGTTGGAGATTATGTTTCGAATTTCTTCAGTTCCCCCACAGAGCATTAAAGGGGCACTTCACCACTTTGTATTCCCATATTGAAAGGTAGACACTGGTATGGTGCTAGAGTTAAAAACAGGTGAACTGCCCCTTTAACACTCATCTGTCTCTCATTAGCACCTGACACAGCGATGTTACAAACAGCCCACCTCAACCCGACTCCACCTGACCAAAGCAGGTTCAAGTGTAGTACCACACCACTTGGGACCACTTAGATCATTAGTGATATCAACACTGTCAGACGTTTTAAATGTTCATTGCTGTAATTACTATGTTATACTTTAGGGAAATGATCTGGTACTTCTGGTACTTCTGGACAGTATGCCATAAAACATAAGACAAATATGGGTAGGTTTCAACAGCATGCAAGTATGGATTTGGTTATGTGTCAGCTTGTCTTATGATAGATCATTAATGTATTTTGTTCACTACAATGAAACCAGACAAAATGTATAGATCAGCGTGAGCAAAAGAGTTGTCAAGTCACTCAACTTTGAGACCAATCAATCAAGTGAAACGGAGATAGGACTGCTGACGCTAGCATTAGTAATATCACCCATTAAACAGGAAGTCACTGAGGGACAAGAGTTTCAATCACCCAATAGTAATCAGGCCACAGGGAACCCTTTCATTCTGTGAGTAAATCACTCCCATTCACATCCCCTGGGGGTCAAGGACCAAAGGGATTTCCTCCTCTGCACTTCATGACATGACAGCACTGGTGACATACGGACATAACGGTATGTCCCTCGCTTAAACCACCACAACTTTAACCTGAACATCATTTTAGATGGGTGATTTAAGGCAAAAGTAAAAAATTTGGTATTGGTCTGTGTTAATGTTTTTATATATTTGATGTCTTTGAGTCTTTTGATGATCATTTTTATAATTCTATATGTATAAAACATGTAGTTAAGACATATTAAATATTAAGCTTTGTGTGTTACACTGACTTGAGAAACCTCTTATTTGAGCCCAACTGGTCCTAACACAAATGTTTGAAGGCAACAAAGTTGTACATTTATTAGTCCATTGGCTATAGACTTGTGGGAGAGTAGTGGCATTGTTAAACCAAAAATACAGCAGTCTACCAGCCTAAGTACAGGACGTATAAGCTACTTCCCAGTCCTGAATTAAAACAGACAGTATTCCGTCAGCCAAATCCACTCTGCCAATTTTACAGCATGATTATTCGAGGGACGGACCACACCACATGTCCTTTTCATCTGTATCGGACGGTGCAGTTAATTGATATGGTGTGAGGGTTTACGTATGGATTTCCATTAAAAGCTCAATTCAATTAGTTGGAATAAAGGCGAGGGGAGAGAAAGGCCAGCCGCCTTAATGTGTTTAAGGTTCTCAAGGAGCCTCCATTGACCTGCATGTCAACTCTTGTCCAGTTCAGATGAGGGTCTCAATGTTCACTGAATTGTAAAGCTTTATCACGACGGAAGTACAGATGAAGCAGGCTTAAGTACAGTTCAGTATGAGTACAAGGGAGTTGAACTTGCTGTGACAAACGGTACACTTACAGTATATGCTATGATATCAAACTACAATATACACATTATTCATTCCACAGCTATAACAGCTGTTAATCATTTTAATTCATTACATAAAAAATCATATATAACTGGTAAAAAAAATTCTGATAAAAAACAGTGCTAATGAATGCAACACATATTTCGCAACCATTCCTTATCTTTCATGAAAACAAGTGGTAAACCTCTGTAGCCAATGGAGGGTTTTAGGAATGTTTCAGCCAAACAAAAACAATACTGCCTTATGAAGCTACTGTTGTTAGTACTGTATCTCATTCAACCGAATGGTTTCCTGGGATACAAAAGCTGACACAGTAGCTGCTGCTGTCACCTCTTTATATTGAACAATATTGGAGAAACCGCTAACACTGTAACTCTCTTGTAAGACGAGAGTTGTTGTGTGTAACTTGACTTGAGTCCAACATGGATTTGAGACTGGCTCGTCAGTCATCAGAACTGATCTTCTCTAATTTGAGCTGCATTCCAGTCTGAGCCTGGGTGGGGACGACACTATTGATCAGCCTATTGATTCAGAGAACCAACTAGCTAACTCCTGGAGCTGTCTGACAGATCGCCTAATGAGGAAAGAGAACCGCCAGCCATTCCACTTATTTGATGAATGCCATTACTAGCACACCTGATCCAATCCACAACGAATCACCAAGCCTTTCATCAGTTGAATCAGGTGTGCTAGATGGTCTGGAATACATCAAATACATGGTGTGGTACATGAGGTTCCTCAAAGAGAGATTTGGGAAATAGTTTGTGCAGGAAGTATAACATTTATTCAGTCACATGGGCCTACAACACATATGACAATTGAAAACACACACACTTGAACACAAATATATACAAACGATGGCATGTAGGGGTATTACTGTAATGTACCCAGTTAAGTCAGTGACCTTTGTAAGAGAAACAATTGGGTTACCACTGTATTGCCTCAATTCTCTCTATTAAGAACTACTTGGAAAATCCTGGCTTTGCTAGACCGGTCAAATTGAACGCAGGCCTTGCTTCTCAGTGCACTCACGATTGCATTCCCATCTACTGTTAGTAAGGTCCAGATTACTGTGCTTTTATACAGGTGTTGTGACTTGTCTCTGAGGACATCCCCTGCACATCCCCAACAAAACCCTCTAAACCCCAACCAACATCATCAAATCACCCACACACACACACAAAACCCATAAGGCTATGCAACAGCAGCTCAACGAAGAAATAACCTGCAAGTGCTGCCTCAGAACCATTGGGTTGCCAAAAGTAGAACTCAGATCAGTGCTTAGGCCGGGGTTACACAAAGCAATCTGCAGACAATTGTTGTTGCAAATTGCAAGTAGCATCACTTTTAGGGGAGACTTTGTCCAACACCATAACACTGGACAGGAGTTTTTCCTGGTCAGGTCATATGGTCAGATAAAACCTCCTGGCCCAAACAATAACAGCCCGGCCCCCAGGCCATGTGTTCTCATGTCTTCTCTGCAGACTCTGAACAGACTTTTCCCAGGGGACCATACAACAGGAACCCAGTCCAGCCTCTTCCTCCTGCTCTGACCAGCAACCAGGAAGCCTTCAGACAGACCCATCCATCCAGGTCACATAATACCATAATAACCCAGACACAGCCACACTGTACAGGGAGGACACCATTAGGGCTAGGGTCATTTTCCTGACAACATGACTTGACCAGGAAAAACTCTAATCATATAAAGGGAACACTTTGCATTTTCTCTCCCCATATCTCCTCTCAATACCACGGACACTTCTCTTTAAAGGGCTACTCGACAACTGCCACATTTTGGTAAGTTGTGTGTGAAACCACCGTCCAGTGTCTTCCATGGATGGCATGGCCAACTACACAAGGATGTGTGGATGAGACAATACATAAACGACAAAACAGCTCATCACATTTGTTAACCATAAGGATGTTGCCGCTATGAACTCGTGAAAGACTCAGAGGTCAGAGGTAACAACTAAAATGACGGAATGAGAGCTATAAAATAAGTTCAACCTAAGAAGGATAAAGGTATCGATGCAACGTTTTGAGGGGGGTGGGTGTTTCTTTTTTATTTTACTAGACAAGTAAGTTAAGAAGAAATTCTTATTTACAATGACAGCCTACCCCGGCCAATCATGCCACAGGGATTCAAACAGGGTCTGTAGTGACACCTCTAGCACTGAGATGCAGTGCCTTAGACCGCTGTGCCACTCGGGAACATGAGCTAACGTCATATTCTATGAAATCATAATGAATTGCATACGGCCCATGCGTTGTGTTCACTGGTTCCAGCCAGACACCATAATTACTATTAATATGGTTGAGATGTTTTTCCAAAGTACCTAACTTGACACAGTCTCATCCCCCACTGAGGCTTTGATGAAGACCAACCACAACCCAAGAAACACATAACAAATTATTTGTTGACTTTGTTAACAATTTTTCAACTTTATATTTATCATCTCTAGCACCAACATTGTGATTTTAACCAATTATGAGTAACTGTCTACTAATTGGTTGATGATGTCATTGGAAACACTAATCTTCCTCTGTCTTTTTTTTACTACAAAACATAGAAATGAGGCATTTTCACATTTGTTGATGTTGGGGTGGTGTTGGACATGATGAATATAAAGTTGAAATGTTTGAAATGTCCCTTTAACAAAGCTCCTACTTGACTGAAAACTATCCACAGCCCTCCTTTTATAAGTAATTTTGAGGAAGATACGTGTGGTCTATAATTAAATTGAAATGCAAAGAGTCAATATTTGCAGTGTTGACCCTTCTTTTTCAAGACCTCTGCAATCCGCACTGGCATGCTGTCAATTAACTTCTGGGCCACTTCCTGACTGATGGCAGGCCATTCTTGGATAATCAATGCTTGGAGTTTGTCAGAAGTTGTGGGTTTTGTTTGTCCACCCGCCTCTTGAGGATCGACCACAAGTTCTCAATGGGATTAAGGTCTGGGGAGTTTCCTGGCCATGGACCCAAAATGTTGATGTTTTGTTCCCCGAGCCACTTAGTTATCACTTTTGCCTTATGGCAAGGTGCTCCATCATGCTGGAAAAGGTTAGATTAGTCGTCACCAAACTGTTCTTGGATGGTTGGGAGAAGTTGCTCTCGGAGGATGTGTTGGTGCCATTCTTTATTCATGACTGTGTTCTTAGGCAAAATTGTGAGTGAGCCCACTCCCTTGGCTGAGAAGCAACCCCACACATGAATGGTCTGAGGATGCTTTACTGTTGGCATGACACAGGACTGATGGTAGCGCTCAACTTGTCTTCTCTGGACAAGTTGTTTTCCAGATGGCCCAAACAATCGGAAAGGGGATTCATCAGAGAAAATGACTCTACCCCAGTCCTCAGCAGTCCAATCCCTGTACCTTTTGCAGAATATCAGTCTGTCCCTGATGTTTTTCCTCGAGAGAAGTGGCTTCTTTGCTGCCCTTCTTGACACCAGGCCATCCTCCAAAAATGTTCGCCTCACTGTGCGTGCAGATGCACTCACACCTGCCTGCTGCCATTCCTGAGCAAGCTCTGCCCTGCTGGTGCCCCGATCCCGCAGCTGAATCAACTTTAGGAGACGGTCCTGGCGCTTGCTGGACTTTCTTGGGCGCCCTGACGCCTTCTTCTTTTAAAGCTTCCAGTCTGTTATTCTGACTCAATCAGCATGACAGAGTGATCTCCAGCCTTGTCCTTGTCAACACTCTCACCTGTGTTAACGAGACAATCACTGACATGATGGCAGCTGGTCCTTTTGTGGCAGGACTGAAATGCAGTGGAAATGTTTTTGGGGGATTAAGTTCATTTTCATGGCAAAGAGGGACTTTGCAATTAATTGCAATTCATCTGATCACTCTTCATGACATTCTGGAGTATATGCAAATTGCCATCATCAACACTGAGGCAGCAAACTTTGTGGAGACCAATACTTGTGTCATTCTCAAAACTTTTGGCCACGACTGTAGTTGTTATGTAGTAGTTATGTAGGGGTTATGTTAGGTCTTGATGTACAACCACCTGTCTTGATTCATTGTAACAAGGCGTTACACACATAAAACACACACACACACAATATAGTGTACTACATACGTTTCTACCTAGATTCAAGCACACAACAAAATCCTGCGGCTGACTACCTGCTCTTTCTCATTATATTTGACCTCATACTGGACATTCTACACAGAGCTAGAGATGTTCAATCTTGAGACGCCACATTTACCCCACAATGCTGATGTTGGGCCTTTCAATCAAAACAGGATTGTGTTATGCCCAGCAGCAGATCCCATTGTAATAAAAAGAAAACAGCCTGTATGTAAGAGCTGCAGGCATGTTGCATGACATGCCCCTATTGTGAACTCTGTGGCATGCCATCCGCCCTGAGGGAGAGAGGGGCTGGCATTATGAGCCAACCGTCAGGCATGTTGGGGCTCCAGCAGAACAGCCTTAGCTAAGCATCTCCTCCTGCCATTATTACTGCAACCAGCCAGAGGATAAAGTGGAGGATTGCTAAAGCAAAGACCAGGCATCTTCCCAGGGGAATTATGAAAGAGGCAATTGTCTGAGTGCTGGGAGCAATTTTTATATGCAATTGAACAGTAACAGTGTCTGCATTTTAAGTAAATGTGCTTATTTGTGTGACTTAGAAGGCCCATGTTGTGGGCCAGTCTGTGCAGTAAAAGAGAGTGTCAACAGCCCATTGATTCCACAGAAACGGCAAAAAAACATATTTTAAAAAAGACATGACATTGCCTTGTCCCCTCTCAGGTCTCAGCGGAACTTTGTGGGCCATTAAAAGTGATTGGTGGGTTGTGGGGGACGGGGGACCAACACCCAGGAAGCCTATACTTCCTGGTCCTTAACAAGGTTAAATATGACAAAGTTAAGACAACTTAATAATTCCATGCGGCAGCCTTAGAAAATAAACAAATTAATTGGACTAGCGCCATTAATATCTACTAGTGCCGTTGCTAATTTTGGCAAACAATTATGGGATATTAGAATCCCGTTCTCTTAACCAGAGCTGGGAGGACTGGGAGAGCTGGTTAATGGGTCAGAGGGAAGAAGTTAAATCAGGTGATTCAATACTGTACTATTGGAGGAAGAGGTGACACACCTGGCCACGTATATTCTTTTTATTAATTTATTTTTATTTTAACCTTTATTTAACTAGGCAAGTCAGTTAAGAACAAATTCTTATTTACAATGACGGCCTACCTACAGGGTCAGCCCCTGGAGCAAATTAGGGTTAAGTGCCTTGCTCAAGGACACATATTCCACCCATGACCAGCAATACGGCATTGTCCAGCAGAGAGCTATGTGTGTAACGGAGATGGTCCGGTGAAATATGTGACCTGTTTCAGGAAACTAGGCGTATGTCACAAGTCACGACATTACAGGAGAGCCATTCAATTTTTGGGGGGGGTTTAAAAAAAAAAATGTATCAAAAAGACAGCAAACTTCCCACTAGCCACGATTGGCTGAGATAATGAGTGGGCTTGACATGCCGATTAGATAGATTTTTTGATATTACACTTTCTAATTTTGACATAAAGTGGTTTCATTTCAAGCTAAAGTGTACTGTTAGCTAACTAGCTAATGTTAGCTGGCTGGCTCCCTAGCTAATGCTACCTGTATTACATTATTATTCATTGTTGTTTAACTAGCTAACGTTAGCTGGCTAGTTCATTAGCTAACGTTACGTGGCGTGTGTGATATTACACATTGTTTACCTAGCTAGGTTCATTGTTTACCTAGCTAGCTACATGTCTTAAGCTAAAGTGTACTGTTAGCTAGCTAACGTTAGCTGGCTGGCTCCCTAGCTAATGTTGCATGTATGACATTATTGTTCGTTAGCTAATGTAACATGACGTGTGTGATCTTACATGTTGTTTACCTAGCTAGCTACATGTCTTAAGCTAAAGTGTACAACATCCGTTGAATATGGCCGGTGTCAGTGAACGTCAGCAAAAAAGCCTAATGAAATTGCAATTTCCTCAAAAGTGAGTTTACAAGTTTATCAACTTTCAAAGCAGAATTACTTTCCCAATGTTCCTCAAAAAAGCAGTGTATGATATACCATTTGGTAGCTCTGAGTCTCTACTTTTATCCAATGTAAAAAACAGCATTTCAAATTTTGCTACATAAGACCAAATCCAGGTTGTGAGTCACATATGTTCATGTGATTCGTGACCTTGCCCGAGGCTGAGACCTGAAGACGCCTAGGCTTTAGCTCAGCAGGCTAACATAGTCTTGTGGTGTTGTTTTGTGGTCCACTGGGGCATATACGTGAGTTGGCATCCAAATGAGATGTATGTATATCAAATACCCTCAATAAAAATATATATTATTAACACAAATGTTTGTTCACTGTGTGTAGTTTGTATGGCCCCCAGCTGCACAATCACCAAGACTGAACAATTCTGGAAAACCTGTTTTTTTGTTGTTTCTTGCTCTCAAGACAAGTACCATCATGAATGGTCGCCCACCTCCATGAGCTAGTTGAGCCTAGCCTACTCTGTCAGACTGTGAGTCATGATTATTGTGCAGTTGAGACATGGAGATTAATAATAATTTACTGAACAGAATGAACCTAAACCCCTCCTTGCATGGGGAATAAAATATATCCCCATCAGCGTGTTTTAGTCTGGTAAAACCCCCGTAGACATTTGAGATCCTAATGTGACATTTAGCCTGCATATAACAGTTTTCCAAAACTAGACAGTTTGAAATGTTTGTTGCTGAACTTGAATTACGGAGAAGCGACAGCCTACATTGTGAAGGGGTTGCTCAGTGGCAAGTAAAATGCTGTATTTCATATTACAGTACACCTACTGCAATATAAATACGGTATCAAAGAAAGTACTGTGTAATGACACACAGTACAATGGCATAACATTTACTGTATTATACTGTAAAAAGTGAATGCTACCGTAATCACAGTGTTTTACTGTAATTACACGGGATACGTGCAAGCAGGACAGCTGCTAGGTAAAGTGTTTAAACATAACAGCATAATGTACAGTACTGTATTCTATGGGGTGGAATTACAGTGCCATTCGAAATACAGCAATTATTTCCCCACCCACAACATTTCACCACAATGCACCATAATTTACAGTATGCTGCTTTTACTGTTGATAATACCCCAAAATACCGTACAATTGACCGTTTTCCGTTACAGGACTCTAAGGGAGTTTGACATCCACAGGTGCAATGCTATATTAATTCCCCCTATCTCGCCGGTGCACATTCTAGAAAAGCAAAATGTATAAATCGAACATTTGACTTACAGGTATCTTTTCTCTCCCACCATCTGTTTGTGAAGTGCCACCGAGAACCCAAAGAGACTTCCCGGGGTCTTTCCTTCTTTGATGACTGGGAAGCGCACGTCCAGGTTAAATCCTTGAATAATATATACTGTGCTCAACAGGACAAGCAACAGGAGGTAGTAGGTATTCGTAGAGAACCGGAGTAGTTGAAAGATAGCCATGTGGAATTCCTTCTTATATTTTCTTCTCAAAGATCCGTTGCTCAAATACAGAATTTGTTGTATTCTTTTTCAAATGACTTTCGAATCTTTCCCACAAGTCAAATAACCGTGCGCACCGAGCTGCCCTCAACGAACTCGCGTAATTACCGCTGCCCTACCTCCCTATCTCTCTCTCGGCTCTCTCTCCCTTCTGTCTTCAAGTACATACAACCACATACGGCCGATAGAACCTCAAACGTGCTCACTGTACAGTGTACACATTAGTCATTCTTCCGGGGTGTAGTGCGGTCGTCATAAATTAAATCATTGGGAGGTTATACCGAGATTAAATTAAGCGCCCGCGGGCACCTTGTCTGCCCGACAGCTCAGCCTGGTCTCATACACTATACATTAAATAGTCAATTTAAATCCGGGACCCTAAAATAATTATGTTTAGTATTGTTACATAAAACAGAATTCATAACATATCATACCTTTTGCAAATTTGTAACATATTGTACAAATTGCAATTCGTAGCATATCATACGAAATGGGTAATGGACATCCACAAATGAATACATTATTTGTTATTTAACAAGGCAAGTCTGTTAAGAACAAATTCTTATTTATAATGACTGCCTACCTACAGGGTCAGCCATAGTAGTACGGCGCCCCTGGAGCAAATTAGGGTTAAGTGCCTTGCTCAAGGACACATTGACAGGTTATTTCACCTTGTTGGCTCGGGTATTCAAACCAGCGAACCACTTAACCCCTTTTGGTTACTGGCCCAACGCTCTAACCAGTAGGCTACCTGCCGCCCAAAACACATAAAATACGAAACGTAGCATATAATACTAATTGGAGCGTTTCAGATTTACGGTTACTATGTTACGTTACCCCTGAGTCCAGATTGTATTGCTCCAGACTACCAATAGACTAATAGAATCCTTGCCAGACAGCATTGAGTGGTTTATTCTCTAGACAGTGTTTTCTCCAAGTAGTGTGGGAGTTTAGAAGAATATTATATTTCTGTGTTTCTCTGTGTAGTGCCCCAAGGAGAAAGTGGAGATTGGGATAATCATGGATGGAAGACAAATTGCGAATTTAAAAAGTAAACATGCACTTTGACCATGCCCTTCCTCTTCTGCAATACAGCTAATCTGCAGTTGGATACATGGATTGTATGATAACTTGACACTGAACAATCGTGGTATAACAACACACACTCTCCTCACTGTCTGTAGTAGTTGAATGAGCAGAGTCCTATGATGTCATTAAAGAATACTCCCATATGACTTAATTAAGTCTTTCTTAGAAGTATGCATTGTAATTCCACATAATAACGCTTGTAGTAGACAGTGTATGCCCCCAAGACACATCTGTGAGGTTTCCCGTAGGAATGCTTTTGATGATGATGTCTGACAGGTTTGGAATCAGTTTCAGAATCACAAAGCCGGGTTATCATCATCCTTCCTCTTGTTTTTACTTTAAATAATTCACATTATCCCTCACTTCCTCTCCTCTCTATCCCTTCTTTTTCTCAACCATTGTAGAAGTTTCCCACAGCCTTGTTCTGAGCAGGCATACCAGGCAGCAGCTGCTGTGACGTTGTTGCTGGCTAAAAACAACTCTGATTTGACTTGAACACACCTCTTACCTCAGAGTAACATTTGTGAAATGGTTATGAGTCAGTAACAAGCTGACAAATCAGGATGACTGAACAATCTTTCTGCCCGATGTTGAATGTCACCTTTTCACCAAACTGACTCTGGGCTCTAAACCAGTGCAATTGTCAAACACTCTCTTCTTGCCAGTGGTGGAAAAAGTACTCAATTGTCATACTTGAGTAAAAGTAAAGACCCCTTAATAGAAAATGACTCAAGTAAAAGTGAAAGTCACCCATTTAAATACTACTTGGAGTAAAATGTTTAAAGTGTCTGGTTTCAAATGTACTTACTGTAAGTACAGTGGTGTAAAAAAAATACTTGAATAAAAGTAAATGCTATATATCAAATTCCTTATAGTAAGAAGCCACAACGCCACAATATATATATATATATACATTTTTTTTGACCCCGATAAGTAGACTTTAGCCTACTGGAGATGATTCTGGACGGAGAAGATAAAGGGTCGATAGACAGCAGGGTATGTACAATAGCATGTCGCAACACACATTTACACAGACGGCTCCTGGTGACAGGACACATCTCAGCAACCTTCTCTATCCCAGACATACAGTTCCACTCAGAGAAAAAAACGAACTGGATTCTACACCAAGCCATAACAGTCAACTTTTCCTTGGCTCCCAGCTCACGGGGGGGGGGGGCCTAGATGACATGACAACACCCGTTTCAATGTCAACATCTGAAATGAAGTAACTCATCAGAATCCAAATAACAGACAAATGGCAAAAGGAATAGTCAGAAGGGGAGGGGGGGGAGGAAGGAAGGAAGGAAGGAAGGAAGGACGGAAAATGGACTCCATCCACCCACTGGTTTCAATCAGCAATAACAACAAAGGACTCTCAAGACGAGAAACCATAATCACCCGTCTGCGAATAGGACACAATGGCCTCAATCTCTCTCTCCAAAAGATAGGAAAACACAACACAGGTTCATGTCCCAACTGTCCAGCAGCAGAAACTACAGATCACATCCTCCTTCACTGTCAAACCTATAAACATCAAAGGCAAATGCTCAGAAGAACGATCACATCCCTGGGAATAAGCTTCACCCTTTCCAACTTATTCAAAAGCTGTCCAGAACAAACTGTCATTCACTTAGCAGTACATTCCTTCCTCCAATCATGCATCATGTAGACTTGAGAGCAGAATCTAGAACACCTCAATAGTATCATCACACCCCAGCCCAGTAGGTGGCGGTAACGTACCTATTGCTGGTATGCACACTGCCATAATACCCCAATGAAGAAAAAGAAGTAGGAGCTAATCAAGACCAAACTACCAAACAATGTCAAGCCCTGTGATCATAAAAAAAAAAAAAAAATCCTCCTCTCTGAGTAACTCTACCAACTCACTTCCCTTCTAAGTAACATATCTGTAGCACCAGACTCAAACAAAATCATGATTTGAGGGAGGAGTTTCTTACAATGAACTCTCTACATAACCCTTCTTATCCAAGTACTGTAGTAGGCCTATGTAATGAAACTCTCTCCTCTGTCTTGTACTGCAGTGATTGTTCCTATTACATCTGGGCGCTCTAATCAGTTCCTCCCACACTCTCCATCCCACCCAGGGGCCCTAATAGGGGACGGACAGGAAACAGGAAGTGTAGACAGAGCCAAGTAGTGCATTGGGCTTTGTCGCAAATGGAACCTGATTCCATACATAATGCACAAATGTAGTGCACTACATAGGAAATAGGGTGCTATTTGTTTCATAACCAGGATGTCACACTGATAATCAATGGGGCATTTTTCCCAAAAGGGCAACAAAGATCTTATTCCGTACGTTATACAGTACCAATATTTGCAACCTGGCAGTTGTAAGCTCTTAGCCTTTCACTACTGCAGACTGAGGGGAAGTGGTGTGGTTGCCGGAGAATTCCCCATAAGTCCTCAGTCCTGAGTCAGTGCCAATTCTTCTTTGGAACTTGAAATGGTTTGAACTTTGAAGTGCATAATGAAAGAGGGTGATGACTGCTCTTTGGTTTCAGTTAAACTAAAATCCTGTAATTTATTGATCCACTTAAAAATAGTTATTACAGTGATGCAACACCATCAGGTTATAACCATTATGACCATCTCTAAGTAGAGGATAATGTCTCAACCTGCCTCTTCTTTAATGGCCACAGAAATGCAGTGGACAAACTGTGGCCTCATGTTCTTTTCATGTTTCAACGCCTACAATAGGCAATCACATGTACCTCACAACCACAATCTTTGCTTACTCAACTACAACCTTTGCTTACTTACACGCCTTATCTTTTCTAGGACACGCGTGTACGATTTATAATGGAAGATTGCCCGCGTGATCAAAGCAACAGCTTGTTTGGACAGGTGGAGGTATCACACGTACCCCTTCAGACTTCATACAGTCAAGGTAACGCATGGACGACTTGTGCTTAATACACTCCAAACACACCCTGGCAGGGCATCCTAGCAGGTCAGATCTTATCACATTGAGTTTGAAAATAAAGAACTTGACACTGTCATAGAGGAGTTGCATTTATGTGGAACCCCCTGAGATCCTTAGATATAATTAAGCAATGAGACTCGAGGAGGTGTGGTATATGGCCAATATACCACGGCTAAGGGCTGTTCTTATGTACAACGCAACACGGAGTGCCTGGATACAGCCCTTAGCTATGGTATATTGGCCATATATCACAAACCCTGAGGTGCCTTATTGCTATTACAAACAGGCTACCAACATAATTAGAACAGTAAACAAGTAGTTTTGCTATAGCACTGCTTTCAGCCAATCAGCATCCAGGATCCAAACTACCAAGTTTATAATACAGATTATACAACGGGTGGGTCTAATCCTGAATGCTGATTGTGTAAGAACCAACGCTGTAGATGAGAAGCAGATACAGAGAGTGAACATTTAATGGCAGACGGACATGAAACAGAACAAGAACAGCGTCAGAACATAGGGAACAAAACGACATGACGACAATAAATGCTGAAGCGGGGAACAAACTGAGGAACAGACAGATATAGGGGAGGTAATAAAACATGTGATTGAGTCCAGGTGAGTCCAATGAATCGTTGATGCGCGTGACGAGGTGACCAGGTGTGTGTAATGATGGTGGCAGGAGTGCGGAGTGTTGGGCAGCCTGGCGACTTCGAGGGCCTGGGAGGGAGAGCGGGAGCAGCGTGACAGTACCCCTCACCCCTCTAGGGGGGTGACGGGCCGGCCGAGGTATTGTTGCTGGACAAGCCGGCTGGGCATAGATGCCTGACGATCCGGCTGAGGCGTGGGAGCCCGATGAGCCGGCTGATGCGTGGAAGCCTGTCGAGCCGGCAGAGGCATGATGTGGAAAGGGAGCCTGCCGAGCCAACCAGTGCAAGGGAACCTCTCTAGCCAGCTAGGGCGTGGAAGCCCGACGAGCCAGCTTAGGCACCCCCGGTTCCATCGGTGGTGGCCCCCGGACCCGACGTCACCATCAAGACCAAGAAGATGCTTCAATTAGTGGCTTCAGCATTCTGTAAGAACCGACGCTGGAGATGAGAAGCAGGTACAGGGAGTGAACATTTAATGGCAGACGGACATGAAACCGAACAGGAACAGTGTCAGAACAGGGGGAACAGAACAACATGACGATAATAATGAAGCGGGCAACAGAACTGAGGAACAGACAGATATAGGGGAGGTAATAAAACGTGATTGAGTCCAGGTGAGTCCAATGAATCGCTGATGCGCGTGACGAGGGGAACAGGTGTGTGTAATGATGGTGGCAGGAGTGCAGAGTGAAAACCGGCTAAATCTATTAAGTTAAAATGCCTATTCTGTTCCATCTGACTGCGCAATCCAATGTCTCATCAGCCATCTGACTGGGCAATCCACTGTCTCATCAGCCCAGCCAGGCAATTTATAAACTTTATCGGCACTATAAAAAGCATCTAGACATTATCTCACATTTATTTTAGACTAAACTTTAGTTTTCAACAGCGGAGATTTGTATAAACCTTGCTGTCTGTCTCTTCGACATTTGCAACATTGTTTCAATATTCAAATTTGATCTCCAGCTGTCCCATAGTAATGAATGTGTCGGGAGTCTGGATAAGACAGACAGGCAGGCAGCGTTTCTCACCCAGTCGAATTAATGAATCAGCTGGGATCATTTTTATGGATATATACAAATAAATGTAAATTGAAAAAAGGTCAAACGAAACTAAGTGCAGCTAGTTTGCAGTCTTTCCAGCTTCAGTTTGAAGTGATTGTGTTAACTGTGTTGTTGGCTAGCTCCTCTGAACAACAGTGTCCTGACGAGAGAGCACATTTTCTATGCCTGGTGAAATCGTGCCTCATTAGCTCATTCTTATGAATGTATCCAAATAAATGTCACTAGAAAACAGCTTAAACAAATGCAAACGCAGCTACTGTTGTTATTCTGGCTGCCCTTTTGACGTGACTGTAAGTTAGCCATAGTTGGCTAGCTAGCAAACAAGGGATAAGAACGTTGCCAGCCAGTATGGCAATGGAACATTTAGAACGAACCACTGGGTCGCGTCTCTATCCATAGATACAGAACAAAAAGACTGAACGACTGGGTCGCGTCTCTGGCAACCAAACAGGAAGGAACGACCAGCCGGCTTGGGTAGCAACCCTAGATTTGTGTTGGGACTATATCTTGTGGAAGGATGAAATAGTATGAATAAATTCATCAGAATAAAGTTGTAATATACTGTATTTAGTTAAAACCCAGGCATTCCTTAACTTTGGATGCAGAATTCAGTAATATGGTGCTGAATTTATCTTGACAGTGTTGTCATTGGTATTATATTGACACGATCATGGATGAATATCAGGAGATGTGTTGGTGATGGCAGGAATTATATGTGGTTCATAGTAAGTGTATCGAATGATAAGACCTCTCAATATTGAATCACCGTTGTAATAATAAGCCAAAAACAATTTGCATGTACTGTAAGTCTTGAGAAAGCACAAAGTTGCACTTTCCGCTCTCTAAATGCTGCACGGTTTCACCCACAGTAGAGGTTGTTGTTAGGTTTCACAACATTTTATTTATTTTTATATATATATATTTTTTTTTTTTTTTTTTGACAGGGAAAACAGACTGAGACCTAAATCTCTTTTTTGGCTGTGCCCTGTGTAAACATGTTAACAAGTGCAATTTAGACACACAGACAGACATTTTGTAGAAGAAAGATCTCAAAACGTACCAAAACAGAGAAACATTTCAAGAAAACAAAGAAAAACAAACACAGACAACGTCTATTGATCCTCCAAAAAAAAATTGAAATGGGCAAGGGGCACCAAAGTGTCTAGCTTGAGGTGGGTCTGCAATTTGTTCCACAGAAAAGGTGTCACATAGCAGGCTGTCACATAGCAGAAACAACAGGTATATCTTTCCACCACAGACTGTCTGTTTCCCACGGTCCCAGCCAGGCAGAGGAGAGGTGGACAGAGTCTGAGCGCTCACAGACAGACAACCACTCCATACTGTATACAGAGGGGTACTAGGCTGCATCCCAAATGATGCAGGCATACCAACATAGTGCACTACTTTTGACTAGAACCCTATGAGGACTATATAGGGAATAGGGTGCCATTTGGGACGCCACCATAGTCAACTATACAAGAGCCAAAGCTTTGATTAAAGCTTGATAATGTAATGAGGACATCGTTGAAAGGACAGGCTGTTTCTCTCTGTTCCCCTCCTCCTCCCACCCAGTGATAACACTATCTAGAGGTGAAGAAAATATAGCAGCGGAATTCTGATATGAAATGCATACACAACACACAGAACAGAAGCACCCGTTAATTAGTGTGAGAGAATGATGTCAGGCTGGCATTTCCTGCACTGATTAGACACGGCAGGACATTTTTGGCAGTGACAGGGGATGGGTCACACAGAAAGGCCGTAATTGGCTCTGATCATTTGTGTGTGTGTGTGTGTGTGTATCCGCGAAGAACCAGGAACAGCTGAAGCTGTAGTAGTTTATCTGCAACCATTACACCCCCTCCTCCTGTCCCCCCTCGGCTCCTCTCCTCCAGTCCTCAGATAAATGGCTTCCCGGTCAGACGCAGGTCAGCATACAGATACAATACATCCCCTTCCTGACAAGCAGACCTGGGTTCAAATACATTTTAAAAGAATTACAAATACTTTATCTGGGCTTGATTGAGCTGGTCTGGCTTAATGGAGCAGTGGAATAGCCCCACTCCAGGCAGTCTATAGCAAACACTCAAAGTATTTGACATTTTTTTTATACTATTTGAAACCAGGTCTGCTGACAAGCAACAGAAAATTAACAAATCTGAGGCAACGTCTCTCCTAACCAGACTGTCACAACAAGTCTCTTTCCTTGGATAATGGCTTCTGGAGGTTGTTCAAGACTATCAGAGTAAGAATTCTTTGAATAGCTCTGAAACTATGTGACGTATGTATGTGCCTTGTCAGTCTTAATGCTCCCACATCCTATCTGACCAAGGATATCTCTGAAAACGCTGCTTTATCAAGTCAGAATGTTTATTTTAACATTGATTTCAGTGGTCAAGTGTGTAATGTATCAAGTATCAAGTCTGTCCAGAGCTACATCTCCACAGTGGGCTCTTTTAACATGGCATTGCCAACCATGCCATTGGTATGATGAATTAGCTTATACTAGTCTAGTCTGTGCCCCTGACAAGGGAGCTGCTGCCTGAGTGCTTTGTTAAACTCTGCGCACAGAATACAATGGAATATTGGTAATAAATGTTTTATCGATGTGTAGTGGTTCAATATTTATACATATTAGGTTCTTATTTATTGCTTGGTTTATTCAGTTTGTCAGTCACCTCAGGCTTCAGGTCATCTGTAAACATTGTGATACACAAAGTGATACTTTACTGTAAGTCACAGATCATTTCCACAGAATGCTAACATGGATCAATACAGTGTTGGTCTGTATTTAATAGCTGGCTCACCTCTGTCTAGCAGATGACTGTGATGTGTTTTACCTACCTTAGTTGAATGCACTGATTGTAAGTTACTCTGCATAAGAGCACTGGTTAAATTATTAAAATGTAAAAATGTACGTCCCTTCGTTTACCATAGCCCTGGGTTTATCATAGGTCTGTTGTTACAGACAGGTCTGCATTAAGATACATTGTAAAAGATCCATTGCCATCACAGCACGATGTACAGGTGCAGTCTCCACACAATGTGAGGCCCAGAACACAGTTGAGTTCCATGCCAGAGGTAAACAGCACTTTGCCCAAAGACAAGCCCATCCATTCATGTCCATCTATTAAGCTGTCTCAGTGGGACTCAATGGTTGATTTACTACCACTAAGACAGAGCAGACACAATTTCACCAGACTTCACCATTCTTTGATCAGGCCATAAAAGCAGGGATGGCTTTTTATTAATGTGTGTGCCATCGTTAACAGACAGAGGTAGATATATGGGAGGGTAGCATCAAAGCCTATTAGCAGGTAGCCTAGTGGTTAAGACAGTTGGGCCAGTAACTGAAAGGTCGATGGTTTGAATCCCAGAGCCGAATAGGTGAATAATCTGTTGATGTGCCCTTGAGCAAGGTACTTAACACTAATTGCACCAGGATGTCTCTCTGAATAAGAGCGTCTGCTAAATGACTAAGATGTAAATGCAGAGGCGGTGTGTTCCAGGCATCCCCAGAGTCCTGCGTCTAAACCCCCCCCCCCCCCTCCTCCTCCTCCACTGGCTGCAGTTCAAAACCAAGGGAGTGGCATCCTCTGTGCCAGGGTAGTAGTCGATGTAGTAGTACACGACATGGGAACTCTAGTCTGGTGAACACCCCTAAGGGCTGGCTATTATATGGATGGACAAGCTCAACATATTGCATTAACATGAATGTCAGTCATTTTTATTGGTTAGTCAAATAACAAGTGATGATAACTCTGTTTCATTGGCTTGTGATTCAAGACACTACAGCATTACAGGACACAAAGTCATAACACATACAGTGTGTATCACTATAAATTAGAGAACATTTCAAATGAAAACTAATTTCTTGCCATCTTAGATGCTCTCATATCCTCTGATGTATCCTGTGTCCTCCCATAACTCCTAGTCTCCTTATTTGTACCCTTCTCACATCGTTCCTACTCTTCTCTCTAATCACAGAGACAGCAGCATCCACCCGGGACTCTCCGAATGACAAGGTGACTCCAGTGCCTCGTCTCCACGCTCCTCCTCATAAAAAAACATGCATACCACCTACACACTCACGGACACACAAATAGTTGCACGCAGACACGCTTCTCCTCCAACGTCCTTCTGCATGGCCATGGGTGATTAGGAGCTGATTGATGTGTTTTTATCTAACCTTGGTGGTAACAGAGACAGCATGGCTGTGTTCAAGGTCTCCTTGGTGCTGTTGTGGTGGGCACATCTTCACACTCGCTGTCAGTCTGCTTCTGAAAATCACCACCTGCACACACACACACCAGTTCAGAGAGGTTAATTTCACGAGGCAGTAAACACAAGGGTGGAAATTAAAGAGGATACTACCAATGAAATTAATTTCTAAAAAACGGTAAACTATTTTCAATAAATATTTGTCAATGTATTAGTTGAATTTTTATTTACTTCCTGAATTGACAACTGAATTAACCTCAAACCTAATGTTCACAGCACATTTTTTACTTGACCATGGGGACATCTGGTGGAGAAAAATTTAAATGACTAATTTAATCCATAAGAGAGCATTTTCAAAGCCATTTAATGTCATGACTAATCAGTGGTGGAAAAAGTATCCAATTGTAATACTTGAGTAAAAGTATGGATATCTTAATAGAAAGACACAAGATGGTTTTAAAAATACTTAAGTATCAAAAGTAAATGTAATTGCTAAAATATACTTAAGAATCAAAAGTAAAAGTATAAATTATTTAAAATTCCTTATATTAAGCAAACCAGACGACACCATTTTATTTTATTTATGGATAGCCAGGAGCACACTGCAACAAATAATTTACAAACAAAGCATGTGCGTTTAGTGAGTTCACCAGATCAGAGGCAGTAGGATGACCAGGGATGTTATCTTGATAAGTGCTTGAATTGGACAATTTACCTTGCCTGCTAAGCATTCAAAACGTAACTTTTGGATGTCAGGGAAAATGTATGGAGTAAAAAGTACATTTTTTTCTTTAGGAATGTATTGGAGTAAAAGTAAAAGTTGTCAAAAATATAAACAGTAAAGTACAGATACCCCAAAACACTACTTAAGTAGTACTTTAAAGTATTTTTACTTAAGTACTTTACACTACTGCTCAGAAGCCAAATGTCCTCGAAAAATGCGTACTTCGTGACAAATGTGCAGATATGTGCCCCACGTCATTGCCCTCTCTCTCGCTCTGCTGTGTGTGCATGATGAGGCTCTTGCTACTGTACACTTAGAAAACAGGGCCTCCCGAGTGGCGCAGCGGTCTAAGGCACTGCATCTCAGTGCTAGAGGCTTCACTACAGGCCCTGGTTGAACTGGCCCAGCGTTGTTCGGTTTAGGGGAGGGTTTGGCCTGGGTAGCTTGTTTCAAGGCCCCTGTTCTGTTTCTGTAGACGTACTGATGTGGTGGCAGTGAATCAAAGTAATTCACTTCTCAGGGGTAATTAACAACTGTTAAAGTTCATCCCAATGTATAAAACTATGAAGTTGATATTCGACCGGCAGAAGAAAAACCTAATTAGGTCATAGCGGTAAAAATTAATTGAGGTTATGATATGGTTAAAGTTAGGTTTAGGAATGAGGGTTACGTTAAGTTTAGGTATAGTTTGACTGAGGTTAATGTTTGGGTTAAGGTTACGGTAAGGCATAATTATAATAATTTGGGTGATACTTATATTTGTTCTGTTACACACGTGGGTGTGCCTTGTACAAATGTGTAATGGCAATGTGTTTCTTGCACATCCCAACTCCTGAGACCCGCAGTGGGGTCACGGCCAGGATCACCATTGTTCTTTAACTTATAAGAACATGTTTTCATTTTCTACGTTATATTTCATTCTGTAGCCTATCTATTTTGCATGTTGAGTACTGTGAGGGGGGAAAGAATAAATACATGTCCAGAAATATAACACGTTATTTTCTTGAAATAAATATTTTTCCACTTTTCAGTGTTTGTGTTGTCACTTCTTATTTAACCAAGATCCAAGGTGATGTTTTGATTTAGAGCTTTAAGTTTTAGTGGGATTCACACTGAAATGTGAAATAGTGCCCTCTGGTGGACAGTTATGGTACATTAAATACTGTGAAATGAAATGTATTCCATAGCCAAACCAAAAACAACAACTTTACTCAACTAATCATCTAGCAACCACAGAATAGCTGATGCTCTCATGCATGTTTCAGTGTTACTTATCTCGATGCGAGCATAGAAGTAATTTAGCTCGTCTGGTAGGCTCATGTTACTGGACAGCTCGCGGCTGTGCTTCCCTTTGTAGTTCGTTTTAGTTTGCAAGCCCTGCCACATCCGACAAGCGTCAGTGCAGTACGATTCAATCCTAGTCCTGTATTGCCACTGAATGTTTCTTGGTTTGTCGGAGGGCATAGCGGGATTTCCTATAAGCTTCCGGTTTAGAGTCCCACTCCTTGATAACGGCAGCTTTACCCTTTAGCTCAGTGCGGATGTTGCCTGTAATCCATTGCTTCTGATTGGGGTATGTACATACGGTCACTGTGGGGACGACGTCATCCTATATAATTACACTAACGGTGACAAAATATGCCAACAAACTGTTAGGCCTACATAAAGCTGTCCCAAAAGCAGTCCCAACATCCTACCACTGCTACACCTGGCAGTGGTATGGGTTCTATCAATCACACACTTCACATTACTTTGTTTTAGAAACGGGTTTGGGTGTTCTGAAATATTTTGGTAGATCCTCTCCTACGTGCTCCCGGTTTTCAGAATATGACACTAGTAGCCTATGCAGTGCAAAGGCAATATAGACCTTGGCAATACTGCTTAAATTGGAGCCTATATTGCAGGTAGTTTGGAATATGGGCCTATAGGCATGTGTGCGTAAAATACAGGTCTTTCACTTAGATCATATGTCAAAGTATTTCAAATTTGTGTGTTTTGATTGGACTTATAAATATTTGATTTATTTATCCAGATACTTTGTGAGTTGATGGGACCTCTGCATCTAGTATCTTTCCACTCTAGGGACTGAAGAGTGACAGCATGGTTTTAAGAGTGATTGCTATTCTCCATTGAACTAACATTCAGAATGTGGAATTATAATTATGTTGCATGATATCCAGTATATGTGTATTTGATATGAATAACTATACGAATCAACAATTTTTAGTGATATGATAGTCTTAAAGTGCAGGAAGTTATGGCAGGAATTAGTATAGTATAGGAGTTTATTGTTTTTCAGTGAAGATGATATGCAATTGTTAGGAAGAAAAACATTTTTATACATTTATGATAACATTAAGGAAAAAGTCGTTGGTTGCATCACACCACACATTTTACAAAATTTCTAGCACAATTTAACCCAATATAAAGCTGTTTTTATTTTTACTTAAATATTATTTATATATTTTATAGCCTACATGGTAATTATTTGCAACACGGAGAAATAACATGCATATATAAAGCTTAGTGGCATAATTAGTATATTAAACAAAATTACATTTTTATGTAGAATTGAACTAAAAGTAATGTTACTCACGTGTTTTCTTGGCATTTTTAATTTATTGTAAAAATCCATCAGGATGCTCCCCATTTCAGCTCTAACGACCTCCCATGAGCACAAGCTGAAACGCTGAAAGAAAAAAAGGTGTTTAAGGTGAAAATAACTCATAATACACCATTGGTATAGGCTCCTAGGCCCACTCCACCCCTCAATGGTTTAGAATTGAAACAGTTGACCAAAAAAATGCAACCTATCAGATGTTTTACCTCATGTAAAAGAAAGTCGTCCATCTGTTTGAAGTAATTCTTAACAATATCTCCAATTCGAAGGTTTAGACGCCCACTCACGTCACTGACCTGAAACAAACAGCAAACATGAATATAAATAGCCATGCGATTACATTATTAATGTGTAACAAGCTACAGTTAACAAATTACAAATCACCAAGAACGTACACATGCCGAATAGGTCATATTTTGTCGAGCAAGAAGGTTTTGGAGCTCTCCGTTCTTCTTTAAATACCCCAAACAGAGTTAGTTCCTGTTTCTGAACAGACCTGTCAGGGTAGAGGCTGAGTGTGGTTTAGACTTACTCAGCCTATCAGTTGGCGCACGGGTTGGTCCCAACCCCTTGGCGCTCTGTTGCCGGGCGAAGTTGTTGTTCGAGCAGAATTGTTTTGCACGTTCCTTCTTGTGCAAACACACACTGTGACAGTTGCAGTTCCTGTTTTGGTATTTCAGTCCGCTAGTGGTTTAGCATATGACGATATATTGAGACATGACCCAGACACGACCCTTCATGACTGTCAGCTGCTTTGTCTTATGTTCTAATCACAGCACATCAATTTGTCACGTACATCATTTCTAAGTACACATACAGTGGCACCCTGATATTATGTTAACAAAGCATGAATAGGTTATTAACTAAAAGGTCAGGTCCCCACAATCCCCCTTTTCACACCCTCTGGGTGTGAATTCAAAATACATGTGGACCCCCATAAAATTACAGGCGAATTTTAGGATTCCCCCTTTTGACACCATTTAATGGTGTCACTACAAATGACAGTTTAAACAGAACATAAACACAAGTAAGATATCAAAATATAAAAAATTAGTAAAAGATATCAAAATATAAAAAATTAGTAAAAGATATCAAAATATAAAAATTAGTAAAAGATATCAAAATATAAAAAATTAGTAAAAGATATCAAAATATAAAAATTAGTAAAAGATATCAAAATATAAACCCTCTATTCCCCCTCTTCACCGAACATGTACTGAGTTGACTACCAGTCACCCAGGAATCCTTAACCTTCACATTGGGAGAAGTAAACAATCACAGGAGTAAATAAAAACATAAGGCAAAAAATGAATAAGCTGTGAAAAAGTAATGAATAAAATCTGTAAATACGCATGTACTTTCCCTTTTAGGCAAACCATGGATCATCCAATTTTGTCTCAGAGTCAGTAGCAGAGTCTTCTGCATCATTCTGTACCGGTAGCAACAACATCATACCTGATGCCTCCACCACTCCTACCACTGACTTCCTGAGACAAGGGACAAAACAGGCCGCACAACACATTAACAACAAAAATACAAGTACAAGGGTCAGAAATCCAGTAACCACCATAGAAGAATACTTGCCGAACCAGTCACCCAACCAGGAGAACATCCCCCTTTTCTCCACTCCAGCCATGCTCTTCATTTCTGCCGATAATTTATCCAAGCCAACGAGGGCCTTTGCAATGCTCCCGTCAGGGCTAGTATTGTTAGGGATAAACATACAGCATTGTTCCCCAAACATCTTGTATACTCCCCCTTGATTAGCAAGCACCATATCTAAAGCCAATCTATTCTGCCTGGCCACCCTAGAGGTGGCTTCTAATTGCTCAGACATCCCTGTCAGAGCGGTGCGTGTGTAATTAACAAATCTCTGTTGATTATAGTAAATATAATTTATCCAGGAGCGCTGTTTAGCAGCGTCTATGGCAGGTCCAATAATAGGCAGGAGATGCCAAAACCCATCATTTCTATTTAATGCTTGGAATTCTTCTGGAACCCCCACAGGCACCCCCAACAGGTTATGCCCTATTTCAGTCCCCGCTGACCATGGGGCACTACGCTTCCTTCTCCTTGTCTCACCCTTATTTGGTTCCAGATCGGCTGCCCTCACTAACTGGTCTGAGGAAACATCAATAATGGTTAATGGCACAATTAGGCTGGCAAGGGCACATGTGCCCTGCCAGTCCCCCTCTAGTATGGGAGCCAATTTCCTATTAGGTCCACAGATCCACCATACATCAGCCACACCCTTAGTCTGATTCTTACCCTCCCCTGGCCAAGTGCTGTTCATAGTGACACTTGTAGCACAATCTCCCAGTGGCAGCCTACCATAGTCTCTTCCTTTACCTGTCCCAGTGACACAACTATAGTTACCTCCATAGGCCTGTACACCTGCTGGTGCCTTCTGTGGGGGAACTTCAGGGAAGATCAGGCTCAGGGCTTTACACAGGGTAGAGTTTGGCAGTGAATGATAGAATTCCTCTATTATGCATTGCCATCCTTCCCCTTCAGCTAAGGAAAATGGGTGGGTTGCCAACCCCGGCCTTGCATGCCCACAGATAACACAGTCCTGCCTTCCCAGTGTTCTAGCAGTATATCTCATATAAGCCAACCACATATTTTCCCTTCCTTCATAGCCAGTTTCTGCCCCCAATTGGTCACTGTCCGTTATATCTCTAACATTAATCACCTGAACGGGGTTCGGTACCTTAGGGGGTTGAAGTTGGGCTGGTCCTGGAGTGGTGGTATGGTTCAATTGGGTCTGTTTCTCCCCAACTGCAGGGCTGGGTGTGACCGTGATGGTGAACACACCCATGGTGTCTGGTCCGGTTCGTACTGCTGCTAAGGTGTACACACCTGCATCTGTAAGTTTAATGTCTTGGATGGTTAATAGGATTTCATCACCCCTACATGCACCCCCCTGTACACCCCTTATCATTGAAAATCTTGCTGCTTTAGAAGCATCCCCTAATGCATATGGATAACCTCTACGCCACTCCCAGAAAGTGCCAACATTCGTGATCATATAATCCCAGTATGGACACCATTTTCCTCCACACAGGTAAATGCCTCTCTTTAACACATGGGGATACATTCCTTCTGGTTCCAAGTGCAACCAGTGTCCCCGATTCCACTGGCCCTATTTCTCCATGACCAAATCTTACATAGTTCTAGGGATATCACTTGAGATTCCCCTTCCTGCAAGGTAATGACTATGTTATGATACTGGCCGGATGTCACCGCTCCCCATAGGGTCAGCCCCGCTATCCACCATAACATCCTCCCCATCTGCAGCCAAGTCCTGTTGTACTTGATCTAGAGTTCTTTCTGGCACTATATCTTTGGCACAATGTGTTCTGTGGTACCACCCGTCCTTCTTGCTCGCACGTACCCTCAGCGAGTGACTTGATACCTCTTTCACCTGAAAAGGTCCTTCCCACCTTGGCTCTGTCCACTTCCTAGAATGCACCTTCACTCTCACCCAGTCTCCGACCAGGATGTCTCTGCTCTCGTCTGTGGTTTCTACCGCAGGAGTGCGTACCTCCACCACCTGTTTGGACAATCTTTCAACAAGAGAAATGAGCGCCTGCATGTAGTCTGTGTATCTGATTTTTGCAATGTCTAGCCTAGGCATACTAAGATTGTCTGCTGGTGGCCCTGGCATTCTACGTCCTGTCATAAGCTCATGTGGAGTCAAGTGGGTGTCAGACCCAGGTGAATTTCTCATTGACATTAGAGCAAGGGGTAGGGCATCTACCCATTTTAATTTGGTGCCTGCCATGATCTTGGCCATTTTCCGTTTGAGAGTCTGGTTTGCGCGCTCAACGAGTCCCTGCGATTGGGGGTGATAGACTGACCCAAACTTATGAGTGATCCCTAGGGCTTGTTCCACCTCTCTCAGGTGTTCATTCTTGAAATGGGTGCCATTGTCAGAGCGGATCATTCGTGGGACCCCAAACCTTGGAATGAGGTCTCGTCTCAACCACTTGACTACGGCTTTTGCATCTTCTCTTGCTGTGGGGATGGCTTCCACCCATCGGGTGAATCTGTTGACCATTACCAACAGGTATCTTTTTCCTTCCACCCTATTGTCCTGTCCCATGTCGGTGAAGTCAATGCAGATGTCTTGGAATGGTGCGTCAGGTATGGGGAAGCTGCCTATCACTGCTCCGAGTGATACTTTGTTGTTGTATTGTCTGCACACGTCACAACTTTCTGATGTCTCTCTGGCCATGTCCAACATGTTTGGATGCCACCATGCCTTTTCAACTGACTTTGCGACACTCTTCCATCCTCCATGAGCCTTCTCATGCTCTTCCCTTAAGATTGATCTGAGGAGTTTTGCAGGTCCCACTGTTTTTCCTGTGTGAGATCTCCAAATCCCTTGGTGGTCCTGCCTTGCTCCCTGTCTGTTCCATACATTTTGTTCGTAAGCACCTGCTGCTTCTTGCAACTGTCTTACTGTGTCTGCTGTCAACTCCTCCTGTCCTTGAGTGGCTCGTTGCACCATTTGCTGGGCGGTGTAGCCTCCTGCATCCTTTGCCGCTTAATCAGCCCGGTCGTTTCCTTCTCGCACCCTGGTGCTCTCTCTGCTGTGACCCTTGCACTTCATTATTGCCACTCTTTCAGGGAGCTGGATTGCATCAATTAACTTCTGTACTTCAACCTTGTGTTTGATAGGCTCATTTGAGCTGGTCACAAATCCCCTCCGCATCCATTGTGGTCCATCAATGTGTGCAATCCCATGTGCGTAGGCAGAGTCTGTGTAAATGTCCACGTTCTTCCCTTCACTCAATTGCAGAGCTCTCCTTAATGCCCTGAGTTCAGCCAGTTGTGCTGAGCCTTCATTTGGATCTAACCGTTTTGCCTCTATTACTTCATGTTCCCCTTCCTTGGTTTGTTTCACCACAGCGTAGGCAGCAATATTCCCTTCTGTTGGGTCTTTTGACCTATAACAGCAACCGTCTGTGAACAGAATAGTCTTGCTGCCATCCAGGGGTGAGTTGTGTAGCTCCATTCGAACCTTGATTTGTTTGGCCGCTCTGTCTTCACATATATGCGGTTCCCCTTGGCCCATGCCGTCAGTCATGTTGGTTTTGGTGGTCACATAGGTGATGTGTTTTGCAGTGATGGCCTTTGTTATGTTGGATTTTCTTTTGCTGGACAACGTGAAAAGTTTAGAGCCAATAAAAGCTGTTACTCCATGGTCTGTGTTGATTGCCAGTGGATGTCTCATTACGATGTGGGCTGTCTTGCCTACAGCTTTAGCAATGGCAGCCATGTGTCTGGCACAATCAGTTTGTCCTGTCTCAATATTGTCCAATTTCGCACTGTAGTAGTGCAGTACTCTTCTCTCCCCCTTTTGTTTCTGATAAAGAATGGAATGCACATAACCATCCCTTTCAGAAACATCCAAGCAGAATGGCGTGGTGTAATCAGGTAAAGACAGTGCTTCCGCCTGTGCCAGCGTCTGTTTAAGTTGGATGAAGGCTGCCTCTGCTTCTGGAGTCCACTTAAGGACAGCTGTGAGATTTCTGTTCCCTGCCTCTCTCAGGATTGCTCGTAGTGGTTCCACTTTAAGGCAGTATTCAGGTACGTGTGTTCTGCTGTATCCAGTAAGGCCAAGAAAAGACAACAGATGTTGTACCGTAGTGGGTTTGGGATGTTCCAAGATTGAGGTCCTCTGGGCCGTAGAGGCAGCCTGTCCTTTTCCTGACAGTACTCTTCCCAGAAACTGTACGCTTCTCCTGCAGCATTGTACTTTGTCCTTCTTTACTTTATACCCTTTCTCGGCCACTAAGAGGAGGAGGGATTTGGTGGCTTGCAGGCAGGACTCGGCGGTGGGTGCTGCCAATAGGAGGTCATCAACGTATTGGAGTAGTGTCACTCCGTCCGGCAAGGCAAGTTCTTCAAGGTGACCCTTCAGGACAGCATTGAAGATTCCTGGAGAGTCACGGTAGCCTTGTGGAAGACGAGAGTATGTGAATTGTTGCCCCCTGTAGGTGAATGCAAACAGTGGCTGAGAGTCTGGGTGTAATGGGATACAGAAGAATGCATTTGCCAGGTCCACCACAGTGAACCAGTCTTGGGTAGGCGAAATGTTTTGCAGGGCCAGATATGGGTCCGGGACAGGTCTAACGTCGGGCACAGTTACATCATTAATTGGTTGGGTATATCAAGTTCCCTTTGAGAAGTCCTGAAATGGTGGTCTCAATTCCCCTTGTCTTTTCTTCACTGAGGGGGTATTGGCGTCTGCAAACTGGGACTGCAATATCATTTCCTCTTGCAATTGTAATGACCACAGGGGGCACTACAACAAGGCCTACATCCTCAGGGGTAGATGTCCACAGTTGTTCTGGTAGCTGATTGAAAATATTGACTGTGTCTGGATGGTCAGTCATTTCCCTTCCATGGTAACGGGATCGTCTTGCCACCTCAGGCTTTCCTACGTCATCCACATTCAGCAGAATTCTCCACACCTGATTCTCATTCATGACTGCACTCTCTATCTTGTTACAGGCACTCTTGTTCCATTGCAAGCAACTTGCCTGTTTGACCGCCGGCCCCAATGACCTGGCTTCGTAGCCAAATCCCACCAGGAGTGTGACATGTGGTACAGAATCATCAGCCAGTGTGTACCACTTGTTAGTTAGTACTACATCTCCATCCATTACCATGCACTTAGTTGCCACTCCCTCTTTGAGTATATACATGTGATTGCTTGTCACCGTTGGTCGCCTATCCTCCATTTCCTCCTCCCAGACTTCGTCATATGCCTCATCCAGATCTCTAATGTAATTCATTGTCACATGTGGAGGGTCCTCAGGAGGGTAGTATGCGTTCAAAGTCTGTATCCATGCTTTCCACAGCTGGAATTCTCTACATACTCTGGGCGCATCTGGGTCAGTATCTAGTAACTTCAGCCAGTAGATGTACGCCTGTTCCTCTTCTTCCTCCTCTGGGTGTGTTCCCAGGTACAACATGCGAGGGGGGTCGGAGAGTTCCTTCATGAGTGTTGGCATGAGCTCTCCAATAGGTGTGATGGAGGAATTTCAGTTATATAAACAATAGGTATCTGCTTACCTGTTTTTAGAAGTCCGGACACTTTGTGAAACACACGGTTCGACGACAGTGATGTCCAATGGGCTGGCCGAATCCCAGCGAACTTCCGCTACCAGATCACGTCGGGGTCACCAATTGATAGAGTTGCGTCAATTCAAATCTGGTATTGGAATAAGAGAAGTCATCATGAATTATTTCAAACCAAGCTAAGTTTATTAAATGCAAATGTATAGATGATAAGTATGAAGGTTCGTATACAGGCTCACTGTAACACCACGCAGGGCAGACAGAGAACTGGCCATAGTTTTACATGTTCTTCTTTAAATACCCCAAACAGAGTTAGTTCCTGTTTCTGAACAGACCTGTCAGGGTAGAGGCTGAGTGTGGTTTAGACTTACTCAGCCTATCAGTTGGCGCACGGGTTGGTCCCAACCCCTTGGCGCTCTGTTGCCGGGCGAAGTTGTTGTTCGAGCAGAATTGTTTTGCACGTTCCTTCTTGTGCAAACACACACTGTGACAGTTGCAGTTCCTGTTTTGGTATTTCAGTCCGCTAGTGGTTTAGCATATGACGATATATTGAGACATGACCCAGACACGACCCTTCATGACTGTCAGCTGCTTTGTCTTATGTTCTAATCACAGCACATCAATTTGTCACGTACATCATTTCGAAGTACACATACAGTGGCACCCTGATATTATGTTAACAAAGCATGAATAGGTTATTAACTAAAAGGTCAGGTCCCCACAGTATTCCATTTCACAAGTGTCAGGTTTTGTTGGAAGAGTTCGCAGGCTAGTTGAAACGCAAGTCTCATTGTCCAATCCTTTTCCCCCTCCTGTAATCACAATAACACCCCGTGAAACCATTCAATTGAACTAGAGTAACACTAAAATTGTAGCCATTCATGATCTCCTGGGCATCACCTCTAATGAAAGTGTTGGACGTTGGACTATTATCCTGTCCGCCTCTTGGATACAGCCTCTTGGTCTCCTCTCCTATACCGCACACAAAATACACCATCTCAATAAAACTGAATCAAGCTCCAATAATCTACTTTGCAACTAGAATAAATAACTTGTGATATCACACTATATGCTACAGCCTATATTTACATGTACGTCTCTGCCTATATGCTCAATTTGTAATAGGTTAAAGAAATTAACCTACCATGGCAAGATCATTGAGGGTTTCGTGAGTTCGAGAAAGATAATACATTTGCTCTTGTCGGTCACTGCATGTAGCATACACAATCGGGTAAAGAACAATTATACACAGAAGATGTACCACACAATATATGTTAAGAGTTCCCATGTGTCCAGTCAGTTGATAAATCGCTGAACACTACTTCTAAACGACCGGCTACGTGCTCTAACTTTATAGCCTCAGTCATTGAAATACGGTGGATGAGGTAATATGAAGGCGTATTCACTACGGCTATAGAAAATGGGAAAATTCAAGAGCGGAAAATGAAAAAGCATTGAAAAATTCCATCCCTTCACCTTGCATAACTGTTGACGAAATGTTTCGTTCATGTCTTCCTTCTCTGTTCAGGTGTGCGCAAGAATGTTGCTCAAAGCATAGGCTAAGTAAATACTTATTTGAACCAATACATCATCAAAACAGAGAATAATGAAAGGTACACAGTGCTCTTCACGCACTGTATTTTTTATACAGTATGCTATGTATTGTTGGTAGTTAAATTGTACCTTTATTAGGTAGGCATGATCGCCTACAGTATAAGCATTTAAATACATACCTTTTATATCCCCTCTACCAAGGCATGGACCGGGACTGGGCACCGGTGGGGCGGACTGCTCCGACACGGGAGTGGAGCCGACGACCGGACCCGGACTGGGCACCGGTAGAGCGGACTGCTCTGGCATGGGGGTAGAGTAACCGACCGGACCCGGACTGGGAATGCTCACCTTGGGCACTACTAACTTCATCTCCCTCCTCTCGCTCACTCCTCCATATTACGCCAGCATAGCTCCATTATACTCCTCCATTCCGTTGTCAGGTATTCCGCCACGCTCATCTCCTCACGGCACTTCGCCCCTCACTTATACTCTGGCCTCGGCGAATCCCACCTGGAGAGTGGCACTGGGGTTTCTTGTTCGACACCAGGCCACCCCCCCCCCAAATTCTTGGGGTTGCCTTAGGGCTCTTCTCCGTCTCGAGACCCGTTCACGACGCTGCTCTCCCTCTCTCCTGCTCTCACCAATTGCGCTGCTTGGTCTCGTTGTGGTGAGTCATTCAGTCACAATCGGGTGCATGGAGAGACCAAGGTGCAGCGCAGGATTTGTAGTTCTACATTGTTTAATGTTTTACGGAAATCTACGTGTAACATGGAACTATACAAAAATAACACACACTTACTTTGACAGTTACACGAGGATAATGACCCACACCTAGGCTGTGGGACCTACAAACATATGTAGGATCCCTAATTAGAGACAATGCACTGCAGCTGCCTCTAATTAGGGAACCAATACAAAACACCACACAGAAACAGAAATTATAGACCTGTCAGACTCTGACCATGGATACATAGAGAAGCTTAGGCCATAGCCTGACACTGTTACAGAAAGAAACACATGATGGTCCACTACAGTTATCGACATTTACTACATGTAGCCTACATGTCATTTCATTATTTCATTGTAAAACAAATTGACATTGGAATATAAAAAGGTAATTCAAACGATTTCTTGTGGACCAAATTTCTTATTTACACCTAGATATAATGTCATTATTAACGAAGCAGGTTAGGAGAATTAGGTTATGTTTAGGAAAAAGGTGGGGGGATGATGACATCGGTGAATACAAATCATAAATCACTTTCACTTTCGAAAACAACCGTTTTTTTACAAACCTTTGCATTTCGTCATCAGTTAGAACCTTACACGTCACCTTTTAAGATGGTTAGCTCAATTGTCGGGAATTATTTTTTGTAGCCATGTTCTCATATGGGTTTGAACATAACTTTTATGAATATATCACATGATTTCACATTATTGATTTGTTTAGGTAATTATTTGTTTATTTACTTAAATGAACGGTTCAATACAATGCAGCGCTTAAATGCCAATGATGTACACCATGACAATAAACTTAACCTTACTATAAATACGATTCATACCAACTGGATATTTTATTGACTATAGGCCTGTCTAAAACTGCATTATAATCTACAATACTCGCTATCTTCTATGAACTTCGCCTGTCGTAAGAGTGTAAACTTATTGAGACCACCCCATAAACAAATACATTTTCTGATTTGCTTGTAGGCCAGCAGGGGGCGTTCTTCCCCCTTAGGTGCTGTTGTGAGGAATCCAGGTTTAGAGAGGATGGATGCTTCAAACTCATGTGTTACATACAGTATCCTGTAGTAGTTCATGCTAGACAAGAGAAGTTATGGATGCTTAGAATTCATAAATTGCTGTATTAATCGCTTGAATGCCATTCTAAACTGTGTGCTTTTAAATATAAATTGAATACATTGGGAGATTAAATCAAACAAATTGTTTTTGTCACACACACAGTGTACAGCATGTATAACATGTGTAGTGAAATGCTTGCATGCTAGGCTAGCTGACTCAACATTAATATTACATGCTCATTCCCTGTATAAGCAATACTTAATGTATACTTAATACAATGTGATTGTGCAGGCTATTCTGAAACACCTTCCCCCATCCACTATTCTGTGGACTCATTGTAGTGAAGGATTTACTCTTCTGCCCTGACATTGGCAGGATGTTTTTACACAATGAAGGGCATCCTCCATATTGCCTTTACAAAAGGAAACTGACCTGATAAGTGTGACTCATGTCACAATGTCCTACATCTGTCTAATAACATTCAAACAACTTATTATTCATGAGTGTGATTTATAAAGCTCATCCTTTCTTTTTCAACAATATCTTTGATATATATACATTCCTCACCATATGGATTTGGATTTGGACGTCTTGGGTCGATGAGATGATAAATGGGTCCTCCAGAGCTGCCTGTCCTCCATTGATGACGCAATCTCCTCTTCCTCCAGTCCGGTGTTGGTCCTTAGCTGGTCCACATATGTGTTCTCTGGCCTTCCCCTTCTGCTGATGCTGTGCTGTGTTAGTCAGATGATTAGTTGAGTAAAGTTGTTGTTTTTAGTTTGGCTATGGAATACATTTAATTTCATTTCACAGTATTTAATGCACCATAACTGTCCACCAGAGAGCACTATTTCACATTTCAGTGTGAATCCCACTAAAACGTAAAGCTCTAAATCAAAACATCACCTTGGATCTTGGTTAAATAAGAAGTGACACAAACACTGTGATAAGTGGAAAAATATTTATTTCACAGTACTCAACATGCAAAATAGATAGGCTACAGAATACAGAATGACATATAAGGTAGTAAATGAAAAAACATGTTCTTATAAGTTAAAAAAGAACAATGGTGATCCTGGCCGTGACCCCACTGCGGGTCTCAGGAGTTGGGATGTGCAAGAAACACATTGCCGTTACACATTTGTACAAGGCACACCCACGTGTGTAACAGAACAAATATAAGTATCACCCAAATTATTATAATTATTCCTTACCGTAACCTTAACCCAAACATTAACCTCAGTCAAACTATACCTAAACTTAACATTAACGTAACCCTCGTTTCTAAACCTAACCTTAACCATAACCATAACCTCAATTAATTTCTGCCGCTATGACTTAATTAAGTTTCCACTTCCTAGTTTTATACATTGGGACGAACTTCAGCATGGTTTTTAATGACCCCTGAGAAGCGGTACTCGGGTGACACCTCACGAGTGGCGCAGCGGTCTAAGGCACTGCATCTCAGTGCTAGAGGCGTCACTACAGACCCTGGTTTGATCCCAGGCTGTATCACAACCTGCCGTGATCGGGAGTCCCATAGGGTGGTGCACAATTGGCCTAGCGTAGTAGTCTCCCTTATCCATGGGGATGTAGGCAGGATAGCGAGATCTCTAAAAATAATCCGCCCCCAAGAAAAATACCAGCTTAAGGGGAAATAACACTTTTTAATTGTACTAATATAAACACACAAGAAATACAAGTGCGAAATCAAGTGTGCAAACATTTAAAGAAGACTCAAAATATTGTGTGCAGCTATAAAATAAAAAAATTAAAATAAATAAAGACAACATAAAAACACAATATTTACTAATGTGCAATAAAATATTTAAAAACAGGTGCATAAGGTGGGTAAACAAAAAAGACACTAAAGTGATATTAGAGCAGATGAAGGGCAGTTTCTAACTGTCTTAAAACTGGACACGTAATTGAGTGTGAAAGTGGTGATGGTAGCAACTCTCCCATCCTCCCTCCTGGGAAACACAAAGTCTGGTGGGATTTGAAATGGCCCCCTACTAACCATCTCAGACCTTGCACTGTCTGAAATTGCTGGCCAATATGCAGATTCTAGAGGCACTGCCTGTACAGAATGCGTTGTTGGATCTTGACTAGCCGGCAGACAGGAAGCAGTAGCAGAATGTGATGTACTTGATAGATAGATAGATAGATAGATAGATAGATAGGTACTTTATTGCTCCCCCGGGGGGGAAATTTCATTGTCAAGCAGCTACAACAAAACACAGGGCAGGTGCAAAATGCCACAACGAAAGTACACAAAAGACAGATACACGGTACATGATACATATAGCGGCAGTATGAAAAAGTATAGAAATACAAGATAAAAAAAAGCTATAAAAAGACATTGCATAGTATGAGTGGTTGGCTGAATATGTACACTATACATTGGTGGATGTTGGATGGTTAACTATACTATACAGGTTGATGGCAGAGAAATACTTCAGTAGCTAAAAATGCGTATGATATGAGCGAGGGAATAATAGTTTACTTAATATACAGACTGGCTAAATGAACAGGTAAGTGAATATTTTGCATGGTTAAATTAGCTGTACAGGTAAATATACAGTTATATTTACAGATAAGTGAATACTTGCATGGTTACATAAACTGTACAGGTAAATGACAGGAAGAGATACTTTAATAGCTAAATGTGTGTATGATATAATTTGGGGTAATAATAGTAATTCCCTTAAAATACAGTCCTTAGTGCGCAGGGTATAATTACAGACAACTGCACGTATTGCATATTCGATATACTAAAAGCAATGAGAAAAGGTGCAACTGGCAGGATACTAATAATATGCATTCCTGAGTGAATGCCTACGTAAGTTAAGTCCAATAATTACTTACAATATTGCATGTGATATGATATATCAACTGTACATGAGTATGTATATACAGACCTGTATGAATAAATAGGTCCTGAGTGGATGTGTGCTGATGGACCAGAGTTACTCACGGATGGATGCATAATTGTTAAACTAGGTCCTAGCACCCCAACAGTTCCAGATCTATGTTGCCGACGGCACGGCACCCCGGTGAGGCATTATATAGTCTAATAGCCGCCGGCAGGAAGGACCTCCTGTAGCGCTCTCTGGCACACCGTGGTGGGATCAGTCTGTGACTGAAAGTGCTCCTCTGCGTCATAACCATAGCGTGCAGAGGGTGGGTGACGTTGTCCATGATGGCCAGCAGTTTGGCCAGGATCCGTCTCTCCGCCACCTCCTCTAGAGTGTCAAGGCTCATCCCCAGGACAGAGCTAGCCTTCCTGATCAGCTTATTTACCCGAGAAGCATCACCGGCTTTGATGTTTGCTCCCCAGCACACCACTGCAAAAAAGATGGCACTGGCCACCACAGACTGGTAGAAGGTATGCAGTAGTTTACTGCACACGTTGAAGGACCTGAGCCTCCTCAGAAAGTAGAGTCGGCTCTGGCCCTTTTTGTACAGGGCCCCGGTGTTACCGGCCCATTCCAGCCTGTTGTCCATATGGACTCCCATGAACTTGTATGACCCAACCATTTCCACATCCATCCCCTGTATAGGGACTGCAGTCAGTTGTGCCTTGGTTCTCCTGAAGTCCACCACCATCTCCTTTGTTTTGCTGATGTTGAGCTGAAGGTGGTTCTGCTCACACCACAACACAAAGTCACTGATTGTGCTCCTGTACTCCTCCTCCTGCCCACCCCTGATGCACCCTACAATAGCAGAGTCATCCGAGAACTTCTGTAGGTGGCATGTTTCAGAGTTATATCTGAAGTCTGAGGTGTAGAGGGTGAACAGGAAGGGGGACAGGACCGTTCCCTGGGGGGCCCCTGTGTTGCTAACTGCCCGTTCTGAAACACAGCTCTGTAGTCGCACAAATTGTGGCCTTCCGGTCAGGTAGTCCGTGACCCAGGAGACTAAGGGTGCTTCCACTTTCATCCTCCTCATCTTCTCACCCAGAGGATCAGTCCAGAGGGAGCAGGGGTGGAGGTGGGGTTGCTGATTGTCTCAGCAGAGGTGTTGTGTGCAAAGTGGGGGTGGGACAGCCGTGAGGGTGTGTGGCCTGGGGAGCTGGAAGGGAGGTGGCAGGGCCAGTATCAAACCTGTTAAAAAATTGGTTCAGCTCATTGGCTCTGTCCTGGGTCCCCTCCGTCTGCCCACTGTTTGACTTTTTGAAGCCAGTGATATTTCTCATACCCTTCCACACCTCTCACCTGGCTCTGCCTCAGCTTGTCCTCCATCTTCTCCTTATACCCTCTCTTCCCCTCAGCAATCCGCAACTTCAGCTCCCCCTGTACGCATTTCAATTTGTTCTTGTCCCTCTCCTTGAAGGCCCTCTTCTTCTCATTCAGCAGGGCCTTCAGGTCGCTGGTGACACAGGGTGTATTATTTGGAAAACAGCGTACCTTCCTGGTGGGTACAGTGTTGTCTACACAAAAATTAATATAGTCCGTTATGCAGTCAGTAAGTCCATCGATGTCCTCCCCATGAGCCTCACAGAGCACATCCCAGTCTGTTGTTTCAAAGCAGTCCTGTAGGGCCTCATTCGCCTCCGGGGACCATCTCCTAATGGTTCTAGTGGTAGCAGGCTGCTGTTGGATCAAAGGCCTGTAGAGTGGAGTGAGGTGGACAAGGTTGTGATCCGATCTACCGAGGGGAGGGAGTGCAGTGGAGTTGTATGCGTCCTTCACATTAGCATATAACAAGTCCAGAGTTGTATTATTCCTGGTTGGGCACTTCACAAACTGTTTGAACGTGGGCAGCGTTGAAGAGAGAGATGCATGGTTAAAATCCCCCGAAATGGCAAAGAAAGCACTGGGATGCGTTGTCTGTAACCTCGCGATAACAGAGTGGATGACGTCACATGCTGTGTTTGCGTCCGCGGAGGGCGGGATGTAAACAGCAATGGCCGCCGTGAATTCCCTCGGCAAATAGTAGGGTCTCAGGCTAACGGCTAACAGCTCAATGTCCGGGCTAAAAAACTGTTCCTTAAGAGTAATATGGCTCGGATTACACCATCTGTTGTTAACTAATAAAGCCAGCCCACCACCCTTGCTCTTAGCGGACGAAACGCTATCCCTGTCTGCTCTGATGGTCCGGAACCCGACGATAGTGACGTCTCAGTAAAAAACATTAGGCTCGCTTCCCGGACAAGAGCCTAAAGCTTGTCCATTTTGTTATGCAGCGATCTCACGATTGCCAATAATGATAGACGGTATAGCCGGCTGTCACAGGCGGGTGCAGAGACAGACCAAGACGCAGTGCAGGGATTATAGTAGTTTGACATCTTTTCTTTATTTATACTATGTATAGCTCAGAAAGTTTACTATGTATAACAAACACGAATTACAAACGTTGCGTTAAAACAAAACACAATATTTTAAACGTAACCAAAAGCACACTTACTTTCACCGTGACTGCGAAATACATCGACAACGACCCACACCAGAGTGACGGACAGACAAACATACATAGGATCCCTAATTAGAGACAATGCGGTGCAGCTGCCTCTAATTAGGGATCCAACCCAAAACCCACACAGAAACAGAAAAGAAAGACACTGTCAGACTCTGACCATAGCTACATAGAGAAGCAAATAGGCTTCTCTATGGCCAGAGCCTGGAGGTTCAGGGCTGCTGACCTTCGCTGGAGGTTCAGGGCTGGAGGTTCAGGGCTGCGGACCTTCGCTGGAGGTTCCGGGCTGCGGACCTTCGCTGGAGGTTCCGGGCTGCGGACCTTCGCTGGAAGTTCGGGGCTGCTGACCTTTGCTGGAAGTTCGGGGTTGCTGACCTTCGCTGGAGGTTCGGGGTTGCTGACCTTCGCTGGAGGTTCGGGGTTGCTGACCTTCGCTGGAGGTCCAAGGTTGCTGACCTTCGCTGGAGGTCCAAGGTTGCTGACCTTCGCTGGAGGTTTGGGGCTGCGGACCTTCGCTGGAGGTTCGGGGCTGCGGACCTTCGCTGGAGGCTCCGGGTTGCTGACCTTTGCTGGAGGTGCCCGTCTGTCCAGTAGCCCCAGCTACGTCGGCGCTCTACGTCCTTCTCCTCTTCTATCTCCCGTAGGAATGGGTCCTTCTGAGCCTCCAGCGGAAGCGCAACCCAGGCTCTCCACCACCTCGTCTGCTCCTCCTCCGGGTATTTATAGAGCCCCTCGGGCTTCTCCCGATCCTGAACTGTGGGCAGACGAAGTGGTGTGCGATTCTTCTTCTTCCGCCTCTCCGGGCTCTGGCTGCGCACCGATGGTGTGGTGCTCGCAGCCACGACGGACCTTTGCTTCTCCATCCTCCTCCATTGCTCCAAAACCCTCCCACGGTCCTCAGGCCTCACCCAGACAGGCCTTCACACAGCCTGTTTGCACACTCTGTGTTGTTCATGTGGTCCTAAACCCAGCCCCAATATCCTTGTGCAAATGACAAAGAGGCGTGCATGAACAAACCAATTGAGGGCAAGGTGAAAGGAGGGATTTGTGATTTATTCAAAGACAGAGAATAAAGGAATGAGCCAACTCCTCTCTCATAATAGGCTACACAAAATGCATACACAGACACATTTAACCTATCACACCAGTTTAAACTGATATCATATTTTACTGGGTCCTACATCCAGACAACGATTACTATCGCACTATCGTACTTGTGACCAGTATCAATAGGAAAACTAAATATTTTGGTGACACTATTGGAAGAACAATGCGTTTTAGTTCAAATGTTAGACCATATGTTCTGCTTCTCATTGTTGGAATCTTGTTGCTTCTGGGGTATGTAAACCATTTCGACATTACTTCCAGTTTATTCCCTTTTCTGGGATTAAATGAGGGGCTTTTGTGATAGATTTTCATATTAGTTTTATAAGAGCTCTGAGATGTCATTTTTTGTATATTTCTTGAGTGTGAGTATGTTCTAATCTGTTGAGGATTGGATGGAATTAAGAAATTAGTTGAAATATAATATCAGCAATGCCTAAAATGTATTTATATTTTCTTTTTTTCTTTATCTGTAAATGTATTATAATAGCAGCATTAACTGTAGCCAATGTATTAGCCATATCTTCACCTTACACAACAACAATAATATTATTATTGTAATATAATATAATTTTATTGATTTGGTGTTGTATGCACAAATGATCTAATCTTGCAGGGAGGTTACATTAGACAAATGTGAGTACTGTTGTCACAGATAATTTTCCTGTGCTGAAGGAAATTCAAACGAGTTATTTACATACATTCTATGGAAACACGCAGTTCTCATTCTCTCTCACTCACTTAAGACAACGTAGTCCAACTTAATGAAACCAGCTATAACACCTTCATAAGTACTGCAGTATAATGCACAACAACCTTCATTACACATTTATTCATTATCATTCATAAGAATTGTTCTAAATAAAAGCCAATCATCATTACAGAACTACAATATATGAAGAGGGAGGGGACAATGTTATGTCTGTTGTGTTAAGTAACTTATTCATAAGACATATTCACCATAGTACTCCTCAGAAAACCCAGTGATGTTGGTAGAGATGTAATATCTTAATTAAAAAAACAATCCAGCAGCAGGAGCATATGATTATATTGAACCTTTTTTTAACTAGGCAAGTCAGTTAAGAACTAATTCTTATTTACAATGACGGTCTACTGGGGAACAGTGGGTTAACTGCCTTGTTCAGGGGCGGAACGACAGATTTTTACCTTGTCAGTTCGGGGATTCGATCCAGCAATCTTTCGGTTACTGGCCCTGTAGGGGAACTCTTGAGTTCCATTTAAAACCCTCCCATGAAAATCCCTCTGGTTCCAGATAGAACCAATGGCAGGTTCTACAGTTATACTTATAGGATACTTCAGATGTGCTTGTGGCACACACTGTTAGGTAGTCACATGGTACTGGTCAGTACCTTTTAATCTAGTATAATGCTACATGTTTCTTCCCAATATAGTCAAGATTTAAGATGTAGGTGGAGCAATGTGCTGGTGGGGACTGAATAGCATATTTGGGGACATGGTGTAAAACAGGGCTCTTCAACCCTGTTCCTGGAGTGCTAATGTTTTGTAGGTTTTCACTCCAACCCTAATATACTGTAGCACACCAGATTCTAATAGTTAGTATTGTGTAAATTCCAATTCTTTATAGTTATTGTATAATTTCCAATTCCTTATAGCTCCCTGAATATACTTAGCTTGGTATGTTTTAAAGCAGAAACAAGATATCTTTGTCCTCAGCAGATGAGAGTAGGGTGTAGGCAACCCCCTACTACTCAGCAGGTTGACCTTTGACCAGAGGAATGTTACCAGAGTCAGGAGACTCCCCCAGGGGTAAAGGCTTCCTGTGTACCTCCCATTTTCCTGACTTAGAACTAGACATGTATTCTGTGCCAATGTTATCTCCAAATAAGGAGAAAGCGAGAAGTAGCATCAGGAGTTTGAGACCAGGTTGGAGGAGAATAGAATGGGTGGAGCTGTGATAACTGTGTCTTATGAATAAACATTTCAAAACTTGTACATAAGCCAAAAACTTAGAGATGTACGGGAGTGGTTCCTGCGGGGAGTGGTTCCTGCAGGACACTCGGCTTCGTTGTCTTTTTGCAATAAAGTCTATCTTGCTTCTACAAACTCCAGAAGTGCCTTCGTTTTTAAGAGGAAGAGTTTTTTCTACTACATTAGCTGGTTGATAAGCGGAATCAAGTTACAACTGGGTTTGAAATGAAAACCTACAGGAGGGTAGCTCTCCAGGAACAGGGTTGATATTTTATTAATGACTAACCCTTCTTCTGTCCGCCATACATACAACATCTTTAAGGTCATTTCAAGCACAGGTTAAAATACAAAGACCAGGGAACCTTTCAAAAGCCTCATACAAAAAGGGAGTGGTTGGTAGATGAGTAACAATAACAAATTAGACATTGAATATCTGGAAGCATGGTCAAGTTAATAATTATCGTTTGGATTATGTATTAAACCTCCCAGACACATCAAAGATACAGTCTTTTTGAACTGAGCATATGAGTACATATGAGATGAGTAATGCAGGATACGGAAACATTATTAAAGGGGCTAGTGTTCCATTTCTTAAAGTGGCGATTGATTTAAAATCTATGTCTATAGACAGCAGCCTCCGATGTGGTATTTAACAGTCTGATGGCCTTGAGATAGAAGCTGTTTTTCAGTCTCTCGTCCCAGTCCATATCAACCACTATTATTTAATGCAGAGTCTATGTAACGTAACTTATTATGTGTTTTGTTAAGCCAAATTTAACTCCTGAACAAATGTAGGCTTGTCTGAACAAAAAAAAAAAGTCAAGCACTCCACCAATCAGGCCTTTTTAGTAGAGTGGCCAGACGGAAGCCACTCCTCTGTAAAAGGCACATGACAGCCCTTTTGCATTTTGCCAAAAGGCACCTAAAGGACTCCCAGACCACGAGAAACAAGATTCTCTGGTCTGATGAAACCAAGACTGAAGCTTTGGCCTGAATTTCATAAATTTTAGAATAAGGCTGTAACGTAACAAAATGTCTAAAAGGTCAAGGGGTCTGAACACTTTCCGAATGCACTGTATATACTATACATATCGAACATTACTGCCCACTACAATTCATGTTTCTGAATATTTGAATTCAGTATATTTGTATTCTTCTTTTAACTCTGTCATTTAAGTCATTATTTTGGAGTCACTACAATGTTGTTGATCCATCCTCAGTTTTCTCCCTTCACAGCCATTGAACTCTGTAACTGTTTTAAAATCACCAATAGCCTCATGGTAACATCCCTGAGCAGTTTCATTCCTGTCCTGTGGCTCAGTTCAAAAAGATGACTGTTACTTTGATGTGTCTGGGAGGTTTAATACATAATCCAAACGATAATTATTAACTTGACCATGCTTCCAGATATTCAATGTCTAATTTGTTATTGTTACTCATCTACCAACCACTCCTTTTTTTATGAGGCTTTTGAAAGGTTCCCTGGTCTTTGTATTTTAACCTGTGCTTGAAATGACCTTAAAGATGTTTTATGTATGGGGGACAGAAGAAGGGTTAGTCATTAGTAAAATATCAACAAATCAAATTTTACAATCACTTGTTTAGCAGATGTTATTGCAGGTGTAGCGAAATGCTTGGCATAGTATAGATACAGTGGCATAGTATAGAATACAGTATATACATATGAGATGGGTGATGCAATGTTTAAACATAATTAAAGTGACTAAGATATCGTAGAATAGTAGAGTACAGTTTGAGATGAGTAATGCAGGATATGGAAACATTATTAAAGGGGCTAGTGTTCCATTTCTTAAAGTGCCGATTGATTTCAAATCTATGTCTATAGACAGCAGCCTCCGATGTGGTATTTAACAGTCTGATGGCCTTGAGATAGAAGCTGTTTTTCAGTCTCTCGGTCCCAGTCCATGTCAACCACTATTATTTAATGCAGAGTCCATGTAACTTATTATGTGTTTTGTTAAGCCAAATTTAACTCCTGAACAAATGTAGGCCTGTCTGAACAAATGGGCTAAATTCTTATATCTAATTTCATTAAAAGTTTAAAAAAGAAATATTCCTCTATGACGTTAGAGTAGATTGTTGACAACAAATTACAATTAAATCAATTTTAATCCCACTTTGTAACACAATAAAATGTGAACAAATCCAAGAAGTGTGAAAACTTTTGCAAGGCACTGTATTTGTCCACTCCCAGTTCTACAATCTTTGAAAGAGCTTGTGCCAATCAAGAGCTGCACTGTTAAGAGGTTGCTGTGCATTTTCCAGTAACTTAATGGCATTATGTCACCAGGAAGTTTCCACAAGTTATCACTAGCTACATCTATGACGTTAAAATGCCTATTTACTGTGTTCCATCTGATTGTGTAATCCACTGTCTCATCAACACAGCCAGGCACTTTATAAACTTGATCTCCACTATAAAAAGCATCTAGACATTATAACACATTTCCTTTAGACTAACATTTTGTTTTCAACAGCAGAGATTTGTATAAACCTTGCTGTCTGTCTCTCCGACATTTGTAACATTGTTTCAATATTCAAAATTGATCTCCAGCTGTCCCATATAACAAACGTGTAAGGAGTCGTGATGAGACAGACCGGCAGGAAGCTGTTCTCAGACAGTCGAAATTATGAATCAGATGGCATAATTTTATGTATATATATAAAGAAAAGAAGTGCAGCTAGTTTTCAGTATTTCCAGATTTAATTTGAATTGATTATGATAGCTGTGTTGTTGGCTAGCTCCTCTGAACAACAGTGTTGTGATGGAGTGAGCACCTTTTCTATGCCAGGCGAAATCCCGCCTCACTAGCTCATTGTTATGGATGAATCCAAATAAATGTCCCTAGAAAACAGTTTAAACAAATGCCAATGCGCTACATTGCTGTTATTCTGGCTGCAATTTTTGACGTGACTGTAAGTTTGCCGTAGCTAGCTAGCAAGCAAGGGATAAGAACATTGCCAGCCAGTATGTTAATGGAACATTTAGAACGAACGACTGGGTTGTGTCCATAGATACAGAACAGAAAGACTGAACGACTGGGTTGTGTCCATAGATACAGAACAGAAAGACTGAACGACTGGGTTGCGTTTCTAGCAACCGAACCAATAGAACGAATTACCAGCCGGCTTGGGTAGCAACCCTAGATTTATGTCGGGACTATATATTGTATGAATAAATTAATCAAAATAACGTTTTTAATGAAAACATGTCAATCATTATTTGAATATGTTGATAACCCATTGTATAAAAGTGCTAATGCTCTCGAAGCCGGTGTTTGGAGGAAATATTGTCACGGTAACACTCGTGCCAGTATATCCTCCGAACACCGGCTTCTCAGGCATTATCAGTATATACTACATACTATATATTATTAGTTAATTGTAGTATACTGTAAACGAACGGTATCCTTTCAGTTGGGCGTAATAGCGCTACACCTATCTAACGGAAGTTGATGCTGTTGCTATGCAAACTCTTGCTAACCTGCTAGACATCATATAACTTTGGGTGTGTTCGTAAATTCAATCTGGAGTGCCAGAGTGTGCTCAGAGTGCGCTCAGAGTGCGCTCTGGGCGTTTGTAAATTCAGAGCGCTGTCAGATTGTTCATCCATAAATTTGGAGTGTTAAGAGCGCACACTGGACTCTCTGTCCGAGGAGTATGGTCGTTTTTTTGCAGACCATTACTGACACCGGCCATATTCAACGTGTGTTGAGCATTCGTAAATTCATCAGTTATTCTGCGCTCTCGCACACTCAGTCGAGAGTGCTCTGAAATCGGAGTAGATAGCCAGAGCGAATTTACCAGCTACGTCTATCAGTGACATCATAAACATTCTATTGAAATATTTACTTGCATAGTGAAGTCTTTTGTTTAGACATGTAGTGAGCTAGCTAAACAATTAACCATATTCCCAACTCATAACGTAACTACCCTGTATGAATCTGCAGGTAGCTAACCAAACAGTTTCAATGTTAGCTAGATAACATTAGGCTATAACTAACAATGCAAATGGTTCTGAGATACAAATAATATTACTACACAGATCATACACGTAACATTAGCTAGCTAGCCAGCCAGCCAGCTAACGTTAGCTAGCTAGCTAACAGTACACTTTAACTGAAATGAAAACGACTTTATGACCAAATTAGAAATGTGTAATATCTGAAAATGTAACTAGCTAGACTATCTTACTCGTATACATGGGTGGACGCTTCTCCCTCTCTGTCACGGATGCCATGGTTGCCCTTAGTTTGAAGATGTAATCCGTAGGCAGTTGTTTTATACAACATTCTTCTGTGTTCTCTTTTCGACTGTCTACATATTTGCGTTTAAACGGCAGAATTTTCTCCATCTCCTTAGCTATCATCCACAGATTTTCAAAACTCGGTCCTCCAGAAAGTTTCGAGCAACACTTATGCAGTTCTACTATGTGATATATTTCAAAAAAGCTGCATTAGAAAGGATTACCTACACATACTGACCAGCTCATGTTATAGACAGAAGCGTGCTACATGGCAGACCAATCCAAACTCATCTCTTGAAATGTCCAGCCCAATCATTATCTCAGCCAATCATGGCTAGAAGGGAAGGTTGCTGTCTTTTTCTGTGGCTAAACCAACTAGGCTCATACATTAACAATTGTATTAGTATTTACAGATGGTGTACAAGTTTGATATTAAGGCACATGAAAGTTCACGTTTTATTTTTTTTAAAGTAGTGATGCGCGTCATACACCTAGTTTCCTAAAACAAGTCACATTTGCCATAATTAGTTAAAGCAATGAATTTGTATTCGTTCTCGTCGAACTTCAGCTGAAAATCTTGAAAACATTGTGAAGCCATGCCCATTTTCTGGAGAATTGCATTATGGGCACTAAAATCACGGAAATAGTGTCCAATGCTTGTATACTTCATATTTGGGTGAATGTAGTATGACATCTGGGAACTTTTGGCATACTAACTATATCCATACTATGACCAATAAGCGTACTACAAACTCAATTTACATCACACATAGTACGGTTAGTGTTAAGCTATCTTGTGTTAAGCTATCTTGTAATCAGAAAAGGTACAATAAGTTACTGGCAGCTAGTTTTAAGCAAGTTACTAGCACTTACTGGCTATTTGGTTACTGTGCATTTTACAATAACTTACTGACAGATGGTTGTCAGTTATGTAACGTAAAATTCACTGTGGCTTCTATTGCTGAAGGTTCAAACCATCTCAACTATCTAATTGCAAACAGGCCATGCGAGCCATACAGATCATATCTGTTAACACACTCACAGTAAGGAAAAATGTGGCTAGGGAGTGGGTGGTGGGAAATTCAATCAATCAACTAAGTAGCTTCTGACACAGTTGATTTATTTCATCTCCCACGCTCAGTTTAAATATGGTGAAACGGCACACCCAGTAATAATACATTTGTATGATGCTCTCGCTAGGGGGAAAAAACTACCAGAGGTACTACAGATAGAATGTATTAAAAGAAATGATACACAGTATACATTATACAATCACAGTACATGACATTACATTAAAACAATAAATCCTAAGAGTGCTCTCTCGTTTAACTAAATTGGCGCGCTTCGTTGGAGCTCAACCCCTCCTCAAAAGAAATCCAACTAGCAATTTCGTACAGTGCATTAGCATCTTCCGTGCTAGCTCCTCTCTTTCTAAAGTCGGTGAGATCTTGACAGAACCCGCACCAATCACTTTTACCAGTTAACAGTTATTGACGAACACATAAGTTGTCAAATCAAATTGTGAACTACACGTTTTTCCTTCATAAAACATTGTCTTGAAATATATTTATCTGAACTACTATTTATCTGACCGTCCTTCTTCTCCTCACTTCTTCCCCCATTCTCCCGCTACTCCCTAAACCTCTCAAAACATCTGATTGTCTTCACGAATAGTTCACAAAGTGATCATGCACTTCACAAATGCACAAAAAGAAAACTATACAAAGACAGAACATTGATAACCAAACCCCTGTCTTATCTTGAAACTCTTACAAATGTAATTGTGTACATTGCAATAATCAAATTTGTCATCAATTATCAAAATGCATGTTCTAATAGAGTATTACACTTAGGCCTATACGCCACATCAAATCAACGTTTATCCGTCAAATGGACTGGATACAGCATAAACTGTAAAAAAAAAAAAAGAATGTGCTTTTTCTACTTAAAACGATTGAAGCAACTGTTTGCATCAGCTATATCCAACATTAGGTATTTTTACGTATAAAATTCTTTGCTTTTAGTGTTTCACAAACAATATTATATTAAGTGCAAACTACTTACAGAATCTCAAAACTTGTATAATTTGCAGAACTGTTATTGTAAGTTGGATCTTAATTTCTATTGGATCATTTACTCAAAATGATTTGATTGATGCAACAACACCTACAATATGCATAAAAGTAACAAACATCAGAGGAACTTTGAAACTTCACTTTTCTTTTAAGTGCAATGTATTTCTGCAAGAGAAAACTTTAAGTTTAAGTGGCAAAGTCCACAAAAGGGAAACTATCATTTTTCAACCTCATTTGTCCCCAAAGTCAACATATGTGTTACAAAAAAGATACATGGTTTTAATGAAACTGGAATCTGATGTAAGTCTGCATGTGATTTTAAACAAATATGAGCGGGCCAAGTTATGACCAATACCAACTCATCACCCAAACCTGACACTCTGCACTTGTGGAACAGTGCAACAAAAAACAACAACACAGAGAATATATGTACAGAGTATTTAAATGTAGTAAGATTAGGAAAGTAGGGCAATAAATAAGCCATAGTGGCAAAATAAATTTAAAATTAGCATTAACACTGGACTGATATATGTGCAGATGATGATGTGCAAATAGACTGGAGTGCAAATTAGCAAAAATAAAATATAGGGATGAGGTAGTGAGGTGGGCTGTTTACAGAAGGGCTATGTACAGGTGCAGTGATCGGTAAGATGATCTGACAACTGACGCTTAAAGTTATTGAGGGAGATGGTTGTCTCCAGCTTCAATGATTTTTGCATTTCCTTCCAGTCATTGGCAGCAGAGAACTGGAAGGAATGGCGGCCAAAGGAGGTGTTGGCTTTGGGGATGACCAGTGAAATTTACCTGCTGGAGCGCATGCTACGTGTGGGTGTTGCTATGGTGACCAGCGAGCTGAGATAAGGCGGGGATTTACCTAATAAAGACTTATAGATGACCTGGAGCCAGTGGGTTTGTCGAGGAGTATGTAGTGAGGGCCAGCCAACGAGAGCATACAGGTCACAGTGGTGGGAAGTATATGGGGCTTTGGTAACAAAATGGATGGCACTGTGATAGACTACATCCAATTTGCTGAGGAGAGTGTTGGAGACTATTTTGTAAATATCGCCGAAGTCAAGGATCGTTAGGATAGTCAGTTTCAACTACAGTTCAATAGTCCCAAACCCTGCCAAATGTCCAACTGCTTTACTACTCCACCTGTTTTTGTTCAAACAGTAGCATGTACAAACAGGTTCTTAGTTTGGGTTGAGTGGAAAAATATTTGAATAAAATATTGAATAAAGACAAAGACCCTAAATGTTTTCATGACAGACTTGAACTGATTATTTTCTGCCTCCCCAAAGGTATGTTTACTTCAGCTTCTTCTCTGAAAGGCTCAGCAGGTAAGATCAAGTTCTGTTCATCTATTACAGCCTAGTGAGGCTATAGTGATAAAAAAGTCACAATATTGTCTGATTCTTATTAACAGGGTTTGGTTTGAGGCTTGAATTTAAGGGGAATGTTATTTTATGGTTTTATTGTTTCCAACAGATACATCTCAATTGATGAGGACCAGAAGAGCAGCAGGTTAGTTGAGATAAACTGAGAAATTCCCAGAACAAGTCATGGTACTTGGTACTTTTAAAGGTAGGATGGTACTTTTAAAGTTAGGACGTTAGGATTTTAGTAGTTTTGTTCTGTCACAAGATAATCCATAAAATTGTGTTAAACAGCGCCACACTCAGGCAGAAAACTGAAAGTTCTATTCTCAGCCACGCCCATCTTTTCAAAGCAACACAATTTAATCATATCTCTATTTGAGCAAAATAAGTAGTTTTGTTGTGATCACAAAACACTCTGTGAACGCCACTGTCTGAATGTTCTATCATAAAGTGATAATGATTAGTTGCCATGGCGTTCAGAGAGTTTCATAACATTCAGGCTCATTCCTGAAGACCAATGGCTGAGGGGTGTGTGGGTCCAAGAAAAAAAAGGCTTTCTAAAATAATTTCCTGCAATTCTACGTCTACCTGACTGGAGACATTAATATATATATATTTTTTATATTACACAAATTATCAAAATAACAAGCTACTCTGACATTTACATTACTGAGATGAACAAAACACACTGAAAAGAGTGCATACACAGATTTTAGGCAGGGATTACAGTTACCTTTTTATTTTGTAATGTAATCCGTTACATGTAAGGAATTACAAAAAAACATTAACTTTAATCCGTTACGGTAGCAGCAGAAATATTGTAATCAGATTACAGATACTTTGAAAAACTAGATGATTACTTTGAGGATTAATTAAAAATTCACACTTCTGTTTCTCAATGACATTCAAATTAGCATTGAAAAATGGCACAAGTTTACTTTTTTCCACCTGAGCGAGTGTGACCTTAAATCAGAGACCACTATGATGACACACCAAATGTGTTTGATGGATCGCAGGAAAAGAGCAGGAATAGGCTTTTATAGGCTACAGTCCAAGCTATTTCTTCCTATTGTGCGACTGCTGTCGACATCCAAAGATTATCCAACTTGAATAAACCCCACATTAAAAATGTGTGCTGGTGAGTTGAGAAGACAATCAGAATTTTTTTTAGAATGTTTTTCATTTGACTGCCATAGCCCCAAATAAAAACAAGTAGAAATGGGCAGTTAATTACATAATTCTTTTTACATGGGGTCGTGGGCCTAAAAGGTTTGGGAACCCCTGCAGTAATAGCTACTATCCCACTACTATTCATAATACAGTCACTACTAAACTAGCCTCAAAATGTCAACACTAGCCTCTAACAATTTTAAACATTTAAACTCCTTCCTCTAACATATAAATACTTCTGGACAGCTGAAGCAAAGTCACACAAATGTTCTTGATTCAAAAATAACCCTTTCTAGTTTTCTATGATGTTCATTGTGTTTCTTCTATGTTTTTCTATTCAGCCTGAGTAAGCCCATGTTCAGGAGCAGAGAACGGAACATGGTCTCTCCTGAAAAGTGTGTATCTTTATTTTACTCTACCATCATTGACCATAGCAGTGTGTTGTCGTGCTGTACCAAGGTTATAATAGTTTTGTATTTTTGATTTCAGTTTAGTTGTTATTAGTTTTTAGATAGATAGATAGATAGATAGATAGATAGATAGATAGATAGATAGATAGATAGGTACTTTATTGATCCCCCGGGGGGGAAATTTCATAAAGCGGGTTTGCTAGTTTAGTTTAGTTTTTATTTTTCGAAAATGCTTAGTTTTAGTTTAGTTTTAGTAAGTTTTAGTGTCAGTTTTAGTTTTCTTTCTAAAATGGGGTATTGAAAAATTGTCAGAAAAAGTACTGTGTAATAAAAACATACCATTTAAACAAATGTATTAATTTAGAACAGATCAACAACCATCAACAAAAGACAACTATAAAAGATGTGTTTGTGTCATTAAACAGAAATATTCAACCGGACACACAACAACAACCGTACATGAAATGCATTAAAGGCACAAATATGTAAACCGTCTACACAACATGCAGTGCAAAATTATCCACACATGAAATTGCTTGGGAGCCAGGAGTCTCTGGGAGACGTGAAAGAAAATCGAAAACCCAATAAACTTTAGAGGTTTGGTTTAGATGAACCAACTGAAAATTAACTAGGCTAATCAACGAATTGGACTGCCCAGAACTAGATGCAGGTGCTGCAGCTCTATGGCAAAGTGTGTGTGTGTGTGTGTGTGTGTGTGTGTGTGTGTGTGTGTGTTTGTGAGAGATGAGTGTACTTCAGTCAAGCAACAATTTCTTGTTGATCTTGAGGAAAACATGTTGCTCCAGAGATGTGGTAGTTCTGTTTCTCAGTCCAGATGACAGCAGTCCACACACAGAGAAGATGCGCTCCACAAAGGCTTGAGAGGCAGGGGCACTAACGAGATCCAATGCCACAGGGGCATGTTTTGGATACAAAGCCTCTCTTGATCTCCAGAACTGCAATGGTGTCTCATTAAACACACTCTGTTTGACTTCGCAGACATACTTGTTCATTTCGCTCAACAGACTATTGGTCACACTAGGCTGATTTGTGGAGGACACGTTGACCTCTATACGGGATGCGAGGAAGCGGTATTTCTGAAGTATAGCAAGAGAGGTTCCTGTTGGACTTTGCATGGCACTTGCCGTGGCAACATCATACTGAGAAGCAGCTGGGTTATACTGAGCTGCCAGGTTCTGCACAAAGGACTGTGCTGCCCTCCTCAATGGCACTGTGTCTGGTGATTGAAGAAGAACCAGCGAAACACTTGGATCCATTAGGCTGGCTCCTGCTGGTGTAGGATCAAACTGTGTGGAATGAGGGCTAAGAATGCCAGCGAAACGTTCTCGCAAGGACTTTAGCAGCACTTGAGCTAATTTCTTACCAGTAGTAGTCGTCAGCAGGTGTGCCTCGAGGTTGAGCAGGCATGGCACTACTTGTGAGAGTGACTGGCTGTCACTCTGAAGCTGGTCTGTGTGAACAGCAAAGTTCAGCTCTAATCTCCAGCAACCTTCTCAGCATATCAAAAGTGCTGTTCCGGCGTGTGCTACAATCCCGGACCAGAGTTTTGCCACACCTTTTGATCAATTCTTCATTTGCCACTGACGATTTCCTCACAGCGTGTACCAGCTTTCTTGCTTTCGTTATGACCGAATCAGCACTTGGGTGCTTCATGGCATCTTTAAGTGTGAGCTGAAGGGTGTGGGCCAGGCATGGCATTCTCTGGAACTGGTTATTCTCCCCATCTTCTGGCAGGTCAAATTCTTAGCAAAGCAAAAGAGAAAACAGACAAACAATTCAATAATTTAAGCATCAAATGTAAAACGCATGATTGTCATACAGTTCTGTTATAATCAAACTTGAGCCGTGTATTTGATTTAATAAAAACTGATTAATGATTTAGGGATTTTATCTGTAACCCTGCGCTCTTATGAATGGAATCCAAAAAGGGGACCCTTTTTATGGTTACACGATGAACCATTTTTGGTTCCAGTGAAAACCCTTTTGTGTTCTATGTAGAATCCTGGAAGAAATTAAGAGACCACTTGCCATTTTTTCATTATTAGCAACTCTACATGTATCGCAGCCATTCCATTCCAGTGTCTGTTGAATTCCAACAGCGCCAGGAGTGGCAAAGTCACCCAACATCATTGTGAGACTGGTGGAGAACATGCCAAGGTGCATGACAGGGTTATTTACAGGGTTATTCCACCAAATATTGATTTCTCCCTAAGTTAAAACATTAGTATTGTATGGTTTAAAAATGAATGTGAACTTATTTTCTTTGCATTATTCGAGGCCTGACAACACTGCGTCTTTATTGTTATTTTGACAAGTTGTAATTTCCAGCAAATACATGATCTAAATGACATTATTTTTATTTGGAATTTGGGAGAAATGTTGTGAGTAGTTTTCAACCAAATAGCAAAACCAGGTAAACAGTGGTCTCTTCATATTTTTCAGAGCTCATATGTATGGTTCTATATGTAACCAAAAATGGTTCTCACTGGAACCATAAATGGTTCATTGTGGAATCAAAGTCCCAGTCTGCAACAGATCAGTTCTTTACTCAGAGAGCTCTGCCCCCCTCATGAGGAGACCCTCTTTTTATACACACACAAGTTCCTGTTATCTCAGGTCACTCCCTTCAAGACATTCTGTACTTTTCCACTAACTACGTTCATACCTACACAGAAAACAGACATCTCCTAGTCGCTACACTAACTGCAGTCTTGCCTAAGCCCCCCCACCTCTTATGATTCTAATGCATTTCACACAGTTCACACAGTTTCGGGGTGGAATACTTTAGTCTGTACTTTAAACATACAAATTATTCTATCAACAACTCAATGCCACAGGTGTCTCAAGCTTTGAGGGAGATGGCAATTAGCATGCTGACTGCACGAATGTCCACCAGAGCTGCCTCCAGAGAATGTAATGTTCATTTCTGTACCATAAGCCGCATCCAACGTCGTTTTAGAGAATTTGGCAGTATGTCCAACAAGCCTCACAACCACAGACCACATGTAACCACGCCAGCCAGGTCCTCCACATCCGGCTTCTTCACCTGCAGGATCGTCTGAGACCAGCCACTCGGACAGCTGAAGAAGCTGAGGAGTATTTCTGTCTGTAATAAAGCCCTTTTGTGGGGAAAAACTCATTTTGATTGGCTGTGCCTGGATCCCCAGTAGGTGGGTCTGGCGCCCCTGCCGATTTATGTGAAATCCATAGATTAAAGCTTAATGAATTTATTTAAATTGACTGATTTCCTTATATGAACTGTAACTCAGTAAAATCGTTGAAATTGTTGCATGCTGCGTTTCTATTTTTGTTCAGTATCTATTTTATTTAGTACTACAACTATTACAGGTCGGTCTATCTAATACTACCAACACCTCATCTCTTCACTACAATTAAATAATTAATACAAGTACATTTTGTTCTCTCAGGCTAATATACAAGCAGAGCAGTGTGTTGGCTGGGTAAGTAGCATTTTTACCTAATGTTAAAGTCATATTAGCTGACGTACTGTGGGCTTTGATATAATAGGAGGCCACACCTGACATTAGTGTCTGACACATCAGTGTGGGGAGGTGTAGCCTAATATACCACACCTTGTTTCAAGGTCCTTTAATTGTCAGTACCATAGTGAAATATTGAGATCATTACATGGCACTGGTCTGTACAACACAGTCAGGCAGGACATTGTTCTGTTTCTCTAGACGTACTGATGTGGTGGCAGTGACCCCATGGTTGGCACCCATCGTCTGGGAAGGCACCTTTGACCCTGTGATCGTAGACAACATCTACAAGCCCATGAACCTCACCATAGCAACCACAGTGTTTGCCATTGGAAAGTGAGTACAACTTTTGACACATTTTAAAAAGGGAAGTTAAACTATCAATACTTTTTCAACACTGCAACTATAATGACATAAGTACCTGATAAAATATCATGACGTCATGATTAATGCCTTAGAACACATTAATAATTGTACTACTTAATGTATTATATGCTAGACTGTATACTGGTCAGAAAGGGGTACAATGTCCTACATGAATGATGATGCAGTTAAGGGGATACCTAGTCAGTTGCACAAATGTGTCTTCCTCATTTAGCCCAACCCGTCTGAATCAGAGAGGTGTGGGGTGGCTGCCTTAATCGAGATTAACTGCCTTACTCAAGGGCAGAACCGTTTATACCTTGGCTTGGGTCAGGGATTCAAACCTGGGACCTTGCGGTTACTGGCCCAACCATCTTAACCGCTAGGCTACCTGCCGCCCCATCAGCACGGCTGGCCCTTGGATGTACAAAGAGAGCTAATATTAATAATATGCATGTCAATCACTACTGGCTCAAAGTGGAGGAGATATTGACTTCATCACTACTTGTATTTATGAGAGGTATTGACATGTTGAATGCACCAAGCTGTCTGTTTGAACTACTGGCGCACATCTCGGACACCCCTGGATACGCCGCAAGACATGCCACAAGAGGTCTCTTCACAGTCCCCAAGTCCAGAACAGACTATGGAAGGTGCACAGTACTACATAGAGCCATGACTCCATGGAACTCTATTCCACATCAAGTAACTGATGAAAGCAGTAAAATTTGATTTAAAAAACAGATAAAAATACACCTTATGGAACAGCGGGGACTGTGAAGCAACAAACATAGGCATAGACACATGCATACACACACACGATAACATACACACTATACACACACGTACACATGGATTTTGTACTGTAGATATGTGGTAGTGGTGGAGTAGGGGCCTGAGGAAACACAGTGTGTTGTGAAATGTGTGAATGTATTGTAATGTTTTGAAAATTGTACAATCTTCCTTAATTTTGCTGGACCCCAAAATCTTAGGTGTGACCTACTGCCATTGTGTCCTTGAGCAAGGCACTTATTAACCCTTATGTTACTTATGTCTGTAAATACTGACAGATACGTCAGGTTTCTCCAAGAATTTCTGGAGACAGCGGAGAAGCACTTCATGGTGGACTTCAACGTGCACTACTATGTTTTCACTGATCGTCCCCACGATGTTCCTTCAGTGAACCTGACTCAGGGGAGACATTTGAGTGTGATCCAGGTCCCAGGTTCAAACCGCTGGCAGGAGATATCAGCCCGGAGGATGGAGATCATCCAGACCACCATCGAACGTCTGATCAGCAGGGAGGCCGACTACATCTTCTGTCTGGACGTGGACAGCAAGTTCCACGCTCGCTGGGGGGCCGAGTCTCTTGGAAGGCTGGTTGCTGTGATACACCCAGGCTACTACGACCATACCCGTGACCGATTCCCATACGAACGGCGTCCAGCATCGACTGCCTACATCCCCATGGATGAGGGAGACTACTACTATGGCGGGGCTATGATCGGAGGGTTTGTGGAGGATGTGTACACACTAACAAAGGTATGTCAGAATCGTTTTGATGAGGATGCAAGGAATTCCATCGAGGCCGCCTGGCAGGAGGAGAGCCACCTCAACAGGTACCTGCTTTACAACAAGCCCAGCAAGGTGTTGTCTCCAGAGTACCTGTGGCAGGACTTCAAGGCAAAAACCAAAGAGGTCAAAGTCATTCGCTTCTCAGGGGTAATTAAAAACTATGCTGAAATCCGTCCCAATGTATAAAACTCGGAAGTGGATATTCGACCAGCAGAAGAAAAACTTAATTAAGTCATAGCGGTAGAGGTTTATTGTGGTTATGGTTATGGTTAGGTTTAGGAACGAGCGTTCGGTTAAGGTTAAGTTTAGGTACATTTTATAAAGTACATTTTTGGGTTGAGGGAAAGGAATAATAATAATAATAATAATAATAATAATAATAATAATAATAATAATAATTTGGGAGACACATATGTTTTCCTGTTAGTCACATGTTGGTGTTTCTTGCATATCCCAACCAATGATTTATATATACACTAGATGACAAATATGGGGGTGCTGTGTTGAAACCACTGTGCCTCAATCTTGGCTCCATTGTTAAAAAAGGCCTCTCGGTTACAGGCCCAATGCTCTAACCTCGAAGTTACCTGTCGCATAGAAGTTAACATTGGTTTAGAGTATCGCCGTCAAGCGCCATTCATTTTCAGCTGTTATCAGTATCAGCTGTTATCAGTATCAGCTGTTATCAGTATCACTTATTTTGTGGTAGTTTGGGGATAATAATAGTTATAACTTCATTTTTGTACATATTTTATTCTGTGTTCTGTAGCCCATCTACACTGAGTGGCCAGTTTATTAGGTACATCAACCCCATTCATGAAAAATGGTTCGCTCCTACAAACAGAGTCACATGGCCGTGGCTTCTGCATCAAGGCATTCAGTCACTGTTCCACGGAACGTTAGAATGGGGCAAAACTAGTGACCTAAGTGACTTTGAGTGTGGTACGATCATCGGTGCCAGGCTCGCAGGTTCCAGTATTTCAGAAACGGCCAGCTTCCTGGGCTGTCCATGGACAACCTTGTGTAGGGCAGGGGTACTCAACTCTTACCCTATGAGGTCCAGAACCTGCTGGTTTTCTGTTCAACCTGATAATTAAATTGCACACACCTGGTGTCACAGGTCTAGATAAGTGTTTTTTTGCATGTTGATTACTGTGAGGGTGAAAAACTAAATATAATGTCCAAAAATATAACACAATATTATTATTATCATGTGTTTTTCATTAAATCAATATTTTTCCACTTTCCATAATGTTTGTGTTGTGTCACTACTTCTTATTTAACCAAGGGCCAAGGTGATGTTTTGATTTTTACACCTAAGTGGGATTCCCACTGAAATGTGAAATAGTGCCACTCTACCCTCTGCTGGACAGTTCTGATGCATGAAATACTGGGAAATTAAATGAAATGTATTCCATAACCTAACTAAAAATAACATCTTTAGTGAACTACAACAGCTTTAGTGAACTACAACAGCTTTAGTGAACTAATCATCCAGTAACCACAGCACAGTACCAGCAGAAGGGGAAGTCCAGAGAATACATACGTGGACCAGCTAAGGAGCAATACCGGACTGGATGAGGAGGTGATTGTGTCTGCAATTCAGACCCACCTTTCATCCCATCGACCCAATATGACCAAATCCAAATCCATATGGCGAAGACAGTATACAGAATATATTTGAACTTTTGTTGAATAAGAAAGGATGAGCTTTATTAATCAGTCATGAATAATAGGCTGTTTGAATGACTCACATTACACAGATGCAGGACAACAAATAGTTTCCCATCTTTTAACTCCACTGTGACAACGATTATGAGGTGTACGACTAACAAACAAATGGTTTAGTAGTGGAGAGATGCAGACATAGGGGACATTACATACAGTAGATTCCATCTCTAGGTTTGTATGTTAGACAAGGCACAGCGGTGGGCTGAAATCCATTTAGGGAAAATAGGACAGAAACTGCACAAAGGTCAAGGTGGACATGGCAGTCCTATCCAGAAACAACCCTACCCACATTTAGATCTGAAAGGCTTGGATAGGTATGAGCAATATTCCCTCTAAACTGAGCACAGCTCCCATCAGACTGCCCAGCAGAATAAATATCAGCCTGCGCAGAGAGGTACTAGATTGAACTTCACTCAACTTTCTAGAGTATTTCCCCTTTAGTTAACACTAGCAACGTTTCACTCTACTACGTGACTTTTGTTTGAATCAACGCAATATTAGCAACTTTCAAGGTAACATACCGGAACAAAATGAACTATGCAAGACTTAGTACGCAAAACTAACTGTGTGAGATATTTTCTTGTAGGCGGAGCGCACTGGAGTAGGATTCTATTGCATTGACAGGCACGACTCAGGCCCCTACTCTACACAGACCAGTGCGCCATAACCAACCAGAGCTGCAGTAGGCCTATATGCAAATAAACCATTGCCATATATGTATCAGTGCCATTCACTTTGAACTGGACTGTGTTTAGAGCGTGATTGATCGCAAGAAGATGTGTTTGTTTTGATACCAAAGCGAGAGCTGCATGTAGCCACCTGTGTACATTTCTTCATATTCCTTGCTAGTTATTGAGTTATTAGCCTGGTTATAGCTCATGTCTAATCGACAATGGGGAGGGGTTGCTTCCTACAAGAGCACACAATGTGTGCATTTCTAGCCATCTTTGAGTTTTTTTTTATGTCTTAAAGGGTCAGTGTTGTATTTTTAAGATGGTCATGATTAAGATAAGTAGCCAATAGTCGGCGGGTAGCATAATTATTCTGTTTCGTTCTGATAATGGTGTGGGAATAATAATGCATTTCATTTTGTAAAATGGTTTCTTGCATCAAACAACACAACATTTCCAGTCACCTCTTTTGTCTGAAGGACAAGTGGATAAACAGGTTAATGTCAAGGCAATGTCTGCGTGTTTTTTTCATAAGTCTCATGGAATGTAGGCATTGAACACACTACATTGAACACCACACATTGAACACCACACATTGACTGCTACTGACAGAACATCTATTTCCATGTTAAAATGTTACAGGATGCAATCTGGTAGACCTACATTATGATCAAATAGCCACAGCAGCCTGCTTGGCCACTGTTAAAACTGTAATTTAAATGGGTACAGCCTCAATGTTCACAGTAAACGCGCCACAGAAGTTGCACAGAATTTCCACAATGTTCAAGTTTGTGCTCAGCAGACCTGAAATTTGCTCACTGCCAAAAAAGATGAGGGAACATTGGGTACAAAGCAATATGGCAAAATGACAACTAGCCTATCAGAAGGCAAAGTAGAGCAACGTCTAGATAGCTTGCTAATATCTATCAACTTATTTCAGATCTAAATGAAGTGCCTTGGAGGTAAGAGAGGGTTGTGTCTGGACTGGACCATTGCCTTCATATACAGTATCATCCACAACAGTCCTGAAGAGCTGGTGAAGGAAGGGCTCAAGTTTTGGGAATGGCATCAATGCGGGTATCAATTTGGGTTCACTCATGTCAAGATAGTGTGTGTGGAGAGACCAATTCGCAGCCCATTCCTTATAGTTCGACATGTTTTAATTGTATATAAATATACTCAATGTGGAACTATACAAAACCAATAAAGAATATATGACAAAACGAGAATACACTTACTTGCCAGACAGACATGAAGTTATAATGATCCACACCTAGGTGTGGGACATACAAACATAAGTAGGATCCCTAATTAGAGACAATGCATAGCAGCTGCCTCTAATTAGGGATCCCACACAAAACCCCCACATAGAAAATCATATATAGATCTGTCAGACTCTGACCATGGCTACATAGAGAAGCAAAAGGCTTCTCTATGGCCAGAGCCTGAGAACTCATAAGGTTTTCTAATGAAAACAAAGAAAAACACTAAACAAATACTTTTTAAAAGGCAATATGGAGGATGCACTTCATTGTGTAAAAATTCTGCCAATGTCAGGCCTGTTGACATCACTTCAAGCAGATATCAAGTTTACTATGAAACAGGTGCTAGTCGGTGACCTGACTCTGAAATAACAACCTATTAAATAGGGGCTACGGTAGCCCATCAGATACCACAAATCCTCTTGAAAAAGCACTTGTACTCACCTATTTGAATGGCATTCGACGAGCTTTGCGTTGATCAAAATCATCAACAATGTCCTTAATGTCCTTTTTTTCACCTTTATTTAACCAGGTAGGTCAGTTGAGAACAAGTTCTCATTTGCAACTGCGACCTGGCCAAGACAAAGCAAAGCAGTGCGACAAAAACAACAACACAGAGTTACACAGTAAACAAACATAGTCAAAACACAATAGAAAATCTATATACAGAGTGCAAAATGTAGTGCAAAATGCAATAAGGTTAGGAGGTAGGACAATAAATAGACCATAGTGGTGATATAAATTACAGATTATCATCATTAACACAGGAATGAAGGATGTGCAAATTATGATGTGCAAATAGAGATACTGGAGTGCAAGATTAGTGAAAATAAACAAAAATAAATATGGGGATGAGGTAGTAGTGTGGGCTATTTACAGAAGGGCTATGTACAGGTGCAGTGATCGATAAGCAGCTTTGACAGCTGATGCTTAAAGTTAGTGAGGGAGATAGGAACCTCTAGCTTCAATGATTTTTGCAATACGTTCCAGTCATTGGCAGCAGAGAACTGGAAGGAATGGCGGCCAAAGGAGGTGTTGGCTTTGGGGGTGACCAGTGAGATATACCTTCTGGAGCGCATGGTACGGGTGGGTGTTGCTATGGTGACCAGTGAGCTGAGATAGGGTGGGGATTTACCTAATAAAGACTTATAGATGACCTGGAGCCAGTGGGTTTGGCGACGAATATATAATGAAGGCCAGCCAACGAGAGCATACAGGTCGCAGTGGTGGGTAGTATATGGGGCTTTGGTAACAAAACGGATGGCACTGTGATAGATTACATCCAATTTGCTGAGCAGAGTGTTGGAGGCTAATTTGTAAATGACATCGCCGAAGTCAAGGATCGGTAGGATAGTCAGTTTCACAAGGGCATGTTTGGCAGCATGAGTGAAGGAGGCTTTGATGGGAAATAGGAAGCCGATTCTGGATTTAATTTTGGATTGGAGATGGTTGATGTGAGTCTGGAAGTTGAGTTTACAGTCTAACCAGACACCTAGGTGTTTATAGGTGTCCACGTCAGGCCCGTCGAGAGTAGTGATGATAGTCCGGTGCGGGCAGCGTTCGATAGAAAAGCATGCATTTAGTTTTACTAGCATTTAGGAGCAGTTGGAGGCCACGGAAGGAGTGTTGTATGGCATTGAAGCTTGTTTGAAGGTTAGTAAACACAGTGTCCAAAGAGGGGTCAGATGTATACAGAATGGTGTAATCTGCGTAGAGATGGATCAGAGAGTCACCAGCAGCGAGAGCGACATCGTTGATGTATATAGAGAAAAGGGTTGGCCCAAGAATTGAACCCTGTGGCACCCCCATAGAAACTGCCAGAGGATCGGACAATAGGCCCTCCGATTTGACACACTGAACTCTGTCTGCGAAGTAGTTGGAGAACCAGGCAAGGCAGTCACTTGAGAAACCAAGGCTGTTGAGTCTGCCAATAAGAATGCGGTGATTGACAGAGTCAAAAGCCTTGGCCAGGTCGATGAAGACGGCTGCACAGTACTGTCTTTTATCGATGGCGATTATGATATCGTTCAGTACCTTGAGCGTAGCTGAGGTGCACCCATGACCAGCTCGGAAACCAGATTGCATAGCAGAGAAGGTACGGTGGGATTCGAAGTGGTCAGTTATCTGTTTGTTAACTTGGCTTTCGAAGACTTTAGAAAGGCAGGGCATGATGGATATAGGTCTATAACAGTTTGGGTCTAGAGTGTCTCCCCCTTTGAAGAGGGGGATGACCGCGGCAGCTTTCCAATCTCTAGGGATCTCAGACGATACGAAAGAGAGGTTGAACAGGCTAGTGATAGGTGTTGCAACAATTTTGGCTGATAATTTCAGAAAGAGAGGGTCCAGATTGTCTAGCCCAGCAGATTTGTAGGGGTCCAGATTTAGCAGCTCTTTCAGAACATCAGCTGTCTGGATTTGGGTGAAGGAGAAGCGGGGGGGGCTTGGGCAAGTAGCTGCCGGGGGCACAGAGCTGTTGGCCGGTGTAGGGGTAGCCAGGTGGGAAGCATGGCCAGCCGTAGCAAAATGCTTATTGAAATTTTCGTGGATTTATCGGTGGTGACAGTGTTTCCGAGCCTCAATGCAGTGGGCAACTGGGAGGAGATGCTCTTATTCTCCATGGACTTTATAGTGTCCCAGAACTTTTTGGAGTTAGTACTACAGGAAGCAAATTTCTGTTTGAAAAAGCTGGCCTTTGCTTTTCTAACTGACTGTGTGTACTTGTTCCTGACTTCCCTGAATAGCTGCATATCACAGGGGCTATTCGATGCTAACGCAGTGTGCCACAGGATGTTTTTGTGTTGGTCTAGTGCAGTCAAGTCTGGGGTGAACCAAGGGCTATATCTGTTCTTAGTTCTACGTTTTTTGAAAGGGTCATTCTTATTAAGCATGGTAAGTAAAGCACTTTTAAAGAACAACCAGGCGTCCTCTACTGACGGGATGAGGTCAATATCCTTCCAGGATACCTGGGCCAGGTCGAATAGAAAGGCCTGCTCGCAAAAGTGTTTTAGGGAGCGTTTGACAGTGATAAGGGGTGGTCGTTTGACCGCTGACCCATTGCGAACGCAGGCGATGAGGCAGTGATCGCTGAGATCCTGGTTGAAAACAGAGGAGGTGTATTTGGAGGGCAAGTTAGTCAGGATGATATCAATGATGGTACCCATGTTTACGGATTTTGGGTTGTACCTGGTGGGTTCCTTGATAATTTGCGTGAGATTGAGGGCATCTATCTTAGATTGAAGGACAGCCGGGGTGTTAAGCATATCCCAGTTTAAGTCACCTAACAGTACAAACTCTGAAGATAGATGGGGGGCAATCAATTCACATATGGAGTCCAGGGCACAGCTGGGGGCTGAGGGGGGTCTGTAACAGGCGGCAACGGTGAGAGACTTATTTCTGGAAAGGTGGATTTTTAAGAGTAGAAGCTCAAACTGTTTGGGCACAGACCTGGACAGTATGACAGAACTCTGCAGGTTATCTCTGCAGTAGATTGCAACTCTGCCACCTTTGGCAGTTCTATCTTGACGGGAAATATTGTAGTTGGGAATGGAAATTTCCGAATTTTTGGTGGCCTTCCTAAGCCAGGATTCAGACACAGCTAGGACATCCGTGTTGGCGGAGTGTGCTAAAGCAGTGAATAAATCAAACTTAGGGAGGAGGCTTCTAATGTTAACATGCATGAAACCAAGGCTTTTACGGTTACAGAAGTCAACAAATGAGGGCGCCTGGGGAATAGGTGTAATTCTGGGAGCTACAGGACCTGGGTTTACCTCTACATCACCAGAGGAACAGAGGAGGAGTAGGATTAGGGCACGGCTGAAGGCATTAAGAACTGGTCGTCTAGTGCGTTGGGTACAGAGAATAAAAGGAGCAGATTTCTGGGCGTGGTGGAATAGATTGAGGGCATAATGTATAGCCAAGGGTATAGTAGGATGTGAGTTCAGTGGAGGTAAACCTAGGTGTTGGGTAATGAAGAGAGAGGTTGCATCTCTGGAGACACCAGTTAAGCCAGGTGAGGTCTCCGCATGTGTGGGGGGAGGGACAAAAGAGCTATCAGAGGCCATTTGAGCAGGACTGGGGGCTCTACAGTGAAATAAAACAATAATAGCTAACCTAAACAGCAAAAGACAAGGCATATTGAAATAAGAAAGGGGCATAAAAACAAACAGTTAATGAGGGGCAAAAAATAACAGTTAATTAAGAGGGCTAAGACAACGACAGGTAATGGCGATGAATGGACAAAGAGGGTCAGTTAGAGAAATGTGATATGCTACACACAGGACCTGGGGCCTGGCAGTTAAACAGAATGAAATACCATATAACCAAACAGTCCTGCAGGCATCAGCTGTGAAGCTGAGCAATCGTAGGATCCGATGAGCAGCAAAGAGGAGAGCCAGGGAGTAGTTCAGTGGGCGCTGCACTAGGCGAGAGGGAGGCACAGCGTTCAGAGTGCTAGCAGGCCGGGGCTAGGGGATGGATCTTCGGCGACGTCGCAGAGGAAAAGCCTGTTGAGACCACGTCGGACAATTACGTTGGCAGACCAGTCGCGGTGGGGCTCCGTGTCGACAGTAGAAGGTCCAAGCAGGTAGACAAAGGTACTGAAGCCCGGGAGAGTAGCTAGTACACGTTGGCTGTCCGGGAGATGGGCCTAGCTCACGCTAGCATAGGTAGCATGTGAACAATGGAAGTGTGCCAAAAACGTCGGTCACTCGATTGCAGCTAGCTAGCTGTGATGATCCGGTGTGATGGTCCTGTGATTTCAGTGGAAATCCGGTGAAGTGGAAGGGAACGCAGTCCGATATGTGCTGGGTTGGTAGCGCGCTGTGCAGACTGGCCAATATTGTCCGAACTAAAAGCTGGCTAAGCAGGCAGAGCAGTGGTGAGGACCGCTAGTAGTGGTTAGCGATGGCTAGTAGCTAGTTAGCAAGCTAGCTAGCAGGCTAGCTTCTGACTGCGGTTCAGTTAAATAATGGAAAGTAAGGATATTAGATCCGTTTCACGTTGGGTAAGGCGGCTTGCAGGAGAGGTAAATCGGGGACAAATAAAAACATGTATGGAAAGACAAATTACAAACTATTACAAACTATTTACACTGGACACGAGACGGGACGAACAAAAAACACGTCTGCACTGTTACGCCATCTTGGATCTAGAAGGGCCATCTCAATCTCCCGGGCTCTGATGCGTTCAATGGACAGGATAGCCAGCCCATTCAGCGTGGGCTGGAGACTAGTATAAAAGAAACCATATTTAGGAACCTTTGCTACTTTATCCTCCTGTACTATTTGCTCAATTCTTATTGTGCTGCCGCTTTTATGTTTGTAAGGCATGATTGCTGCTCGCTCAGCTTGCAGATGTGCTCAGCTTGTCAGTCTTGACCTTCAGATTTGGCTCCTAAACTAGCTATATCTCGTCATGATCAAATAGAGACTTGGCATTGGACAACATACATATTAGTCAGCATTCAATGCATTTCTGTATATGAGAATAACAAGTGGTACATTGCAAACATCACGTGTAACTCGGCATATTTCCAAAATAGACAATTCAAGCGAAGGTGTATCCTCCCAACTCCCAGCTGGAGTCCCGCTCTCCACAGGCCCCAGTGTGACTGCACTACCTGCACTGTCTATATTTACGCCTCTGAGGCTAAACTAAACACCTGAACATTTGTGGTGTTTCTGTGTGTCTGTGTGTGACTGAATGTTGGACATATTCACTTAATCAGAGTCACAGTTTTGACAGTGGTATGGCTGTTCTGGGGTACAGGCTTGCTGGGCCCATAATTTGCATTCTCAGCACTGTATCCAGACATCCTTGGACTTGGACTTGTTAAAGTGATCCATGGACACAATGCAGAGGTTTTCCTCGTTGGAGGACTCTGAATTATCTGGTTCAATGTGCTTTGTTTTGGATTTTTTTTCTTAAGCAGGGCAGTTTTTTGTTGTTGTTCAGTGTGGTTTGTTTTGGCTTGCTTCATATTCCAATTGTTTTGCCTTCTGATTGCTTGACCTTTTATGCTATTCTTGAAGTGCCTGCTTGACGGGTGTATCCGTCAAAATCACAGTTTTTCTCCCCTTCCTACCCCTTGTTGTTATTGGTCTGGGCCCTGAGACACTCCCATGAACAAAGACATTTTCTGATCTGCTTGAAGTGATGTCAACAGGCCAGCAAGGTCTTTTCTTCCTCTATAGATGCTGTTGTGGTGACAACAGTGTTAGAGAGGATGAATGCTTGGAATTCATGTGTGGGGACATACTGTAGTAGTTAATGCTAGACAAGAGAAGTTATGGATGCTTAGAATTCATAAATTGCTGAATCAATCACTTGAATGCCATTCTAAACTATGTGTTTTAAAATGTGGTGGAATACATGGGGAGATGTATTAGCTGTACACAGTTTACAGCATGTATAAAAGGTGCAGTATAATGCTTACGTGCTAGGCGAGCTCACTCAACATTATTATTACATGCTTCTCTCCTCATTCACCTGCTTAAAAGTATTTTGGTCAAATATGGTTTCAGTTCTGTTTGCTTTCAGTGCAGAATATATAACCTAATACAATGTGATTGTGCAGGCTATTCTGAAACACCTTCCCCCATCCACTTTTCTGTGGACTCATTGTAATGAAGGATTTTCCCTTTTGCCCTGACATTGGCAGAATGTTTTTACACAATGAAGTGCATCCTCTATATTGCCATTTAAAAAGGATTTGTTTAGTGTTTTTCTTTGTTTTCATTGGAAAACCTTATGAGTTCTCAGGCTCTGGCCATAGAGAAGCCTTTTGCTTTGAGTTTGACAGATCAATATATGATTTTCTATGTGGGGTTTTTGTGTGCGATCCCTAATTAGAGGCAGCTGCTATGCATTGTCTCTAATTAGGGATGCTACTTATGTTTGTATGTCCCACACCTAGGTCGCTCAATGGGGGAGAGAAGGAGAGAGAGGATGGTCAGCGTCATGAATGGGGCTCGAGACGGAGAGAAGCCCGAAGGCAACCCCAATAATTTTTTGGGGGGGGGGCTATGGGGCTGATCTGGTGTCGAGGAAGAAGCGCCAGTACCACTCTCCATGTGGAATGCGCCGAGGCCGGAGGGGGGGGGGGGGGGGGGGGGGGCGAAGTGCCATGAGGAAGAGAACGTGGCGGAATACCTGACGGGAGAATGGAGGAGTATAAGGGAGCTATGCAGGCGTAATTCTGGGTCCGGTCGTCTGATCCACTCCCGTGCCAGAGCATTCCGCTCCACCGGTGCCCAGTCCGGGTCCGGTCGTCTGCTCCTCTCTAATGCCAGAGCAGTCTATTCCACCGGTGCCCAGTCCGGGGACGGTCGGCTGCTCTGCTCCAGTGCCAGAGCAGTCCGCTTCACCGGTGCCCAGTCCGGGTCCGGACCTCTGCTCTAACCCCCGCACCCGACCTCCAGTGCGTGTGCCCAGCCAGGTGCCTCCAGTGCCGGCTCCACGCACCCGACCTCCAGTGCGTGCGCCCAGCCAGGTGCCTCCAGTGCCGGCTCCACGCACCCGACCTCTGGTGCACCTCCCCAATCCGGTACGTCCCGTGCCGGCGCCCCGCACTCGACCTCCAGTGCGTGCGCCCAGCCAGGTGCCTCCAGTACCGGCTCCACGCACTCGACCTCCCGGGCCAGAGCGGTCCGCTCCACCGGTGCCCAGCCTGGGTCCGGCCGTCTGCTCCGCTCCCGAGCCAGAGCAGTCCGCTCCACCGGTGCCTAGTCCGGGTCCGGTTGTCTGCTCCACTCCAGTGCCAGAGCAGTCCGCTCCACCGGTGCCCAGTGCGGGTCCGGTCGTCGGCTCCGCTCCAGTGCAAGAGTAGTCCGCTCCACTGGTGCCCAGTCCGGGTCCGGTCGTCTGCTCCGCTCCAGTGCCAGAGCAGTCCGCTCCACTGGTGCCCAGTCCGGGTCCGGTCGTCTGCTCCGCTCCAGTGCCAGAGCAGTCCGATCCACTGGTGCCCAGTCCGGGTCCGGTCGTCTGCTCCGCTCCAGTACCAGAGCAGTCCGCTCCACTGGTGCCCAGTCGGGGTCCGGTCGTCTGCTCCGCTCCAGTGCCAGAGCAGTCCGTTCCACCGGTGCCCAGTGCGGGTCCGGTCGTCGGCTCCGCTCCAGTGCCAGAGCAGTCCGCTCCACTGTTGCCCAGTCCGGGTCCGGTCGTCTGCTCCGCTCCAGTACCAGAGCAGTGCGCTCCACTGGTGCCCAGTCCGGGTCCGGTCGTCTGCTCCGCTCCAGTGCCAGAGCAGTCCGATCCACTGGTGCCCAGTCCGGGTCCGGTCGTCTGCTCCGCTCCAGTACCAGAGCAGTCCGCTCCACTGGTGCCCAGTCGGGGTCCGGTCGTCTGCTCCGCTCCAGTGCCAGAGCAGTCCGTTCCACCGGTGCCCAGTGCGGGTCCGGTCGTCGGCTCCGCTCCAGTGCCAGAGCAGTCCGCTCCACTGGTGCCCAGTCCGGGTCCGGTCGTCTGCTCCGCTCCAGTGCCAGAGCCGTCCGATCCACTGGTGCGCAGTCCGGGTCCGGTCGTCTGCTCCGCTCCAGTACCAGAGCAGTCCGCTCCACTGGTGCCCAGTCGGGGTCCGGTCGTCTGCTCCGCTCCAGTGCCAGAGCAGTCCGTTCCACCGGTGCCCAGTGCGGGTCCGGTCGTCGGCTCCGCTCCAGTGCCAGAGCAGTCCGCTCCACTGGTGCCTAGTCCGGGTCCGGTCGTCTGCTCCGCTCCAATACCAGAGCAGTGCGCTCCACTGGTGCCCAGTCGGGGTCCGGTCGTCTGCTCCGCTCCAGTGCCAGAGCAGTCCGCTCCACTGGTGCCCAGTCAGGGTCCGGTCGACTCATTTGCTCCAGTGCCAGAGCAGTCCGCTCCACCGGTGCCCAGTCCGGGCCCGGTCGTCTGCTCCACTCCCATGCCAGAGCAGTCCGCTCCACCAGTGCCCAGTCTGGGCCTGGTTATTTGCCCCGCTCCATGACAGGAGCCGTTTACTCCACCGGTGCCCAGTCCGGGCCCGGTCATAAGGAGAAGGCATGGGAGGAAGCTGTCCACTTCGCCGGGGCCAGAACCGCCACCGACGAACTAAGATTCCCTCCCTAACCCTCCCCATGGTTGTGTTTATTGTTTGGCGTCCGGGGGGGTACTGTCAGGCTCTGGCAATAGAGAAGCCTTTTGCTTCTCTATGTAGCCATGGTCAGAGTCTGACAGATCTAGATATGATTTTCTATGTGGGGTTTTTGTGTGGGATCCCTAATTAGAGGCAGCTGCTATGCATTGTCTCTAATTAGGGATCCTACTTATGTTTGTATATCCCACACCTAGGTGTGGGTCATTATAACTTCATGTCCGTCTGGCAAGTAAGTGTATTCTTGTTTTGTCATATATTCTTTATTGTTTTTGTATTGTTCCACGTTGAGTATATTTATATACAATTAAAACATGTCGAACTATAAGGAATGGGCTGCGAATTGGTCTCTCCACACACACTATCATGACATGAGTGAACCCAAATTGATACCCGCATTGATGCCATTCCCAAAACTTGAGCCCTTCCTTCACCAGCTCTTCAGGACTGTTGTGGATGATACTGTATATGAAGTGTAAGGGCTGATACATGTTTAGCTAATGAATATGTTAATCTACAACTAGAGTTATTAACTGAATGTATTGTGTGATCATAGATCTTTAGAACTGCTGTAGGTTTGGGTAGGGGGGAGCTATGTGGAAGGAATGTGCTAGCTGGGGGTTTCACGATAGAACAGTATTTTGTTGTAATATGAAACTAGGACATCTACTGAGAGGACCACTACTTCCGTCAACTGGATAGCGTCACGAGGCTGGGACCAGCCTGCACGCCAACGATAGGCTGAGTAAGTTTAAACCACACTCAGCCTCTACTCCGACAGGTCAGCAAGGAGCGGAAACGATTCTGTCGGAGTATTTAAGGAAGAACAAAGGATAGGGGCGCTTCTCTTCTCTAGCTCTGCTGACTGTTTGCTCACTCACTCTCGCGCTCTTGCGCTCTCGCTCTCTTGCGCTCTCTCTCTCTCTTTCTCTCTCGCTCTCTCTCTCTCTCTCTTCTCTGGCCCTGCTTGCTGTTTGCCCTGCGTGGTGTCACAGTGAGCCTGTATATACGAACTTCATATTTACCATTTAAGGGTTTGCTAGAATAAAATACATAGATGATTTAAACGGCGTAGTAATCCTTTTGTTCCAATACCAGATTTGAATTGGCACGACCTTAACAATTGGTGACCCCGACGTGATCTGGTAGCGGAACTTTGCGGGAGATTGACCAGCCGATTGGACATCGCTATCGTTGAACGGTGTGTTTCATAAAGAGTCCGGTCAACTAAAAAGGTAAGCAGACACCTATTGTGAATAACTAAAGTTCTGCACATTGGCTTTATCCAAATTAATTTTGTGAAACACCTGTTTGATGTAAGTGAACTGAATTATGAATTATTATGAATAGATAAGTAATATGATACCATGCAAACCTGTGATTTGGTAAATGTGAATGTCAAGCTATGAATAGATAAATAATACCATGCAAACCTGTGATTTGGTAAATGTGAATGTCAAGCTATGAATAGATAAGTAATACCATGCAAACCTGTGATTTGGTAAATGTGACTGTGAAGCCCTGATACATTAGAGTATTGTTTTATCGGCAAGGTCCGTAACTACGAGGGTACGGCTAGGTTCGAGGAGTATAGGGAATAATTGGCTTAGTAATTAGATTCGGCAAGGTCCGTAACTACGAGGGTACGGCTAGGTTCGGGAAATTTTAGATAAATATTAGCGACCGGCAAGGTCCGTAACTAGAGGGTACGGCTAGGTTCGGCTGAATATTTTTAGGTATTAGGGCAGAGTTGAAAGTAAAGTTGGAGGGGGTGTTTAGTAACATAAAGGTTATCATTACAAAGTACAGAATAGAAGTATTTAAAACTGTCCTATAAATCTATAGAATGAAGGGGATAATTAACAGGTTGAAATCTAGTAATAAAATGGCATTAAAAGAATCAGACAGAATATTGGAGACGTTGAAATCCACATTGGAAATCCACGGGGGAAAGGATGGAAAAGAATGGAAACGAAGAGGAGAAAATTTGTATAGGGAGTGGCTAGAAGATGGCTGGATCCAATCTTCTGATGGCATTCCTATTGAAGGCGAACCAGGTAGAATATTGGAAACATTGAAACGCAGAGTCAAAAAAGTAGAGGAGAAATGGAAGAAAGAAGGTGAACCAAATAAAGGCAAACTCAAGGGAGTAATGGAAAACGCCAGACTGGAGGAGAAAATAGTACTGGCCATGTTAGTGAAACTAAAGAACATATGGGAAGAAGAACAGAACAAAGACAAGAAAAAAGAAGAGGTAATAAAACTTCAACTATACCCGGTCCTGCCATCAGCACCTCCCCCGTATGGGACACCAAAAGTGATGGCTCCAGTGTTGGACATTGTGGGAGAGGTCAAATATCACAAGCGACCAGATGATGAAGAGGGGGAACAATGGGTAAGAGTGAATGATATGGGAAAATGGAGACAGGAGGTGTCAGTATTATTAGAGGCAGCAAAAGCCATACAAAAGGTGGTGTCCAACTTGACCAGAATATCGACGGATGCGACCAGTATGAGTTTAACGGGTGGCAGTGAAAGTTGAGAACTGGTGCAGCAGGAATGGACTCAGATGGACCAAGAGGAAGGAGAAAGGGAGAGAATGGTGATAGAAAAGAGTAGAAGAAAATGAGAGACACACCAGGGGGTGGTGCCATTTACAAGCCATGGGCCCACAGAGACATACAAACCCTGGTGGACGTTCTCCCTACCCCAGAAGAGTCTGGAGATAGGTGGGTCAAAGCTTTTGAAAGCCTAACTGCTGCAGATGAACTTACATTAGGAGACATGGCAGCGGTTATGAACAGATGCATGGGCAATCAAGAATGTCGGGAGATCATGACACATGTGGGAGTAAGAGGAATGGTAGCATCAGCAACTCGATTTGATCAGCATCGCGGACAAATATGGGATGCCATAAGATGCAAATATCCGACCCAACCAAGACCAAGAAGTTGATGAAAATGCTGACGCTGGACGGAGAGGAGAGTGTGCCAGTGTATATGAAAAAGGCAAAAAACCTGTGGAGACAGGCCTGGAATGAAGAACCAGGAAAGGAAACCACCAAATACCTATTCCTGGCTAGCTGTTTGGAGGGACTCCCAGATCAGGTGAGGCTGGAATGTGAGAAAATGGTGGGCATCACTGCAAAGAGTGTGTTGGAGTTCACTGATATAGTCCAACACCATGTGGAAAGATGGAGGGAAGGTAAGCGAAAAGAAGAGGATGAAATTAAACAGCTACAGAAGAAGGTCTTAGAAAAGCAACTGATGGAGGATAAGCCCAGCAAGCAAATGGTGGTGACCAGTACACCTACGAGTGGGGCTACGACACCCACTCCCAATGTGGCAGCGTTAACTACAGCATTTCAGGCTTTGCCAGGATTGATGGCACTGGAAAGAGCACCATATCAGCCCCCGTCACCACCCGCACCCCTGGTGTATGCTGAACCTTTATATCAACAGTCAGCCTACATGCCGCTATCAACCCAGCCACATGATCTCAGATATGGGAACCAAGGATGTTTCAACTGTGGAAGACCCGGACACATGGCTAGACACTGCAATCTGCCAAGACAACCATTCCAGGCTAGAGGAAGAGGACAGTGGGCACCACGGGACAGTGGTAACTGGCAGGGAGGACGAGATGGACAGAAGCAAGGGCCCCTACAACAGCCATCCCAGCAACAGGGCAAATATCAGCCCGTGCCGAACCCAGCCCTGATCCCCAATATGGCCTGGGCTGGAGAAGGTGGCAACCAATGAAGCTGCCCGGAAACCCCAAATAGCACCACCACCAATATCTACACTTTTCCACCAGATGTGGAACCAGTGGTGAAGTGTGTAATAGGAGGAAGGGAGCATGGTATGCTGATTGACACAGGATGCACCTGGTCTTCTGTGCAGACAGCATATCAACTCACAACAAAAAAAACAAGCTTTTTCTGGGGTTTCAGGGACAATTATGAGAAAGCCATACACGGTACCACTGGAAGTGGTATGGGATGACCTTAAAGTAACACATCAGTTCCTACACAACCCAGAATGCTCCGTTGGACTGATGGGCAGGGACTTGCTATCAAAAATGGGGTGTAGCATATACTGTAATCAGGCTGGGATGCACATGTCAATCACCCCTATACACCAACTCATGCCGATTATAATGAACAAACTATCCGACCCTCCACGTATGTTATATATGGGAGGATGTTCTGAAAATGAGGAAGCTCTACCTGACTACACGACACCATTCCATCTTGATGTTTCAGAACAAGACGGGTTTGTTCATTCCATCCTGTATCAGAAACAAAAGGGGGAGAGGAGAGTATTGCATTATTACAGTGCAAAATTGGACAACATTGAAACAGGCCAAACAGACTGTGCCAGACATATGGCTGCACTGGCAAAAGCAGTGGGAAAAACAGCACACATAGTGATGCGACATCCATTGGAAATCAACACAGACCATGGGGTAGCAGCTTTTATCGGTTCCAAGCTTTTTGACCTGTCTAGCAAGAGAAAATCCGACATAACCAAGACAATTACGGCAAACACATCACATATGTGACAACAGTCGCCAACATGACCGATGGCATGGGCAAGGGGGAACCACACGTTTGTGAAGACAGGGCAGCCAAGCAAATAAAGGTTCGAATGGATCTCGGAAACACACCACTGGATGGAATGAAGGAAACCCTATTTACGGACGGGTGCTGTTATAGGTCGAAGAATCCGAGTGAAGGAAACATTGCTGCCTATGCTGTGGTGCGCCAGGGAAAGAATGGAGATCATGAAGTGATGGAAGCAGGAAGATTGGAACCAGCAGGAGCCTCGGCACAACTAGCAGAACTGAGAGCATTGCGGAGAGCACTAGAGCTCTGCCAAGGAAGAGAGGTAGACATCTATACCGATTCTGCATACGCCCATGGAATTGCTCACATTGATGGCCCTCAATGGATGAGGAGAGGGTTCCTAACCAGCTCAAACGAACCTATAAAACACAAACAAGAGATCCAGAAATTGATTGAGGCAATCAAGCTGCCAAAACGGGTGTCAATCATGAAATGTAAAGGACACAGTAAAGAAAGCACTAGGGAACGTGAAGCGAATGACCAAGCAGACCTGGCAGCTAAGGAAGCGGGAGGTTACACTGCACAACAGATGGTGCAGAGGACAACCCATAGCCAGGAAGAGCTGACAGAAGATACAGTAAGACAGTTACAAGAGGCTGCTGATGTTTATGAACAGAATGTGTGGAGCAGGCAGGGGGCAAGAAGGGATCACCAAGGAATCTGGAGGGTTTCCACCGGAAAAACAGTGGCTCCTGCCAAACTCCTCAGATCTATCATCAGAGAAGAGCATGAAAAAGCACATGAAGGATTGAAGAGTGTGGGAAAGGCAATTGAGAAGCCATGGTACCACCCCAACATGATGGACATGGCCAGGGAAACATCTGAAAGCTGTGAAATATGCAAAAGTTACAACAACAGAGTGAGAAACTCCCCAGGCTCTGACACACATCTAACCCCTCATGAACTATTGACAGGGCGTAGGATGCCAGGGCCACCAGCAGATAATCTTAGCATGCCTAGACTAGACATAGCTAAAATCAGATACACAGACTACATGCAGGCGTTAACTTCTCTTGTCGAAAGACTGTCCAAACAGGTGGTGGAGGTCCGAACTCCTGCAGTCGAAACCACAGACGAAAACAGAGATATCCTGGTGGGAGACTGGGTGAGAGTAAAGGTGCACTCCAGAAAGTGGACGGAGCCCAGGTGGGAAGGATCGTACCAGGTGAAAGAGGTATCAAGTCACTCATTGAGAGTGAATTCAAACAAAAGAGATTTGTGGTACCATAGAAATCACTGTGCAAAAGACGAAGGCCCAAATCGCTCATTAGAAGAGACAGGGCGAGACTTGAGCAAGTTGACAGATTCAGGCAAGAACATGTGGGGGATATGGGTGATATACATGATGGGGGGGGGTAACTCACTCTGCAGGAAGTATAGTTATCACTGTGTTTTTGCTTTTAATGTGCTGTGCTGCTTGTATCATCCCATGTTTGAAAAAGTCTGTTACAGATGTTGTGCAGGTTGTTGGTATGATGCCCCTCCTTGGAGCTCAAGTAGCTGATGCTGATACCGAATCAAGTCTTCATAGGAAGATGAGTCTGACTGAGGATGACCCTTGGTTTGCTATACGGGAGGTGGTTGAATAAAGTGGGGTTGAATAAGGTGTTTTCATAAGTCATTTTTTCCACGGGTTAAAAAATAAATAAAAATATGCGTGTGTGTATGTGTGTATGTGTATATATATGTATGTGTATATATATGTATATATATATATATATAATCTTAATATTTCCTAGTATGTTAAGTGTCAGTGCTGTCCTAAACACCTAAGAGGGTTTTAAGTTCTTGGGTGGCTGGTAGCCACTCAGCATAAGGGGTGGAGAAACGAAGGATGAGCGGGTTGGTTGATTTGCTGTTACAGATGTGAGGGTTGTAAGTTTTGGAGTGACTGGTAGTCCTCTTTATATCCAGTAGGTGTAGCTGTAACAGGTTGAGGGTTTTTTACTTTTCTTAATGCATAAGCTCTGTATTTTTTGTATTGGGGTGAGTGACACCCTAGGGGGTGTCAAAAGGGGGATTGTAAGGGCTGATACATGTTTAGCTAATGAATATGTTAATCTACAACAAGAGTTATTAACTGAATGTATTGTGTGATCATAGATCTTTAGAACTGCTGTAGGTTTGGGTAGGGGGGAGCTATGTGGAAGGAATGTGCTAGCTGGGGGTTTCACGATAGAACAGTATTTTGTTGTAATATGAAACTAGGACATCTACTGAGAGGACCACTACTTCCGTCAACTGGATTGCGTCACGAGGCTGGGACCAGCCTGCACGCCAACGATAGGCTGAGTAAGTTTAAACCACACTCAGCCTCTACTCCGACAGGTCAGCAAGGAGCGGAAACGATTCTGTCGGAGTATTTAAGGAAGAACAAAGGATAGGGGCGCTTCTCTTCTCTAGCGCTGCTGACTGTTTGCTCACTCACTCTCACGCTCTTGCGCTCTCGCGCTCTCGCGCTCTCTCTCTCTCTCTCTCTCTCTCTCTCTTCTCTGGCCCTGCTTGCTGTTTGCCCTGCGTGGTGTCACAGTGAGCCTGTATATACGAACTTCATATTTACCATTTAAGGGTTTGCTAGAATAAAATACATAGATGATTTAAACGGCGTAGTAATCCTTTTGTTCCAATACCAGATTTGAATTGACGCGACCTTAACAGAAGGCAATGGTCCAGTCCAGACACAACCCTCTCTTACCTCCAAGACACTTCATTTAGATCTGAAATAAGTTGATAGATATTAGCAAGCTATCTAGACGTTGCTCTACTTTGCCTTCTGATAGGCTAGTTGTCATTTTGCCACATTGCTTTGTACCCAATGTTCCTTCATCTTTTTCGGCAGTGAGCAAATTTCAGGTCTGCTGAGCACAAACTTGAACATAGTGGAAATTCTGTGCAACTTCTGTGGCGCGTTTACTGTGAACATTGAGGCTGTACCCATTTAAATTACAGTTTTAACAGTGGCCAAGCAGGCTGCTGTGGCTATTTGATCATAATGTAGGTCTACCAGATTGCATCCTGTAACATTTTAACATGGAAATAGATGTGCTGTCAGTAGCAGTCAATGTGTGGTGTTCAATGTGTGGTGTTCAATGTAGTATGTGTTCAGTGCCTACATTCCATGAGACACGCAGGGCTTGACATTAACCTGTTTATCCACTTGTCCTTCAGACAAAAGAGTTGACTTGAAATGTTGTGTTGTTTGATGCAAAAACCATTTTACAAAATGAAATGCATTATTATTCCCACACCATTATCAGAACGAAACAGAATAATTATGCTACCCGCCGACTATTGGCTACTTATCTTAATCATGACCATCTTAAAAATACATCACTGACCCTTTAAGACATAAAAAAACTCAAAGATGGCTAGAAATGCACACATTGTGTGCTCTTGTAGGAAGCAACCCCTCCCCATTGTCGATTAGACATGAGCTATAACCAGGCTAATAACTCAATAACTAGCAAGGAATATGAAGAAATGTACACAGATGGCTACATGCAGCTCTCGCTTTGGAATCAAAACAAACACCTCTTGTTGCGACCGCTCACGCTCTAAACACAGTCCAGTTCAAAGTGAATGGCACTGATACATATATGTCAATGGTCTATTTGCATATAGGCCTACTGCAGCTCTGGTTGGTTATGGCGCACCGGTCTGTGTAGAGTATGGACCTGAGTCGTGCCTGTCAATGCAATAGAATCCTACTCCAGTGCGCTCCGCCTACAAGAAAATATCTCACACAGTTAGTTTTGGGTACTAAGTCTTGCATAGTTCATTTTGTTTCGGTATGTTACCTTGAAAGTTGCTAATATTGCGTTGATTCAAACAAAAGTCCCGTAGTAGAGTGAAACGTTGCTAGTGTTAACTAAAGGGGAAATACTCTAGAAAGTTGAGTGAAGTTCAATCTAGTACTTCTCTGCGCAGGCTGATATTTATTCTGCTGGGCAGTCTGATGGGAGCATTGCTCATACCTATGCAAGCCTTTCAGATCTAAATGTGGGTAGGGGTTGTTTCTGGATAGGACTGCCATGTCCACCTTGACCTTTGTGCAGTTTCTGTCCTATTTTCCCTAAATGGATTTCAGCCCACCTGTGAGGGCTGGGTAGTGGTGAAGCCGCTACTCCCATCTGGGGGAGTGGATTGAGCCACAACCCAGTCCTCACATCAGTGAGGGAGGATTAATGATCCCCAATCAGAGACAGCTGTCTAGAGTTGTCTCTGATTGGGGGGAGTATTTAGCAGCCCTCCAAATCCACCTGTGTGTGGATCATTGTTTGTTCGTGTCTGTCTGCATGTTGCGCTAGACCGTAAGTCACTTTGCTTTATTGTTATTAGTGTATTCATACTCTCCTTTGTTATTTTCTGCTTTGTGATTCGATCTCATAAAATAAAAGGATGACACTCCATGAGCGCTCCGTTTACCGTCCCTTCACTACTAACCTAGAGATGGAATCTACCGTATGTAATGTCCCCTATGTCTGCATCTCTCCACTACTAAACCATTTTTTTGTTAGACGTACACTTCATAATCGTTGTCACAGTGGAGTTAAAAGATGGGAAACTATTTGTTGTTCTGCATCTGTGTAACGTGAATCATTCAAACAGCCTATTATTCATGACTGATTAATAAAGCTCATCCTTTCTTATTCAACAAAAGTTCAAATATATTCTGTATACTGTCTTCGCCATATGGATTTGGATTTGGTCATATTGGGTCGATGGGATGAAAGGTGGGTCTGAATTGCAGACACAATCACCTCCTCATCCAGTCCGGTATTGCTCCTTAGCTGGTCCACGTATGTATTCTCTGGACTTCCCCTTCTGCTGGTACTGTGCTGTGGTTACTGGATGATTAGTTCACTAAAGCTGTTGTAATTCACTAAAGCTGTTTTTTTTTATTAGGCTATGGAATACATTTCATTTAATGTCCCAGTATTTCATGCATCATAACTGTCCAGCAGAGGGTAGAGTGGCACTGTTTCACATTTCAGTGGGAATCCCACTTAGGTGTAAAAATCAAAACATCACCTTGGCCCTTGGATAAATAAGAAGTAGTGACACAACACAAACATTATGGAAAGTGGAAAAATATTGATTTAATGAAAAACACATGATAATAATAATATTGTGTTATATTTTTGGACATTATATTTAGAGTTTTTCACCCTCACAGTAATCAACATGCAAAAAAATACACTTATCTAGACCTGTGCCACCAGGTGTGTGCAATTTAATTATCAGGTTGAACAGAAAACCAGCAGGTTCTGGACCTCATAGGGTAAGAGTTGAGTACCCCTGCCCTACACAAGGTTGTCCATGGAAAGCCCAGGAAGCCGGCCGTTTCTGAAATACTGGAACCTGCGAGCCTGGCACCGATGATCGTACCACACTCAAAGTCACTTAGGTCACTAGTTTTGTCCCATTCTAACGTTCCGTGGAACAGTGACTGAATGCCTCGATGCAGAAGCCACGGCCATGTGACTCTGTTTGTAGGAGCGAACCATTTTTCATGAATGGGGTTGATGTACCTAATAAACTGGCCACTCAGTGTAGATGGGCTACAGAATACAGAATAAAATATGTACAAAAATGAAGTTATAACTATTATGATCCCCAAACTACCACAAAATAAGTGATACTGATAACAGCTGAAAATGAATGGCGCTTGACGGCGACACTCTAAACCAATGTTTACTTCTATGCGACAGGTAACTTCGAGGTTAGAGCGTTGGGCCAGTAACTGAGAGGCCTTTTTTTACAATGGTGCCAAGATGGAGGCACAGTGGTTTCAACACAGCGCCCCCTATTTGTCATCTAGTGTATATATAAATCATTGGTTGGGATATGCAAGAAACACCAACATGTGACTAACAGGAAAATATATGTGTCCCCCAAATTATTATTATTATTATTATTCCTTTCCCTCAACCCAAAAATGTACTTCATAAAATGTACCTAACCTTAACCTAACCCTCGTTCCTAAACCTAACCATAACCATAACCACAATAAACCTCTACCACTTTGACTTAATTAAGTTTTTTTTCTGCTGGTCGAATATCCACTTCCGAGTTTTATACATTGGGACGGATTTCAGCATAGTTTTTAATTACCCCTGAGAAGCGAATTACTTTGACCTCTTTGGTTTTTGACTTGAAGTCCTGCCACAGGTACTCTGGAGACAACACCTTGTTGGGCTTGTTGTAGAGCAGGTACCTGTTGAGGTGGCTCTCCTCCTGCCAGGCGGCCTCGATGGAATTCCTTGCATCCTCATCAAAACGATTCTGACATACCTTTGTTAGTGTGTACACATCCTCCACAAACCCTCCGATCATAGCCCCGCCATAGTAGTAGTCTCCCTCATCCATGGGGATGTAGGCAGCCGATGCTGGACGCCGTTCGTATGGGAATTGGTCACGGGTATGGTCGTAGTAGCCTGGGTGTATCACAGCAACCAGCCTTCCAAGAGACTCGGCCCCCCAGCGAGCATGGAACTTGCTGTCCACGTCCAGACAGAAGATGTAGTCGGCCTCCCTGCTGATCAGACGTTCGATGGTGGTCTGGATGATCTTCATCCTCCGGGCTGATATCTCCTGCCAGCGGTTTGAACCTGGGACCTGGATCACACTCAAATGTCTCCCCTGAGTCAGGTTCACTGAAGGAACATCGTGGGGACAATCAGTGAAAACATAGTAGTGCACGTTGAAGTCCACCATGAAGTGCTTCTCCGCTGTCTCCAGAAAATCTTGGAGAAACCTGACGTATCTGTCAGTATTTAAAGACATAAGTAACATAAGGGTTAAAAAGTGCCTTGCTCAAGGACACAAGAGCAGTAGGAAACCTAAGATTTTGGGGTCCAGCAAAATTAAGGAAGATTGTACAATTTTCAAAACAATACAATACATTCACACATTTCACAACACATCGTGTTTCTCAGGCCCCTACTCCACCACTACCACATATCTACAGTACAAAATCCATATGTACGTGTGTGTATAGTGTGTATGTTATCGTGTGTGTGTATGCATGTGTCTGTGCCTATGTTTGTTGCTTTACAGTCCCCGCTGTTCCATAAGGTGTATTTTTATCTGTTTTTTAAATCTAATTTTACTGCTTGCATCAGTTACTTGATGTGGAATAGAGTTCCATGGAGTCATGGCTCTATGTAGTACTGTGCGCCTTCCATAGTCTGTTCTGGACTTGGGGACTTTGAAGAGACCTCTTGTGGCATGTCTTGTGGGGTATGCAGGGGCGTCCGAGATGTGCGCCAGTAGTTCAAACAGACAGCTCGGTGCATTCAACATGTCAATACCTCTCATAAATACAAGTAGTGATGAAGTCAATATCTCCTCCACTTTGAGCCAGGAGAGAGTGACATGCATATTATTAATATTAGCTCTCTTTGTACATCCAAGGACCAGCTGTGCTGATGGGGCGGCAGGTAGCCTAGCGGTTAAGACGGTTGGGCCAGTAACCGAAAGGTCCCAGGTTTGAATTGAGTAAGAGAGTTAATCTCGATTAAGGCAGCCACCCCGCACCTCTCTGATTCAGACGGGTTGGGCTAAATGAGGAAGACACATTTCCATTGAATGCATTCAGTTGTGCAACTGACTAGGTATCCCCTTAACTGCATCATCATTCATGTAGGACATTGTACCCCTTTCTGACCAGTATACAGTCTAGCATATAATACATTAAGTAGTACAATTATTAATGTGTTATATACAGTCTAGCATATAATACATTAAGTAGTACAATTATTAATGTGTTCTAAGGCATTAATCATGACGTACTTATGTCATTATAGTTGCAGTGTTGAAAAAGTATTGATAGTTTAACTTCCCTTTTGAATATTTGTCAAAAGTTGTACTCACTTTCCAATGGCAAACACTGTGGTTGCTATGGTGAGGTTCATGGGCTTGTAGATGTTGTCTACGATCACAGGGTCAAAGGTGCCTTCCCAGACGATGGGTGCCAACCATGGGGTCACTGCCACCACATCAGTACGTCTAGAGAAACAGAACAATGTCCTGCCTGACTGTGTTGTACAGACCAGTGCCATGTAATGATCTCAATATTTCACTATGGTACTGACAATTAAAGAACCTTGAAACAAGGTGTGGTATATTAGGCTACACCTCCCCACACTCATGTGTCAGACACTGATGTCAGGTGTGGCCTCCTATTATATCAAAGCCCACAGTACGTCAGCTAATATGACTTTAACATTAGGTAAAAATGCTACTTACCCAGCCAACACACTGCTCTGCTTGTATATTAGCCTGAGAGAACAAAATGTACTTGTATTAATTATTTAATTGTAGTGAAGAGATGAGGTGTTGGTAGTATTAGATAGACCGACCTGTAATAGTTGTAGTAGTAAAGAAAATATATATACTGAACAAAAATGTAAACGCAGCATGCAACAATTTCAACGATTTTACTGAGTTACAGTTAATATAAGGAAATCAGTCAATTTAAATGAATTAATTAAGCCCTAATCTATGGATTTCACATAAATGGGCAGGGGCACACCCACTTGGTAGCCAGACCCACCCACTGGGGATCCAGGTAAAGCCAATCAAAATGAGTTTTTCCCCACAAAAGGGCTTTATTACAGACAGAAATACTCCTCAGCTTCGTCAGCTGTCCGAGTGGCTGGTCTCAGACGATCCAGCAGGTGAAGAAGCCGGATGTGGAGGACCTGGCTGGCGTGGTTACATGTGGTCTGTGGTTGTGAGGCTGGTTGGACATACTGCCAAATTCTCTAAAACGACGTTGGAGGCGGCTTATGGTACAGAAATGAACATTACATTCTCTGGAGGCAGCTCTGGTGGACATTCGTGCAGTCAGCATGCTAATTGCACACTCCCTCAAAGCTGCACATTTTAGAGTTGACTTTAATTGTCCCTAGCACAAGGTGCATGATATAAACTCAACACATACAGTATCCCATCACCAATTCAATTCAATTGATGTACATTTCTATGACATAAAAGGGCCGCTAATCTGATTGATTGTCAGACCTTTTTGTGAAGATGTTAGGTAGGATTGATGTGATTGTTTTCATCAGTACAGCACGACAACACACTGCTATGGTCAACGATGGTAGAGTAAAATAAAGATACGCACTTTTCAGGAGAGACCATGTTCCGTTCTCTGCTCCTGAACATGGGCTTACTCAGGCTGAATAGAAAAACATAGTAAGAAGAAACACAATGAACATCACAGAAAACTAGAAAGGGTTCTTTTTGAATCAAGAACATTTGTGTGACTTTGCTTCAGCTGTCCAGAAGTATTTATATGTTAGTGGAAGGAGTTTAAATGTTTAAATTGTTAGAGGCTAGTGTTGACAATTTGAGGCTAGTTTAGTAGTGACTGTATTATGAATAGTAGTGGGATAGTAGCTATTACTGCAGGGGTTCCCAAACCTTTTAGGCCCACGACCCCATGTGAAAACAATTATGTAATTAACTGCCCATTTCTACTTGTTTTTATTTGGGGCTATGGCAGTCAATTGAAAAACATTCCAAAAAAAATGTCTGATTGTCTTCTCAACTCACCAGCACACACTTTTAATGTGGGGCTATGACACTCAATTGCAATTTAGTCTGACATAATGTCTCTTATCTCACCACCACTAATGAGATGTGTGCTTGAAGCATGTCACGTCAGAGCTTCTCAAAGTCAGGGGGTGTCATTGACAGTACGCACCTCATCCCTGCTGTCATCGATATTTGGTTTTAATGCAAATGAGAGCACTGAATCCAGCTTCACAGAGATAAGACCTGGCGAAGGGTACCATGAGTTTTAATGCTCAGAGGCAGAAGGCAGGGTATTCCCTTCGAGTCTGGAACCAAAACTCCTCCGTAGTGACCCGTGAATGCGTAGTCTGCAGCATTCGGTCACATGACAGCTCGACCAGCTGTTCGATTTCACTCATCGGCATGTCAACTAAGCCAAGATCACTGTCCCAAAGTGCTTTTCCAAGAGTTGGAGGTGAACAGTCATCACTTGTGTGGCACAGTTACTGATGATGTTGTCAGTTAGAAACATGCACAGCCAAGAGGAAGGGGGCATGGTTCACTTTCTCCAATAGCAATTCTTTCCTCTGAATCCCCTGATTCGGTCACTCATCTGTAGAATGTTTTTGTATTTCCCCTGCATGCTGGAGTTCAGTTCATTCAGTTTCCCCAGGGGCGTGACTTTCACTAGGGACGAGGGGGACATGTCCCCCCCACAATCTGAAATTACATTTGTTTTATAATTGGAATGTGATACAAAACGAGTCAACGGTGTGCTTTAGGACCAGGCAAACACCTCCGAGAGGTCGGGTAGGATGTCTGGAGTGTTTATCCGACTGGATATAATAATAATAATAATAATTATTATTATTATTATTATGTCCCACCCACACTTCTAAAACCAAAGTTGTCCGCTTGGGTTGGTTGGTTATGTAGGCTTCTTCTAATTATATCTTTACATTAAAAACTAGTCAATCAGAATTCCAGTCATTCCAATGAATGGTAAACCACTTGATCTTCAAGAATAGGACTTGAAAATATGGAAGTATATATAAGCCAAATTGCTTTACTTTAGGATTAAAAAATTAAGGACTTATTAGCCAGCCATACTGATTTTGTTGTCATGGAGGACTGATTGGGCTCATTGATTCCAGTTGAAAAATAAATGCTGCGCTCATGGAATGGCATGCTTTGCGAAGAGTGTGCAAAGCTGTCATCAAGGCAAAAGGTGGCTACTTTGAAGAATAAAATATATGTTGATTTGTTTAACACTTTTTTGGTTACTACATGATTCCATATGTGTTCTTTCATAGTTTTGATGTCTTCACCATTATTCTACAATGTAGAACATAGTAAAAATTAAGTAAAACCTTGAATGAGTAGGTACGTCCAAACTTTTGACTGGTACTGTATATATAATTTATAAGTCAAAAATGGATGTAGCAACTACAGATTGCCCCTTTAGGTCTATCAAAAGTGTCAAGTTTGAGCATGTGTCCATTAGGCCTATGGATTTATTTTTATTAGCATGAATTAGATTGAACAATAAAATACCCACTTTTATTCCATAGGCTTGGATCCGCAGTATGCAGCTGTCGCAAGAGCACATTTTCCACTCGCTGTCCACTGGTTTCAAAAACAAGTATTGATAGGCAGCTTGAACGTCTTGAATTCAACCATTATTGGGTTCAAATACACATTTAGATTTGTGAACAGCCATTCACGATCCGTAAATGACAAATATCTAAATGAGAGAGCAGCAGTGTGATTCACATCAATGCGCTATGTACAGTAGATATCAATAATAAGTGATATCCGTATCACTGTAGACTACACCGCTGCTGTCATCCTTACCTCCAAGCGTTTATTCAAGTTGGATCATCTTTGGATGCCGACAGCAGTTGCACAACAGGAAGAAATAGCTTGGCATGTAGCCTATAAAAGCCTATTCCTGCTCTTTTCCTGCGATCCGTCAAACACATTTGGTGTGTCATCATAGTGGTCTCTGATTTAAAGTCAGACTCGCTCAGGTGGAAAAAACGTAAATTTGCGCCATTTTCCAATGTTTATTTGAATGTCATTGAGAAACAGAGAAGTGTCCGCAAACATCCTTTCTGATTTTTTTATTAATCCTCAAAGTAATCATCTAGTTTTTCAAAGTATCTGTAATCTGATTACAATATTTCTGCTGCTACCGTAACGGATTAAAGTTTGTTTTTTTATAATTCCTTACATGTAACGGATTACATTACAAAATAAAAAGGTAACTGTAATCCCTGCCTAAAATCTGAGTATGCACTCTTTTCAGTGTGTTTTGTTGATCTCAATAATGTAAATGTCAGAGTAGCTTGTTATTTTGATAATTTGTGTAATATAAAAAATATATATATTTTAATGTCTCCAGTCATGTAGACAGAATTGCAGGAAATTTTATTAGGAAATGTTTTTCTTGGACCCACACACCCCTAGCCATTGGTCTTCAGGGATTAACCGGAATGTTATGAAACTCTGAACACCATGGCAACTAATCATTATCACTTTATGATAGAACATTCAGATTTTTTTGCCTGACAGTGGCGTTCACAGTGTTTTGTGATCACAACAAAACTACTTATTTTGCTCAAATAGAGATATGATTAAATTGTGTTTGCTTTGAAAAGATGGGCGTGGCTGAGAATAGAACTTTCAGTTTTCTGCCTCAGTGTGGCGCTGTTTAACACAATTTTATGGATTATCTTGTGACAGAACAAAACTACTAAAATCCTAACATCCTAACTTTAAAAGTACCATCCTACCTTTAAAAGTACCAAGTACCATGACTTGTTCTGGGGATTTCTCAGTTTATCTCAACTAACCTGCTGCTCTTCTGGTCCTCATCAATTGGGATGTAGCTGTTGGAAACAATAAAACCATAAAATAACATTCCCCTTAAATTCAAGCCTCAAACCAAACCGTTAATAAGAATAAGACAATATTGTGACTTTTATATCACTATAGCGTCACTAGGCTGTAATAGATGAACAGAACTTGATCTTACCTGCTGAGCCTTTCAGAGAAGAAGCTGAAGTAAACATACCTTTGGGGAGGCAGAAAATAATCAGTTCAAGTGTGTCATGAAAACATTTAGGGTCTTTTTTGTTACACTAGCAAAATGTCTTGTCAGCTTTGCCTTTCTTCAACATCCGATTTTCAACTTTAATTTTAAACGTAATTTATACCCTTACGTAAGTAGGGGAGCGCGGGGCACAACCTAACGCGGGGTTAAATGTAACACGGACCTTTTACGTAGTTACTCAAGGTCACGCGGGTTGTGTTTACGCTCTTTTTCTCTCGCTGCCAGAAGACGGTCTCCCGTGGATTTGTAAAAAGATTTGGTAATATTTTATGAAGATACGGGACAAAGAGTGTTTTGACACCATGTAAGTATTTTTATTCATCATACGTATTTTTCTGTTTCTGAGTTATGTGTGTACGTCACCAAATCTAACTTTATATTGCCTTAATCACTGTCTTTTTGGCTAAAACATGGCACCATTTTGAAACATGTCAGCAACTCCTAGCAACTGTTAGCTAGGTTTAAAATATTTTTTACACAGCGGGGTTAGTTGTAGCACAGTGTTACAACTAAGCCGCCAAGTGTTCACGATATTGAAATAAAAACAGGGAGCCTAATTCTTTTTTTTTTTTTTTTACAGAGTGAGACATCCAAACAAATCAGTCCTGTGATGATTGCATTGTGTGCGGTGAAGAGTTTGCATCCTCTGTCCCTGGGGAGAAATGGGTGAAGTGTGTCTTCTGTGAGGGATGGGCACATGAATTGTGTACTGAGGGATATGAACGTTATATTTGTCATGACTGTGACAAACAGTAAACCTGTCTTGATAAAACAAGGACACACACAACTTTTCAGATAGCCTATTTATTTAAATATTTATTTTGACACATTTAACTTTGTTGGACTTTCACAAACAATGTTGGAATTTGAATCAAAGTCAAAGTATGATTTTTTTATTTATTTTTCACTTTGTAGGCTATGGGATTTGTTTACTATATTGATCACTTGTTTATTTATAAAAAATATTGCCTGTTTTCATGTAATAAACACTTTCAAATGTGATTTTAAGCTTGTTTACTGTTACTATTAATAATAATAATAATTTTGCATGCAATTTTGCACACAAAAATATAATTCAATGCAATTACAATATTTGATTTTATTTATTTATTGCAAAACTGTGCAGCCCTTTCCTATATCTCTATCCATGATATTGATCCATAATAGAAGGATGATTGGATGAGGGATGGATGTATGGATATCTATCTATACAGATGTACAAACAATATCAAACTATACAGATAAAATAGTACTGAATTATGTGTGTTACACACAAGTGTTACAACTAACCCCGCATATGGGGTAAGTTGTAACATTTGCACTTCTGTCACTTTCAGTGCAACTGTACGAAAATGGAAGGTCCTAGAAAAAAACTTTAAGTGTTCATTTGTAGCAGAGATGTGTTTCTTGTGTAAAAAAAAGATTAATCTAACCTAATTATTTTTTAAATAATTGAGCCAAAACCAAAATGCGTTAGGTTGTGCCCCGCTCTCCCCTACACAACATAAGGACGCAATTAGCTTGGCAAAATTGTGACCATGCGTAGTTTTGTAGAGTTACAAATTACAGGGCATCACACATTTGCGTATCTTATAGTTTTGTGTAGGGTGGAAATTAGGCTTTACACTATCCTTACATTACCTTGGATGTGGTGTTGTCAAAGCCACATTCATGCTGCATGTGTGTTACGAATCCCTTTTGCCCCGTAGTTTAGGCGGGATGGAAACGAGACCCGTAACATATCTCATGCAAATCACCCCAGTGAAAAAGTAACAGTGAGAACAAAATGAAAACAGACAACTTAAATCTACCGTCAAACACTACTGGTTTATTCCAAACACATACTAATGGGGTTTGGGAAAAAGGGGCTGAGCTGGACCCAAGGAAAGAAATAATAAATATTCAAAAACCCCTAAGCTAGTCTACCTGCGTCACGAACAGCTAGATAACTAACCAATTAAATACAGTGGGTGGTCGGCCCATTTCTAACTAATGCATTTAGAAAAAGGGTTTCTTACGGGTAATGTATGCCCATGGGCGACTTGTCTGTTTATCCCCTTTTACCACCAACAAACAATACAACACAGAAATACATACTCACATATCAACTAATGTGAGATCTAGGCACAAAAACAAAAGAGAGAGACACACACCAAGAAACTAACAGCAACTGATTTTCAGCAAATCCTTACAGAGATAGAGAGGTGCGGAGAGAGCTTTTTAGAGAGACAACTGTGGGGTTTTTAAACCAAGGGAAAGGGGATGTGATTGGGTAAGGGAAAAGGAGCAGGTGTGTCTTCTGATTGGGGGTGATTGATGACTGCTGATGAGTGACACCAGTGACTAGGGCAGAAGGAAAGAAAACAAATACACACACAGGATACCTGTATCCGTAACAATGTGTATGTGCAGCTATTAACACAGAGTGAATACTATAGTATGCAGTAGTATATAAAGGAATGCAAGATATTGATAGGATACAGGAGCTTCTCAACTAAACCATATTGCACATAATGCTGCAAACTTGAATAAAGCAACAATTCACAAGTGTGCAGACATTTCTAAATGTTTAATTTAAAAAGTTAAATTTTTTAGCGAACACAACTAAAATGCTGTACTGATATGAATTGCATTTGGCTTCAGAGAGTCATTGTCTCTATTCAATACCACTCAGAGAGGGGTATGTGGTGATTCAATCTTGAGAAGTTTAACTAGTTAGTGCTTCCCTCAACCCTGCAACAGGTCATTTTTAGTTTTGTTGGTTAAATCATTGTGTATTATTTGCTTTCCTTTTAGACCAGCCTCAAAAGAAAGCCTCAGTCATTCAGTTTGCATTGACTATTGTAGAGGACGAAAAACATCTGTGAAGTTCATACATTAAATATTTTTCCACTCAACCCAAACTAAGAACCTGTTTGTAAATGTTCTTGTTTGAACAAAAACAGGTGGAGTAGTATGGCAGTTTGACATTTGGCAGGGTTTGGAACTATTGAACTGTAGGTGAAACTGACTATCCTACCGATCCTTGACTTTGGTGATGTAATTTACAAAATAGCCTCCAACACTCTCCTCAGCAAATTGGATGTAGTCTATCACAATGCCATCCGTTTTGTTACCAAAGCCCCATATACTACCCACCACTGCGACCATTTCAATTACATTTGTAAAAGTTTCAACATAAGTTTTGGTATAGTTTTCTTTTTGTGCATTTGTGAAGTGCATGATCACTTTGTGAACTATTCGTGAAGCCAATCAGATGTTTTGAGAGGTTTAGGGAGTAGCGGGAGAATGGGGGAAGAAGTGAGGAGAAGAAGGACGGTCAGATAAATAGTAGTTCAGATAAATATATTTCAAGACAATGTTTTATGAAGGAAAAATGTGTAGTTCACAATTTGATTTTACAACTTATGTGTTCGTCAATAACTGTTAACTGGTCAAAGTGATTGGTGCGGGTTCTGTCAAGATCTCACCGACTTTAGAAAGAGAGGAGCTAGCACGGAAGATGCTAATGCACTGTACAAAATTGCTAGTTGGTTTTCTATATAAAGTTGTTTATTATTTAATGATTAGTTAGTTCGACTGATCAGCCAGAGGAATAGAGGAGTGGATCGGTTTTCGTCACATGTAGACCTAATAGAAGACCTTGAGGAAGATCCGGAGTGCGGGACATTTTGGAACACAAAGCAACGGCTGTGAGTAAAAGTGGATTTCTTTTGAGGAGGGGTTGAGCTCCAACGAAGCACGCCAATTTAGTTAAACGAGAGAGCACTCTTAGGATTTATTGTTTTAATGTAATGTCATGTACTGTGATTGTATAATGTATACTGTGTATCATTTCTTTTAATACATTCTATCTGTAGTACCTCTGGTATTTTTTTCCCCCTAGCGAGAGCATCATACAAATGTATTATTACTGGGTGTGCCGTTTCACCATATTTAAACTGAGCGTGGGAGATTAAATAAATCAACTGTGTCAGAAGCTACTTAGTTGATTGATTGAATTTCCCACCACCCACTCCCTAGCCACATTTTTCCTTACTGTGAGTGTGTTAACAGATATGATCTGTATGGCTCGCATGGCCTGTTTGCAATTAGATAGTTGAGATGGTTTGAACCTTCAGCAATAGAAGCCACAGTGAATTTTACGTTACATAACTGACAACCATCTGTCAGTAAGTTATTGTAAAATGCACAGTAACCAAATAGCCAGTAAGTGCTAGTAACTTGCTTAAAACTAGCTGCCAGTAACTTATTGTACCTTTTCTGATTACAAGATAGCTTAACACAAGATAGCTTAACACTAACTGTACTATGTGTGATGTAAATTGAGTATGTAGTATGCTTATTGGTCATAGTATGGATATAGTTAGTATGCCAAAAGTTCCCAGATGTCATACTACATTCACCCAAATATGAAGTATACAAGCATTGGACACTATTTCCGTGATTTTAGTGCCCATAATGCAATTCTCCAGAAAATGGGCATGGCTTCACAATGTTTTCAGTCTCTCGAGAAGTTCGATGAGAACGAATACAAATTCATTGCTTTAACTAATTATGGCAAATGTGACTTGTTTTAGGAAATTAGGTGTATGACGCGCATCACTACTTTTTAAAAAATAAAACGTGAACTTTCATGTGCCTTAATATCAAACTTGTACACCATTTGTAAATACTAATACAATTGTTAATGTACGAGCCTAGTTGGTTTAGCCACAGAAAAAGACAGCAACCTTCCCTTCTAGCCATGATTGGCTGAGATAATGATTGGGCTGGACATTTCAAGAGATGAGTTTGGATTGGTCTGCCATGTAGCACGCTTCTGTCTATAACATGAGCTGGTCAGTATGTGTAGGTAATCCTTTCTAATGCAGCTTTTTTTTAAATATATCACATAGTAGAACTGCATAAGTGTTGCTCTCCACTTTCTGGAGGACCGAGTTTTGAAAATCTGTGGATGATAGCTAAGGAGATGGAGAAAATTCTGCCGTTTAAACGCAAAAATGTAGACAGAGTCGAAAAGAGAACACAGAAGAATGTTGTATAAAACACCTGTCTACGGATTAGAACTAAGGGCAACCATGGCATCCGTGACAGAGAGGGAGAAGCGTCCACCCATGTAGACGAGTAAGATAGTCTAGCTAGTTAAACTTTCAGATATAACACATTTCTAATTTGGTCATAAAGTCGTTTTCATTTCAGTTAAAGTGTACAGTTAGCTAGCTAGCTAACGTTAGCTGGCTGGCTGGCTAGCTAGCTAATGTTACGTGTATGATCTATGTAGTAATATTATTTGTATCTCAGAGCCATTTGCATTGCTAGTTATAGCCTAATGTTAGCTAGCTAACATTGAAACTGTTTGGTTAGCTACCTGCAGATTAATGCAGGGTAGTAATGTTATGAGTTGGGAATATGGTTAATTGTTTAGCTAGCTAGCTAATTGTCTAAACAAAAGACTTCACTATAAAAGTAAATATTTCAATAGAATGTTTATGATGTCACTGCGACAACTGTCGATAGACGTAGCTGGTAAATTCACTCTGGCTATCTACTCCGATGTCAGAGCACTCTCGACTGAGTGTGCGAGAGCGCAGAACAACCGATGAATTTATGAACGCTCAACACCCGTTGAATATGGCCGGTGTCAGTAATTGTCTGCAAAAAAACGTAATTAAGTTACAGTCACCAACGCTCTGGATAACATGAAAACAGCTTAACCAGCTCTACTAGGGAGAATAAAATTATCAGAGTGAGTTGTTCTCTGGAAGTAGCTAGCAAGCTAGCCAACGTTAGCCAGTTAGCTTGGGTGCTTGACTGCTGTTGCGAGGTCAGATTGCTCGGATCAACCATACTCCTCGGACAGAGAGTCCAGTGTGCGCTCTTAACACTCTGAATTTATGGACGGACAATCTGACAGCGCTCTGAATTTCCAAACGCCCAGAGCGCACTCTGAGCACTATTTTGATGAATTGCGCAGGAGGAGGAGTACAGGAGCACGATCAGTGACAATCAGTGACTTTGTGTTGTGGTGTGAGCAGAACCACCTTCAGCTCAACATCAGCAAAACAAAGGAGATGGTGGTGGACTTCAGGAGAACCAAGGCACAACCGACTGCAGTCCCTATACAGGGGATGGATGTGGAAATGGTTGGGTCATACAAGTTCCTGGGAGTCCATATGGACAATAGGCTGGAATGGGCTGGTAACACCGGGGCCCTGTACAAAAAGGGCCAGAGCCGACTCTACTTTCTGAGGAGGCTCAGGTCCTTCAACGTGTAAACTACTGCATACCTTCTACCAGTATGTGTTGCTGGGGAGCCAACATAAAAGCCGGTGATGCTTCTTGGGTAAATAAGCTGATCAGGAAGGCTAGCTCTGTCCTGGGGATGACCTTTGACACTCTAGAGGAGGTGGCGGAGAGACGGATCCTGTCCAAACTGCTGGCCTTCATGGACAATGTCACCCACCCTCTGGATGCCATGGTTATGATGCAGAGGAGCACCATCAGTCACAGACTGATCCCACCACGGTGTGCCAGAGAGCGCTACAGGAGGTCCTTCCCGCCGGCGGCTATTAGACTATATAATGCCTCACCGGGGTGCCGTGCCGTCGGCAACATAGATCTGGAACTGTTGAGGTGCTAGGAACTAGTTTAACAATTATGCATCCATCCGTGAGTAACTCTGGTCCGTAATCACTCATTCACTCAGGACTTATTTATTCATTCAGGTCTGTATATACATACTCATGTACAGTTGTTATATCATATCACGTGCAATATTGCAAGTAATTCTATTTACATCTACAGCTAATTTAACCATGCAAAATATTCACTTACCTGTTAATTTAACCAGTCTGTCTATTAAGTAAACTATTATTTCCCTCGATCATATCATATGCATTTTTAGCTATTGAAGTATTTATCTGCCATCGACCTGTATAGTATAGTTAACCATCCAACATCCACCAATGTATAGTGTACATATCTGGCATTTTGCACCTGCCCTATGTTTTGTTGTAGCTGCTTGACAAAGAAATGTCCGCCTCGGGGATCAATAAAGTATCTATCTATCTATCTATCTATCTATCTATCTATCTATCTATCTATCTATCTATCTATCTATCTATCTATCTATCTATCTATCTATCTATCTGTAACTACTGAAAACCTGAATGACCCTAGAAAGTATTGGAAAACTATTAAGTCTATTTCTGTTAATAGTCAGGCTAATGAATTGCCATCATGCATTGTGAAGGACTCGGTTTCTGTGTATGCCAAAACTGAAATGCTTAACTGTTTTAACGAACACTTTGTATCATCTGGTAAGCTGTTTGACTCCGTTACTGTCTCTGATCAACCCTGTATTGAGGAACCTGTGATACCTGGTCAGACTTTCAGTTTTTGGCCATTCTCAGTCCAGGAAGTACATAAAGCCTTGAAATCTTTAGATCTGAAAAATCCTGCAGGTCCAGATCTACTTGATCCCTGCTTTTTGAAACTGGCAGCTGATTTTATTGCTGAACCACTTACATATCTGTTCAATCTTACCCTGGAATGCAATGAAATACCAAAGATATGGAAGTCAGCATTTGTTTTTCCATTGTTTAAAGCGGGGGATCCTTCTCTTTTAAACAACTATAGGCCAATCTCGAAGCTATCACCCCTGGTTAAAATCCTTGAAACCCTTGTTAGTGAACAGCTAAAGGAGTTTTTGTGTACTCATTCTATTTTCTCTATTTATCAATCAGGCTTCAGGAAGGAGCATAGGACAGTCACAGCAGCCATTAAGGTTTTAAATGAAATTACTACTGCTCTCGATAAAAAACATCACTGTGTCTCACGTTTTATTGATCTTTCTAAGGCTTTTGATACAGTAGATCACGTTATACTGAAGAAAAGGCTGTCAAGCATAGGTCTCTCTCAGCACACTGTGGCATGGTTTTCTAACTATCTATCAAATAGAACTCAGTGCACAAAATGTAATGGGCTCGCATCTGATACATTGTCTGTTTTAAATGGTGTGCCCCAGGGCTCTGTACTGGGTCCTGTTTTATTTACTATTTATATTAATGATCTAGATAAAAATGTACTAAATGCCCAATTTCACATTTATGCCGATGACACTGTTATTCATTGTTGTGCCTCGACATTAGCTTTTCAGAATTTACAAACTGCTTTTAATGCTGTTCAATATACCTTATGTCAATTGAGGCTTGTTCTCAATGTAGAAAAAAATAAAACTAATGGTGTTCTCCAAAGCCAGAAATAAACTTTTAAATCTTCCATGCATTACTATCTGCCAGGGAAATGTGATCGAGGCAGTGACTTCGTATAAATATCTTGGAATTGTAATTGACGATGACCTGTCATTTAAATTGCATGTACTGCAACTTGCCAAAAAACTGAGGTTGAAGCTGGGATTTTAAATAAGGCTTGTTTCTCTTTTAAAGCCAGAGAAAACGTTATGCCTATACTTGACTATGATGATATTTTTTATATGAATGCCTCTGCTCAGTGTTTGAGATCTATTGACACCATTTACCATGGAGCATTGGGATTTGTTTTAAATTGTCGGGCACTCACGCACCATTGCACTATATAGGCTGGGGTTGGATGGCCTTCATTAGCATCCCGTAGACTTAGTCATTGGTATACCTTTGTTTACAAAGCTATACTGGGTTTGTTGCCTTCTTATTTAATGCTCTTTTATACAGAAAACATGTGGTGAGTACTGTCTTCGCTCACAGGACATTGTTTTGCTTGCTGTACCAAATGTCAGAACGAATTTAGGAAAAAGTGCTTTCATGTACTCTGCCCCATCAGCTTGGAACACCCTTCAAATTCATTTGAAATTGAAAGAACTTGTCTCTCTTGGCATTTTTAAATCTTTGATGAAGGACCTTGAGGCCGATTCATTTACTCAATGCTTTTAATTTTGCTTTGTAAACATCTGTGGAATTATATTGTTTTTGTTTTATGTATTTACTGATGATATCTGTATTTGTTGTGTTGTACTTGCAACTTTTATGTAATGATTTACTGCTGCCTGTCTTGGCCAGGACACTAATCTCAATGTGCCCTTCCTGGTTAAATAAAGGTTTAAAAAAATAAAAAAATAGTTAATAAATAAATCAATAAATACATACATAAATAAAAGAAAAAAGTTCAGAGCGAGGTCTTCCTTAAGAGGGCCACAGCTGGGGTAACTAGCAGGACTGAGTTGAGTAGATAAGAGTATTCTTAAGTGAGGTATCCTTGGTTAGATTGTTAATTAGCCAGTTGCGGGAAACCAAGTCCAGATCCGTGATACTGGGTTGATCACAGTAGGACTGGAGAGGTTTATGTTTAGAACAAGGGACTAGAGTGCAGGTGACGCCTTGCGAGGGCAACTGGCTTGGTGAAGTTCAAATTATAATGTGTAATGTTTTAAATGTTCTGATAAAATGAGGCAATATTTGGAAAATGGTATGGGTTTCCCTGTTCATATTGTAACGACCCTGGGTTTATAAGCGCGGATATCGACTCTGCCGCTCGAGCATGCTTTTTGGGCACAGTCGACGGCGCGCTGGACTTCGGGCTAGAAGGTTGAGGGTTCGAAACCTGATCCCTGCCTGTTTTGTTACAATATAGACAGGGTTTAGAAATCTAAAAACAGCGCTAACCGGTTTTCCTCGTACAAAGTACTGACCAGTACCATGTGAGTACCTAACAGTGTGTGCCACAAGCACATCTGAAGTATCCTATCAGTATAACTGTAGAACCTGCCATTGGTTCTACCTGGAACCAGAGGGATTTTCAAGGGAGGTTTTTAAATGGAACTCAAGAGTTCCCCTACCGGGCCAGTAACCGAAAGATTGCTGGATGGAATCCCCGAACTGACAAGGCAAAAATCTGTCGTTCTGCCCCTGAACAAGGCAGTTAACCCAGTGTTCCCCAGTAGACTGTTATTGTAAATAGGAATTTGTTCTTAACTGACTTGCCTAGTTAAATAAAGGTTCAATATAATCAAATCCTCCTGTTGCTGGATTGTTTTTTAAATTAAGATATTACATCTCTACCAACATCACTGGGTTTTCTCAGGAGCACTATGGTGAATATGTCTTAAGAATAAGTTACTCAACACAACAGACATAACATTGTCCCCTCCCTCTTCATGTATTGTAGTTCTGTAATGATAATTGGCTTTTATTTAGAACACTTCTTATGAATGATAATGAATAAATGTGTAATGAAGGTTGTTGTGCATTATACTGCAGTACTTATGAAGGTGTTATAACTGGTTTCATTAAGTTGGACTATGTTGTTTTAGGTGAGTGAGAGAGAATGAGAACTGCGTGTTTCCATAGAATTTATGTAAATAACAAGTCTCATTTGAATTTCCTTCAGCACAGGAACAACAGTACTCACATTTGTCTAATGTAACCCCCCTGCAAGATTAGATCATTTGTGCATACAACCCAAAATCAATAAAATTATATTATATTACAGTAATAATATTATTATTGTTGTGTAAGGTGAAGATATGGCTAATATATTGGCTACAGTTAATGCTACTATTATAATACATTTACAGATAAAGAAAGAAAGAAAAGATAAATACATTTTAGGCATTGCCGATATTATATTTAAACTAATTTCTTAATTCCATCCAATCCTCAACAGATTAGAACATACTCACACTCAAGAAATATACAAAAATTGACATCTCAGAGCTCTTATAAACTAATATGAAAATCTATCACAAAAGCCCCTCATTTAATCCCAGAAAAGGGAATAAACTGGAAGTAATGTCGAAATGGTTTGCATACCCCAGAAGCAACAAGATTCCAACAATGAGAAGCAGAACATATGGTCTAACATTTGCACCAAAACGCATTGTTCCTCCAATAGTGTCACCAAAATATTTAGTTTTCCTATTGATACTGGTCACAAGTACGATAGTACTATAGTAATCATTGTTTAAACTGGTGTGTACTCAATATCATGCACTCAAAAACAATGTTGATACTGGTCACAAGTACGATAGTACGATAGTAATCGTTGTCTGGATGTAGGACCCAGTAAAATATGTTTGATATCAGTTTAAACTGGTTTGACCGGCTAAAACATATGTATTTTGTGTAGCCTATTATGAGAGAGGAGTTGATGTGTCTCCAATGGCTCATTCCTTTATTCTCTGTCTTTGGACGAATCACAAATCCCTCCTTTCACCTTGTCCTCAATTGACTTGTTCATGCACGCCTCTTTGTCATATGCGCAAGCGTATGCCCAGGCAGCAGTCAGTTCTGGGCCATACGCAGTGTATCATCCGCCAGTGTTGGCTGACTGCCGGGACAGATTTGTTGCCAGATACTCAAGATAAGCATATGCGTTTTCTGATGTGTTTGAGCGTCTGGGCCGAGTTCGGCATGCAGTATGTGGCCCAATGTGAAAGTGAAAAAAGAGGCCCTCTCTTATTACTGTCACGATGCATATTGACAGGACGAGAAGCAGAGCGTTGGTGGAGCGACATTTGTTTTATTTAGCTTGTATAACACTGACAAGTACCTAACATAAACACGGCGAGTAATACAAAAGTGACATACAAGAACCCACACCCAGGTGACAAACACAGGAACTTAAATAGAATCCCCAATTAGAGACAATACGAGACAGCTGTCTCTAATTGGGGGTGGAAATCAAACCACCACAAAAGACACCCTGTGAGAACTGCCAAGCTCGCAACAACTATCAAGAAATACTTTTTTTAAAGGACCTTTCCCTATGGGTTGAATAATTGTGCAAGAAAAATATTTTTGTTTTTAAATTTGGGAAAAATAATACCCAACACTAAGCCAATGTCATCTTACAATAGAATGAAACTGATTATTTCATACTTAATTATAATACCATATTTAAATAACACAACAACATAAAAATGTAATGTAATTCAAATAATAATGGTTGATATCATTTGAACTATTTTTGGGGGGTTAGCATTTATTTTGTATTTTTTATCTGGCATCATAAAATGACATTAGCCAGAACCCGCTTTATTTAATGTCAAATAAATCTGACACCTTCAACAACCAATATTTTAGCAGCAAGATCCTTGCTATTTAGTGGGGAGACCCCGTGGATTGTAAACTAGCACGAGCGAGCAGCCCTGCCTGAATATAGCCCATTCGCCGCTGAAAACTGCAAGTGGCTAATGTTATATGTCAGGACTCTGGTTTGAACAGCAGCCTTTCTGTTGTGTTTGTTTTGTGTCTTAATTGTCAGTTTCTCTCACTCTGCCATCACAGCTGCACCTCATTCTAATCAGTGCTCTGCTCTCCTTACACAAACCTGTCTCCCATTTTGCATTGATTTTCTCCACTACTTATGCTTCTCTCGTTCTTTGCTTCTCTGTCAGTGTGTCTTGGTTACGGTCTGTTTCACTACTGTCCTCTAATTAGTCTTGATCTAGTTGTGCCTAGCTTATATTCCTTGTCTGTTTATTTAATCTTGTTTTTTTCCCCTCTGATTTGCCCAGTTCCTGTTCTCAATCCTGTTTTGGCTTGCTCACCCGGTTTTGATCTTCTACTCTTCTTTTGGACTATTGACTTGGCTCTACCCCCGGGGCTGTGGATCTGCCTCTGGTTTTGACTCCTGCCTGCCCCTTGGATTTCTCCTCTGTCCTGCCCTTCGCTTGGTGGCTCGGCTGCAATTTATGTTTTGTTTATTTTTTCTTTTTGGACAATAAATTGAGTTATCTGCTCTTGGATCCATTTTTATCCCATCACCCTTAACAGTTAAATTACTGAGTGAAACAATTAATTAAATAAGGTAAGACATTTTCCTCATCCAGATGTAATTTTTATTAGACAATGTACCATGTATATGTTAACTATTAATGGGCTAGTAACGTCAATTATAGCTAGCTAGCTGTATCTACTATCTATCTATCTAATGTTAGATTTGTTGGCAGGTAGCTGGTATTGTGTTTCTGAGCAAACGAAAACCTAAATGTAATAGTTTTTAGTTTTCGGTTGGTATGTTAATATAGTGCTGATTTTCTAACATTAGTCTGCTGTCCTGATCTACTACAGTGGCGTGAAAGATTGGCTAAGTAAAATAAGTGGCCAAATACAGGTGGGACATTTTTTTGTTGCCGCTATAGTGATTGGAATTGTATGCAGACGCGTGGCCACCCAATTTACATTTCAAATGGGCTGTACAGATATGATATCAGGAAAGGTTATGTAAGGATGAATGTTTTACATACAATCAGAATTTGTATTAGCAGTTTCTCTCTAGAGGAATAAGGCCAACATAATGAAATATTTTTTTAAATTATGCTTGACAGCCATCCTCCTTCCACAGCAAATGTTATTGTTCTTTTTATTCCCTAATCTTCATATAGTTTAGATGTGGTTAAGGTCATTTTAGTGGGAAATGCAAATCAGTCCCTGCCGGATCGTTAGTCACACTAACAATCCGTTAGTGTGCGCATCAGACCATAGTTATTTTGCTATCTTCAGTTTGCCTTGTTGTTCTGTCTGCCTGCTCATCTGATTTCTTGTGCTCTCTGCCTCAGTACGTTCACCTGGAATTCCCGTCTCTCCTGCCTGGCTACCGGACCCGTCTACCATCTGTGGAACACAAAACTACACCTTCAGCCCCCATCTGTACTGCACGTCTGCCGTACCATCGTCCTTATTATATTGTTTTCAATAAATACTCACCTTTCTCACCCCCTACCTTGTCCGATCTGCGTTTGGGTTCAGAACCAGGGAAATCCTGACACAATCTCAGCAACAATGTTTTTTAAAACTGAAAATATATAATGCTATCTTAAGTGGCGCGTTATGCTCACATCATTATATTTTTCAATTGCAGATTTTACTGAAGGTTGAGGGTGTATTTCATGTAAGTGATTGAAATGTCAAGTCTGTCTTTCAGTTAAATTGCCTTAAAATCCAAGAAATAATTTGTTTCCTTTTAATAGCCAACATTAAAATTAAGCAAAAGATGAGTTTACGTAACTAAACTTTGGTATTGATGATATCAATTTTCTCCTACAGGCTCTGTTGGACAAGTGGTGTCTTTTTAGACAGAGCCATTGCAGAAGGTGACTGAACAGCAGATATATTTTATTGTATAATTACATTTTTTTAATATAGCAAATATAGGGCAGTCGTTTAGTTTGTCAGCCCATATGCTTCTGTCACATAGCAAAAACCGGCTATGAATTGTACCTTAAAGATTGATATTGAATTGTTTTTCCCCCTACAGATCAACCACCTAAGGAGGCTGCAACCTTAAGGATGCTGTATGGTGGCTAATTGGATGGATAATTGACAATTCCCTAGCAAAAGACATGAATTGGAGGGGCGTGAATGGAAAAATCTCAATTGCATCACTTCGATTAAAGGAAGTTGTTATTGGTAAGGATTTCCCTTTACAACTGTTCTGCGGTTTAAGCTTGTACAATATTTAATGCACTCTGTTGCAAATTAATTTTCACATCTTCACAATAATTTGTGCCCCTGTTCATTTATGTGCAGAAGAATCCTATGTCATCAAAAGCCTCAGAGGGATGTGGAGGCAATCATGAAAAAGTGTCTGGAGCAGGCAGCTGACCGAGAGGGAGGAGGAAGAAAAAGGATTGGTTTCTTTTGCCTCTCCTAAACATTATCAGCAAAATGGCCACTGTTGTTTTTGTTGGCGTTTAAGATTCTGTTTAACTTGTAATAAACCAGAATATCTGCAACAGTTCATGCCTTGTCTTATTTAATAAAGCTTTAACAACATTATTTTCATTAGGTTGCTAGTTATTTTATTCTAAAAACTGTCACATAGTGCCCCATATAAGGTCGTTGTGGCAGTTTGCATATGGCCCACTCCAGGACTGGAGATTTACGGAACTCAGCCATACCGTTGTACAGTATGTGGCCCAGACCTGGGCCAGCACCTAATGTTTGCGCTAGATGGGCCAGCTTTGGGCCATACTTTGAGAACAAGTAACTTACAGTGTGTGGGCCAGTTCTGGGCCAGGACAATAATTGTTATCGCAGAGCAGTATGTGTGCCAGAGTTGGGCCGGGGACCTAGGCGTATACTGGGCCAGAAACATCAGTGTGTGGCCCACATGGGCCAGAATAAATTTGCTACATGGGAGACTGTAACCTAGCATTTATAGTGACTAAGAAATGCATTGATATTAAGTGGAAGGTTGGTTATCCTCCCACAATGTCACAATGGATGGCAGAAATGTCAAGTTATATACCCAGACAGCAAAATGTATTTGGACCAGATTTGGGCCTTCATTAGCATTTGGCGCAGATCCGCTAAACGGACCTGGGCCGGGCTCATTCTTTCCAACGGCCCAATACCGGAACAGTTTGGAATTACGGATCAGAGACAGATCTGGGCCAGAACTGGCCCAGTACAGTTATTAATGCCATGACGTGTGGTGCAGATCTGGCCCAGATCCGCGACTCATATTTTACATCTGGGGCTCATCTGGCCCTGGTCTGTGATTCATATTAAGGCACAATGTCATTTTCAAAATAGTATTTTTATTTTAAAAAGGCAAAAGAGAACACTACAGCATGAACAACCATCTGTAGACGTGAATCCAGATGCACACAAAAAACAATACAAACCAAAAAACCTAATGTGAACACTGCACTCTCATGTCATTTACTGCTCATTAGTTGGGTGAGACTGGGCACGGCGGCCACCCCCGCGGTCGCATGCCAGATTAAACCATCTGATGGCGTATTGGTTTATCTCCGTGTCGGTGGCTTTGTCAGACATGCGATTCTTCCTCACTGCTCCTGTAAGACGTACAAGAAACAAAGAGTAAATATTAGATTCAATATTCAAAGATTCTTTATTACATGACATTATAGTAAAATGCTTGAACAAATAAATAATAAATGTGACTAAAGTGGTGTGGAGTGAGTAGTATGACGCTAAAACAGTAGCAAAACTCGAGAGCACGTAGATGTGAATTTGAGAACTTGTACAATAAATATTCGTACTTGTACGGGAACATTTACACTCACAGCTCCAATGTGAAAAAGGAGACGTTTTATTGGTTGGCGCCTAGCCAATGAAATGGGACTTCTATTGTACGCGATGATGTCACGAAACCCGCGTCCTCGGGGACGCTCTGAAATGCTAACATGGCTTAATGCATTAGACTGATTAAAATAAATAAATTATCAAACTCAATAAACACCATACTAATAATGCATACTACAGAAAAGCAGATGAGCACAGAATATGAACGCAACGCGTTTAATTGTACGTTAAGCATTTTCCTCCCAAAGAAAACCAAGAAAACGCTTAATGAGGCTTAATGGACCAACAGTTATAAAAAAAAACAATTTGTTATACATTATTAATAAAACACAGGCAGCAGGTTTATTTGCACTGAACACAAATTTGCTTTCTTTCGTCATATTCTGTGCTCATCTGCTTTTCTGTAGTATGCATTATTAGTATGGTGTTTATTGAGTTTGATAATTTATTTATTTTAATATCAGTCTAATGCATTAAGCCATGTTAGCATTTCAGATCGTCCCCGAGGACGCGGGTTTTGTGACATCATCGCGTACAATAGAAGTCCCATTTCATTGGCTAGGCGCCAACTTACGCGAAAAGGGTAGCAAAAGTCAAGGTGCGAAATTTGAAATTGCAGTGACAGATTTGAGAAGTTGCAAGTGCCTAATTGAGGTTGTACTGCGAATGTAAGATTTTACAGGTTTTCACATTGGAGCTGTGAGTGTAAATGTTCGCGTACAAGTACGAATATTTATTTTACAAGTTCTCAAATTCACATCTACGTGCTCTCGAGTTTTGCTACTGTTTTACCTTCATAGAGTAGTGAGTGAATGAATGAGAGAGTGGTGATTAAGTAAAGACTGAGTGAAAGGCATCTATATATAATACTTACGAGCCATAATGGCCTTGGTTGCCATCTCACAGAATTTTTTGTTATTGTTCATCCCTTTCCAATTTATTGATTTGGCTACACTGTCGGCAAAAATGTGTGACAAAATGTTAAATATTATGTGTTTGGTATCTCTTCCCCCAATGGAGGCCAGCATCCTTTTGAAGGCAAATATATTAAATTGCCCAATATCACCAGGCACCCTCCCAAATCTTATTGAGATGCCCCTTGACAACAGCATGAATACCATGTGAATACCAAGTGTTAGTGGACTTAGATGTTATATAAGCATAAATACCAAGTGCTGTTTTTTGGCTGTGTTGCCTGGGTTTTTCAACCATCCTTCAAAGTGATCAAGCTCCTCGACGGAGGCTAGGGGCAAGGAGATCTCCTCCGGCATCTCCACAACAGGCTCAGCGGCTGCCATTCTGGCCATGATCACGCTCATATTCATTGAAAGCTGGTTCATCTGTTGCTTCATGGTCTCCATTAGTGTCAGCATGTGGAGGTCAGCAGCTACAAAAACAACACCAAATTTAGAGACATGATATGAATTCTAAATGTAGCAAAAGCAGACAACACAGAAAATACTACATAATTGAATTTAAATCATTTTTAGAAGCATTGTTTTAACATTGGCTTGAATGTTTCTGAGTGAGTTTCTCAATGTTAAAATGATCCGTATTGGTTTTGTTGATATGGTTCATGTGATTCAACATTGTGTAAGCATATGTTAAGTTGTTAATGCTATGTTGCTATGTCTGCGCAATAATTCACTTACGTGTACAGATGATTGGGTCCTTCCCAGAACGCCCCATATTCAGACTGGGCATAAATACTTCAGTGGCTCTTTCTCTGTAGCTAGTTGCCAAACCATCAGAGGACATCCTGGGAGGTGGATGGCGTAGAGACAGATCTGTGTAGTTGTTCTGAGATGAACAGTTGTAAGGAGATTGGAATCACTGCTGAGGAGGTGTAGAAAATGAGGGGGGCCTTGAAGGGGAGCGTGGTGGAGGTGGAGAAAATGAGGATGGCACTGGAGGGGTGAGTGGAGGAGGCGGAGAACAGGAGGATGGCCCTGGAGGGGTGAGTGGTGGTGGTTGAGAAAAGGAGGATGGCCCTGGAGGGGGTGGTAGTGGAGGTTGGGCGAAGTAGGATGGCCCTGGAGCTGGTTGGTTGCTAAACAACAATCATAAAACACAAGGGAAGGGTTATAAGGGAGATATTTTAGTGACATTTGGAACAGAAGAGTTTTTAAAAAACAGCAATTTAATAGTTTGACAATTGATTTACAATCGGACAAATACTGGTTATATTTACCATCGTGACGTTAATGAGGGTCCTGAAGATGGCCGATATTGAATCGATGGTGTTGGTGCCTTCTTGGGTGCAGGCTCTCTGTCACGGTCTTCAGTATCACAATAATGGTGCCTATTTTTTAGGAGAGAGACATTTCACTTAGACTGACACTTGCACTTTCACACGGAACACACACAACTACATAAATCACATCACTTGCACTTGCACACACTAGCACCTCTTACACTAATAACACTGTGGACACTTTGCACTTATACTCCCCTCTTTTGCTATTTATTAAATTACTTTCCTGATCCTTCTTTCTTTCACTCCATGCACAGAAAAGTTGAACATTCAAATGCTAATTCAGTACATGTCTTACATTAGTATTTCTATTTCTATGTTCTTTTGCCTCGACCAACTTTTTCATCATCGGAGTCTAGCTCCGATGTGTCACATGTCAGTGACTGTTTCATCCCTTGCCAGGCTGACAGGAAGTCACCTAAAAGAACATTTGCATAGGTAAATCACCGGCATTAATCTTGACTCGAGATATTAACAAAATAGTTACTGCTGGCTATCGGGAGACACAGTACAAGGTAATAATAACAACTAGGTGATTCAAAAATGTATACCATATGTCTTCAATAGTCTGACAGGATGCTTCGACCAGTTGTGGCCTGGCACCTCGGCGAACTTCACCGCTTTGTTGATCCTCTCATCGCTTGTGTAATTTGGCCAGAAAGTAAAACCGTCATTGTACCATGATTGAGGCACCACAGACACAGACTTCTTGCCATCAAAATATTGCACAACACAGAACATTCTTTTGAGAGAGAGAGAGAGAGAGAGAGAGAAAGAAAACAGCATTAGCCATTTACCATGCCTGAAAAAAGCATTCTTCAGCCCCTGAAAATAATCAGGTTTCAAGTATGAATGGTGAATACTTTTCATAAACACTGTATATTGCTGGTGTGTCTGTTTATTAACTAAATACATTTTACTGGTGTCATGAAAGTGTACTTACATGTACATAAAACATTGACGTAACGTAGAAGATGATGCTTGAGAGACTAAAATCTAACCACAACTAAGAACAGACTATCAGCTGTAATACCACCCTATCAGCTGTAATACCACCCTACCCAGCTGTAATACCACCCTACCCAGCTGTAATACCACCCTACCCAAACATTTTTAACTAGAATTTATCAAACAACTGATCAAACAACTGATCCCAATTCAAAAACAGCAAACTACTTTATCCTTTCACAGAATGTAGAATTGGTATGGATGCAAAACCTCTTCTATGGGGGAGTAATACACATTTATATGCAACTGCACACACTTTGGCATACATGCATTGTTCTGATAATTGAGAGACACTGTAGATATTCAGAAAGTCTGAACTGAATGGATAGGTAAAGAAGATGGACTTCTATAACCTTCTATAAACTAAATAGATGCCATCATGACACTCAACAATATTGTCAATCTTACAAATGTCACCAGCAATGGCAAATACATTGTTTCCTGTTGAGACTTTGATAGTCACATCACTTGCACTTGCACACACTAGCACCTCTTACACTAATAACACTGTGGACACTTTGCATTCCATTCCAAGATGGCGTAACAGTGTAGACGTATTTTTTGTTGTCCCGTCTCGTGTCCCGTGTAAATAGTTTGTAGTAGTTTGTAATTTGTCTTTACATACATTTTTATTTGTTCCCGTTTTACCCCTCCTGCAAGCCACCTTACCCAATGTGATACGGACCAAATATCGGATCAAATATCCGTGCTTTTCCACTATTTAACTGAACCGCAGTCAAAAGTTAGCCTGCTAGCTAGCTTGCTAACCAGCCATCGCTAACCACTGCTAGCGGTCATCACCTCCGCTCTAGCTGCTCAGACAGCTTTCAGTTCGGACAATATTGGCCAGTCTGCTCAGAGCGCAACCAACCCAGCGCTTATCGGACTGCGTTCCCTTCCACCTTACTGGATTTCCACTGAAATTACAGGACTACCACACCGGATCATCACAGCTAGCTAGCTGCATTCGAGTGACCGGCGTTTATAGCTAACCTCCATTGTTTACACGCTACCAATGCTAGCGTGAGCTAGGCTCATCTCCCGGACATCCGACGTGTGCTAGCTACTCTCCCGGGCTCCAGTACCTTGTCAACCTACCTGGACCTACTACTGTCGACACGGAACCCCACCGAGCCACCGTGACTGGTCTGCCGACGTAATTGTCCGACGTGGTCTCAACAGGGTTCTCCTCTGCGACGTCGCCGAAGATCCATCTGCTAGCTCCGGCCTGCTAGCTCCGGCCTGCTAGCTCCGGCCTGCTAGCTCCGGCCTGCTAATACTCTGAACGCCGTGCCCATTTGAACTGATCCCCGGCCACCACTTTGCTTTTCATCGGATCCTATGATTGCTCAGCTCCACAGCTGATGCCTGCAGGACTGTTTGGTTATATGGTATTTCTTTCTGTTTAACTATCAGGCCTCAGGTCCTGTGTGTAGTACATCACTTTTTCTAACTGACCCTCTTTGTCCATTCATCTCCATTACCCGTCGTTGTCTTAGCTCTCTTAATTAACTGTTTTTTTATTTATTTTATTTTTCTGCCCCTTTCTTATTTCAATATGCCTTGTCTTTTGCTGTTCAGGCTAGCTATTATTGTTTTATTTCACTGTAGAGCCCCCAGTCCTGCTCAACTGGCCTCTGATAGCTCCTTTGTTCCTCCCCCCACACATGCGGAGACCTCACCTGGCTTAACTGGTGTCTCCAGAGATGCAACCTCTCTCTTCATTACCCAACGCCTAGGTTTACCTCCACTGAACTCACATCCTACCATACCCTTGTCTGTACATTATGCCCTCAACCTATTCCACCACGCCCAGAAATCTGCTCCTTTTATTCTATGTAGCCAACGTACTAGACGTCCAGTTCTGAAAGCCCTCAGCCGAACACTGATTCTATTACTCCTCTGTTCCTCTGGTGATGTAGAGGCAAACCCAGGCCCTATAACCCCCAGTACTACACCTATTCCCCAGGCGCTCTCATTTGTTGATTTCTGTAACCGTAAAAGCCTTGGTTTCATGCATGTTAACATTAGAAGCCTCCTCCCTAAGTTTGATTTATTCACCGCTTTAGCACACTCCGCCAACCCGGATGTCCTAGCTGTGTGCTTAGGAAGGCTACCAAAAATTCGGAAATTTCCATCCCCAACTACAACATTTCCCGTCAAGATAGAACTGCCAAAGGTGGCGGAGTTGCAATCTACTGCAGAGATAACCTGCAGAGTTCTGTCATACTGTCCAGGTCTGTGCCCAAACAGTTTGAGCTTCTACTCTTAAAAATCCACCTTTCCATAAATAAGTCTCTCACTGTTGCAGCCTGTTACAGACCCCCCTCAGCCCCCAGCTGTGCCCTGGACTCCATATGTGAATTGATTGCCCCCCATCTATCTTCAGAGTTTGTACTGTTAGGTGACTTAAACTGGGATATGCTTAACACCCCGGCTGTACTTCAATCTAAGATAGATGACCTCAATCTCACACAAATTATCAAGGAACCCACCAGGTACAACCCAAAATCCGTAAACATGGGTACCATTATTGATGTCATTCTGACTAACTTGCCCTCCAAATACACCTCCTCTGTTTTCAACCAGGATCTCAGCGATCACTGCCTCATCGCCTGCATTCGCAATGGGTCAGCGGTCAAACGACCACCCCTTATCACTGTCAAACGCTCCCTAAAACACTTTTGCGAGCAGGCCTTTCTATTAGATCTGGCCCAGGTATCCTGGAAGGATATTGACCTCATCCCGTCAGTAGAGGACGCCTGGTTGTTCTTTAAAAGTGCTTTCCTCACCATCCTAAATAAGCATGCCCCTTTCAAAAAACGTAGAACTAAGAATAGATATAGCCCTTGGTTCACCCCAGACTTGACTGCACTAGACCAACACAAAAACATCCTGTGGCGCACTGCATTAGCATCGAACAGCCCCCACGATATGCAGATATTCAGGGAAGTCAGGAACAAGTACACACAGTCAGTTAGAAAAGCAAAGGCCAGCTTTTTCAAACAAAAATTTGCTTCCTGTAGCACTAACTCCAAAAAGTTCTGGGACACTGTAAAGTCCATGGAGAATAAGAGCACCTCCTCCCAGTTGCCCACTGCATTGAGGCTCGGAAACACTGTTACCACCGATAAATCCACGATTATCGAAAATTTCAATAAGCATTTTGCTACAGCTGGCCATGCTTTCCACCTGGCTACCCCTACCCCGGCCAACAGCTATGCACCCCCGGCAGCTACTTGCCCAAGCCCCCCCCGCTTCTCCTTCACCCAAATCCAGACGGCTGATGTTCTGAAAGAGCTGCTAAGTCTGGACCCCTACAAATCTGCTGGGCTAGATAATCTGGACCCTCTCTTTCTGAAATTATCAGCCAAAATTGTTGCAACACCTATCACTAGCCTGTTCAACCTCTCTTTCGTATCGTCTGAGATCCCTAGAGATTGGAAAGCTGCCGCGGTCATCCCCCTATTCAAAGGAGGAGACACTCTAGACCCAAACTGTTATAGACCAATATCCATCCTGCCCTGCCTTTCTAAAATTTTCGAAAGCCAAGTTAACAAACAGATAACTGACCACTTCGAATCCCACCGTACCTTCTCTGCTATGCAATCTGGTTTCCGAGCTGGTCATGGGTGCACCTCAGCTACGCTCAAGGTACTGAACGATATCATAACCGCCATCGATAAAAGACAGTACTGTGCAGCCGTTTTCATCGACCTGGCCAAGGCTTTCGACTCTGTCAATCACCGCATTCTTATTGGCAGACTCAACAGCCTTGGTTTCTCAAGTGACTGCCTTGCCTGGTTCGCTAACTACTTTGCAGACAGAGTTCAGTGTGTCAAATCGGAGGGCCTATTGTCCGATCCTCTGGCAGTCTCTATGGGGGTGCCACAGGGTTCAATTCTTGGGCCAACCCTTTTCTCTATATACATCAACGATGTCGCTCTCGCTGCTGGTGACTCTCTGATCCATCTCTACACAGATGACACCATTCTGTATACATCTGGCCCCTCTTTGGATACTGTGTTTACTAACCTTCAATCAAGCTTCAATGCCATACAACACTCCTTCCGTGGCCTCCAACTGCTCTTAAACGCTAGTAAAACTAAGTGCATGCTTTTCTATCGAACGCTGCCAGCACCCGCCCACCGGACTATCATCACTACTCTCGACGGATCCGAATTAGAATACGTGGACACCTACAAATACCTAGGCATCTGGTTAGACTATAAACTCAACTTCCAGACTCACATCAACCATCTCCAATCCAAAATTAAATCCAGAATTGGCTTCCTATTTCGCAACAAAGCCTCCTTCACTCATGCTGCCAAACATGCCCTTGTAAAACTGACTATCCTACCGATCCTTGATTTCGGCGATGTCATTTACAAACTAGCCTCCAATACTCTACTTAGCAAATTGGATGTAGTCTATCACAGTGCCATCCGTTTTGTCACCAAAGCCCCATACACTACCCACCACTGCGACCTGTATGCTCTCGTTGGCTGGCCTTCATTATATATTCGTCGCCAAACCCACTGGCTCCAGGTCATCTATAAGTCTTTATTAGGTAAATCCCCGCCCTATCTCAGCTCACTGGTCACTATAGCAACACCCACCCGTAGCATGCGCTCCAGCAGGTATATCTCACTGGTCACCCCCAAAGCCAACACCTCCTTTGGTCGCCATTCCTTCCAGTTTGCTGCTGCCAATGACTGGAACGAATTGCAAAAATCATTGAAGCTAGAGGTTCCTATCTCCCTCAATAACTTTAAGCATCAGCTGTCAAAGCTGCTTATCGATCACTGCACCTGTATATAGCCCTTCTGTAAATAGCCCACACTACTACCTCATCCCCATATTTATTTTTTGTTTATTTTCACTAATCTTGCACTCCAGTATCTCTATTTGCACATCATAATTTGCACATTTTTCATTCCTGTGTTAATAATGATAATTCTGTAATTTATGTCACCACTATAGTCTATTTATTGTTCTACCTCTTAACCTTACTGCATTTTTGCACTACATTTTGCACTCTGTATATAGATTTTTCTATTGTGTTTTTGACTGTTTGTTTAATGTGTAACTCTGTGTTGTTATTTGTCACACTGCTTTGCTTTGTCTTGGCCAGGTCGCAGTTGCAAATGAGAACTTGTTCTCAACTGACCTACCTGGTTAAATAAAGGTGAAATAAAAAAAAAAAAAAAAATAGTCCACTGGTTAGAAACCATTTGGCTGTACTGTCCTTTAACCTTTTTAGAGGCAAGCTCATTTGGAACTGGTCCAACAAAATGTGGCTTTTTCAAAGAGACCAGTGTTCTGTCAATGATTTGATTCTGTTGATTTTGCTCAGACAATCGACGTAGCATTTGGGCGAGGGGGCGTTGGGGTTTTCTGACAAGTTTCTTGAGTTTCTGCAAGTGGTTCTCATACGGGAAAGCTGATATATTGTCGAGACAACCATGCTGTCTCACCTCTGGTGCTAAGTGTACTAGTGAATGCACATTGTACACAATTGCCTCCTTGCCATATATTTCGCCAAAATGCGTGACAAACATATGGAGCAATCTTTCGGCATATTGCCAGTGCATCGAGGACAAGGTTGGGCTGACTAAAATGGCAATGCTGGAAAACAGCAGCATAAAATTCTTGTAAATATTTGTGTCCAAGTATGAAGGCAGAATGACAGGTTCGATGTACAACAAAAACATCCTTAATTCCGTTGCCTTCCACCTGTCAATGTCCCTCAATGTTCTGGGTCAACATCCGGTCAACAATCGAAGCAGGTAAACGGAATCTGAGAGCTCCTCTAAGCCAAATGTTCAGAAGCTTCCTAACGACACCTAAACAAACAGAATGCATATAATCACCTGGAAACTGAGATACCATCCCTACGTTCAACCCCTGGAAAGGGTTAGGGCCCTGGTGATGTTCTTCATTATGTTTTTGTGCAAATGATTCATCTGTCCTGAGTGGGCAAGAGACTAAGGGAAAGGTCATTCTGCCAGATAGATACTCTCCTTTCTGGTCACATTTATCACATCCAAAATATCCATTGTAACGCTTAATGTTTTTTATAAAAGCCCGGGCAGGCGTATCACATATGACAGAATCTAACTTAACAAAAATCCTTTTGCCCTCAAAGTCAATACCACTCTCCAACTCTTTCAACTCAGAAACAAAATCTTCCAAAAAGACTTCCGCTGGCTTTGGTTTATGTGGTCCACAGAACAATGCAATCACAACAGGTTCTTTCATTGGAAAACTTAGTAAACATCCTAAAATTGGCCACACCTGAATCCCACTACTCTTGAATAAGGGCAATCCATCAATATTGACTTGGAGTTTTAGTGTGCAGCCATCTGCAACTGACTCAAATGCCTGTCGTAGCTATAGCTCTATTACTAATATAGTAATAGAGTCCTTCACATTTGTTTTCTATGCTATACGTGATTCTGGTCTTAAGGAGGGTTCTGGCATCCTTTTGCAGGTCAGGGTGATGGAGTCTAAGCAGGCCAAGAAGAGCTGTAAGAGCCACCAGGGAAACTCCAAAAGTTAACCCCCAGTTGCGTAGACTATCACCAAGGTTACAGGTCTGATCTGTTTCATCAGAATGTTGGTCTGAGTAAGACTCCTCCTCAGATCCAGGCAGATCCATTCTAAAGGACTGCTCGTGTGATGTGTCCTCCTCTCCAATGTCCTCCTCTATCATCTGTTCATTTCCAATCTCCTCTCTCTCCTCCATATTCTCCAAGACTGTCTCTGCTACTCTTTCCTTACATCCAGGCTGTCCTTCCACTACATTTTCCCCACTACAACACTGGGAAGCAAAACTTTAGCTGTGCATATCCCTAATTTGTTGAAGCCGTTTCTGAACTTCTCTACGCGCTCTCCATCTAATGGCGGCCCCAGAGAGGAGTGTTTCTCTTGAATCCATCCCTCGCGAGCTGTTGAAATTTGCAGGGAAAAAAATCCTTAATCGAAAGTACGAGTGTGGTGGAGGCCATGTGTCAAGTGCAAAAACATTGAAAATAACAGACAACTTACATTGCAGTTTGCAAAGGGGGCAGGACCCAGACAAAACCTAAAGGGCACAGAGAAATGAGAGACAAATTAATTTTTATCTACACAAAAGATTCACCTCTTAGACCTTGGTAAACACTGACAGCTACTGTCAGAAATCTGAATAGTGTAGTATATCAAACAATTACAATTAAAATAGGAGTTAGAAATGAATGAATTTTAATCCACAATCAAAAATCGTGATATCGCATAGTCCTAAACACAAGTATAACACGACTGTTATCATGTCTGAAAACAAACACAAGTAATGGAGTTAATTACAAAACTATATTGATATATCATACATGTCGCACTGTACAGCCGGTATAATACAGTGAGACTTGATATGGTACTGACGTCGAACTAGTTAATGTATTTGGACGTGGGAAGTAATTAATGTGTTATTGTTGCAAGGCGCTAGCAGTAGCTAGCAGCGGTCACCACTGGTAGGTAGCGGGTAGCGCTAACATGGCTACGATTTTGCAGCTAACACACAATGGACACGATATTCAGCAAATTTGGTGAATAATAAGTAAAGATCACCGATTCAGCCTCAAAGCCTATGTTCACATTAGTTGTGGATGTTTAAAAGAACCTATATTACCAGCTAACCGTAGCGTAGACTATACTACCCAGCTTGTCTGACAAGTCTCAGGTTGTCAGAATGTCAGTGTAAACGTTTGTAAACTTTTATTTGTAATATAATTATTTAACAGACTAACATGACATCAACACCAGTTTACTTTTATAATGCACTTACTAATTTTTTTTCTTGTATAATGCACTTACCAATTAGCAAAGACGGTGCAGCCTGCAGTCTTCCACTCTTATGCCTGTCAGCGGGTTTATGGGGGGAAAAAGCGTTAGTTATGGCGCCGGCGCGTCCGGTCTGCGCAGCTCGGGCGGATCCGGCCCACACCCGCCGGGCGTACTCAATTCAGTTGTGGCGCATCTGGTCTGCGCAGCTGCCCCGGATCGGCGCCGCACCCGCCGGACGGACTGTCACGGTCGAAGCTACAGACAAGTCTGGCGCAAGGTTGGTGCAGATCTGCATAGTGAGTGTGACTGCTGCGCGAATCTGCTGATTAGAAAACGGATCTGGCACAGATGTAAATGCTGTCTGGGATCAGTGTGTGGCCCACATGGGCCAGAATAAATTTGCTATATGGGAGACTGTAACCTAGCATTTATAGTGACTAAGAAATGCATTGATATTAAGTGGAAGGTTGGTTATCCTCCCACAATGTCACAATGGATGGCAGAAATGTCAAGTTATATAAAGTGTCACAAAACATGTAGAGCACTCAAAGGAGGTTTCTACAACTCTCCCACTCTTTGCCCTGCGTCCACTCAGGATGCACACTACACACCCTCATGTGCCCTTCAAACTTCACCTGCTTTCAAATGAGTTACAACTCGGTCCACATGTCCTGGTGCCACAGTCTTGGCTCCTCTCTTCCTGCCACTAGCCATATCACAAAGTGAATTCACAAGCTGCATTTTGAATGCTGTCAAGGACCAGTGCCTGTGGTTTCTGGGAAGGGGTCTTTTGAGAATTTTCTCTTAAAGCACTTTTGAAGTTTGGACTTCTGATCTTCCCAGACTCCTGCGCTTCTTATACACATTCGTGGTTACATAGCCCCTCCCTCACGGGTAGGCTGATTACCACCTCTTAACCGTTTTCCACTATCGTTTCAAAACCTTTGGTCCTGAGTTGTCTACACCCCTTTGGCACTGAGCGGCAAAACCCCAGCAATAGTACAAACTCTCAGGACAGCACCTGCTCATACTCCCAAAGAACCGAATTGATAAAGAGCAAGGTCGTCTGAGAGGAGTAGATGCTTGGGGCCGTCTTCCGTCTGATAAGTTTCTGTAGGCAATCTTTAGCATTGACACACACACACAGGGCTCAAAGGAGCACACACACCGGGCTCAGAGGAGATCTGATACCCAGTTTCACCCCGTCAACCAGACCAGGGTGTTTCAAGGCCTCAAGAGTGTCTACAGAACTGAGAAAAGGTTATTGTCTCAGACACTGCTTCAAGCTTATATATATAAGCAATATGTTCTAATAATGCATATGCATAATAAAATGTAAATGAATATATACAGTGGGGAGAACAAGTATTTGATACACTGCCGATTTTGCAGGTTTTCCTACTTACAAAGCATGTAGAGGTCTGTAATTTTTATCATAGGTACACTTCAACTGTGAGAGACGGAATCTAAAACAAAAATCCAGAAAATCACATTGTATGATTTTTAAGTAATTAATTTGCATTTTATTGCATGACATAAGTATTTGATCACCTACCAACCAGTAAGAATTCCAGCTCTCACAGACCTGTTAGTTTTTCTTTAAGAAGCCCTCCTGTTCTCCACTCATTACCTGTATTAACTGCAACTGTTTGAACTCGTTACCTGTATAAAAGACACATGTCCACACACTCAATCAAACAGACTCCAACCTCTCCTCAATGGCCAAGACCAGAGAGCTGTGTAAGGACATCAGGGATACAATTGTAGACCTGCACAAGGCTGGGATGGGCTACAGGACAATAGGCAAGCATCTTGGTGAGAAGGCAACAACTGTTGGCGCAATTATTAGAAAATGGAAGAAGTTCAAGATGACGGTCAATCTCCCTCGGTCTGGGGCACCATGCAAGATCTCACCTCGTGGGGCATCAATGATCATGAGGAAGGTAAGGGATCAGCCCAGAACTACACGGCAGGACCTGGTCAATGACCTGAAGACAGCTGGGACCACAGTCTCAAAGAAAACCATTAGTAACACACTACGCCGTCATGGATTAAAATCCTGCAGCACACGCAAGGTCCCCCTGCCCAAGCCAGCGCATGTCCAGGCCCGTCTGAAGTTTGCCAATGACCATCTGGATGATCCAGAGGAGGAATGGGAGAAGGTCATGTGGTCTGATGAAACAAAAATAGAGCTTTTTGGTCTAAACTCCACTCGCCGTGTTTGGAGGAAGAAGAAGGATGAATACAACCCCAAGAACACCATCCCAACCGTGAAGCATGGAGGTGGAAACATCATTCTTTGGGGATGCTTTTCTGCAAAGGGGACAGGACGACTGCACCGTATTGAGGGGAGGATGGATGGGGCCATGTATCGCGAGATCTTGGCCAACAACCTCCTTCCCTCAGTAAGAGCATTGAAGATGGGTCGTGGCTGGGTCTTCCAGCATGACAACGACCCGAAACACACAGCCAGGGCAACTAAGGAGTGGCTCCGTAAGAAGCATCTCAAGGTCCTGGAATGGCCTAGCCAGTCTCCAGACCTGAACCCAATAGAAAATCTTTGGAGGGAGCTGAAAGTCTGTATTGCCCAGCGACAGCCCCGAAACCTGAAGGATCTGGATGGAGGAGTGGGCCAAAATCCCTGCTGCAGTGTGTGCAAACCTGGTCAAGAACTACAGGAAACGTATGATCTCTGTAATTGCAAACAAAGGTTTCTGTACCAAATATTAAGTTATGTCATGCAATAAAATGCAAATTAATTACTTAAAAATCATACAGTGTGATTTTCTGGATTTTTATTTTAGATTCCGTCACTCACAGTTGAAGAGTACCTATGATAAAAATTACAGACTTCTACATGCTTTGTAAGTGGGAAAACCTGCAAAATCGGCAGTGTATCAAATACTTGTTCTCCCCACTGTACCTTGGAAATTATCGAACATATTTGAAATATAGCCATGCATACATAATTCTCAGTACCTGTCGTCACCATGGCAATATGACAAACAATAATGTGGCCATGCATATATTACGGCTGATCCATGTCTAAGTGTACTCTTCTGAGCCATACGATAATATTTTATTGGGCTTTACTGGCTGCTCTATCTCCATCCTGTTGCTATCCTATGCCATTCTATAGTTCACTAAGTAACCTATTGTGGTTTCTAACCTTACAATTCTGTTCTTTACTCATAGCCCTAAAAATATTGAACAAATCCCCCCGTTGTGACTACAATAGTCACATTATAGCATAGTACAAATAATAAATAGAAACAAATTACCCCAAAATCTATAAAAATAAACCAACACCAACCAAAAACACCCATACAGAACATAAATCCATATCACCAATGTAGTAAGCATGTACATGCACTTCAAAGCCTTGCATAGTGTTGTTTCCAATAGAGTAATTAGAAGATGAATAAAGTAAATACAAATGTATGCTCCCAATACATATTTCCAATATAAGTTTACAATATACTTTTCCAATATACTTTTCCAATATACTTTCCCATACCTAAAAACGTAATATGAGAGTATATGTAATTGATCCATTTCACATTCTTACTTGGAGTTATCCAGACCAAAATTGATTCTAACCCTGCTGAGATTTCACTTCTTACTTTAAACTCATTGGGGATTCCTCTTGGTTGGCCTATGGAGTCCAACTGTACTTTGGGATCAGGTTGATACGTTCTCTTCTTCCGCTTCAAGTCAGTACCTTTCTCATCACTCCCCAAAGAATCCCACACATCTTGATATGCTCTTCTACCCCTATATTTTTTAATAACCTCCAGGTGTGTTCTAATAATTGACACCTGATGAACTGCTCTAACGAGTGCACATAGTCCAGTCGATTTAGCTGGAAGAATATTAAATAGTTTATCTGCTACTCCAACATCTTGTAGTCTATGATATGTCAAGGATGGACGGGCATAAGTCATCTGGCCACATTTGTCGTTCAGGTAGTCCTTTTGCTCCATTCTTGCCCTTGGTAAATAATCCCTCCTACCTGAGCTTGTCACATTGCATTTAACTGTGGTATTCCCTACTGAGTTTAAGCCTGTATAACTATAAAAACATTCATACTCATTTTTACTAACATCATATTTTCCAATTGGTGGCTTCATTAATTTAGTAGATATCTCAAAGATAACACATTCACTTCTGCTTCTACTCATGTTTAACCTCTTCCTGCCAATTGAACTTCCCAAAATTCCCCTACATTTAGCTTCACACAACGGGTATTTCAATTTCTTTAAGTCACATCTTGTATTTTGGCATATAACACATTGTCCATAGGTTGCAGGTTCTGGCACAATTACCACTTTTTCTGCGGGAGATTACTGCACAGTACGCAATTGTCCATCTGATGTCTCGTAGCTGTGTACTTAGCCCATTTGTACCAGCCATTGTTCAGTGCTTCTTTCCACATCCATTCAATCCCTTCTTCTGACACCTCAGCGGATGCAGAGACTGATGCACTATTGTCACTCAAATCAGCAAATCACTCAAATGTGTTGTCCCTTCCCTCTTATATCTATTAAGAATTCTGCCATTCATTCGTTGTTATAAGTCTATGGTACCCACTTAACCCTCATGCTTGTTAATGATCTGCTCTGTAGCACCTTTGGTAGTACCAGTCATTGTCTTTCTTCTAGTTTTGAATTGTCCTGTTTGTTCTATGTCCTTTTCAGTGAGTCTGTTGACATCGGTCTCTCCTTGTTTATTCTGACCATGTGATGTCTGCGAAGTTGATGGTTGTGAAGGGCAGAGAATCTCCATTGCCTTCGACGTCTGCAGAGTCTGGGCGGTCTTGGAGATATGGGTGTTCTTAAAGCTTAGGAAGTCCCTGACAGTTTTGGAGTTATGGACATTCTGGTGTGTGTAGGTCTGGGTGGTCTGGATGGTTTGAGAGGTCTCAATGGTGGTTACTTTGTGGTTCATCTGTGTCTGGCCCTGCACTGTAGGCATCAACCAGTGCACGTGGCTCAGCAGCAACATTCTCAATGCCAGTGTCCCCCATCGCCGGAGTCTCAGCAGAGAGTGGTGATTCTGCCTGAGCATCCTCCCTCTCCCCTTCTTCTTCTGTCCCCGTTTCATCTCCTTCCCCGGGTGGGGTTTCAGCAGCTTCTGCTCCCTCATCATCGGATCGCTGTACCCGTCGTGGTACTCTGGTGCAGTGGTTGAGATGGTACCAGGTCGAACTTCCCTCTACTCGAACAGCGGTTGGTGTGGCCTGGGTGACCATGTAGGGACCCTCTCGACTCGGTTCGTTCCACGATTTATATATGTGTTTAATACTGTAAGGAACATGCGGGGAGTAAATGTTAATGATTGTAGTAATTTATGTAGGCGCATTTAGCAGGCTAAACGTGAAGTGTTGCTCCAGTGTAGCCTGTGTGCTAGCTGTGTCGTGGATCGAGGTTAAAGCGTGGCGGGAATGGAACACCGCCGCCGCCGTTTTCTCTGTGTGTGTATTCGTTTTATATAATAGGTAAAAGTGCTATTGTTGAAGTTTAAGAAAAATGAGTGTTTAATGTGAAGAGGCAAGATAGTTTATATGTTTAAGTGCAACGATACTACTGAGGGTAAAATGTTAAGTGTATTCTGAATTAATAATAACTATAAAACAGCAGTATTTAGCATTACAGAATATCTTATATTGTGCTGTTTATTGTTCTAAACACTTTACAGGGTTAAGTTAAATCTATTTTTGTTTAAATAATCTGTTTTACTAAATGTACTGTTTCAAGGTTATTTGCCAATACTATTTTAAGATGCTGTAAACATATTTTGATATTTTTGGTAACTCACTCTAAAGGTTAACTCAGGTATTTTAGTAATATGGCGTTATAACTGACCAGCTGATATTTTTCCTAATTGTGTAGTTTCTTAGAGGGACATTATTATGTCATGCAAAGGGAAAATAACATGTTTAATTGTGATATCGTGTAAACATGTTAATATGATGTTCATGTTTACAACATTGGACTTGACTGAAGCTACATCGTGTCCGTGTCGTACTTTCTATTTCCCCTTTTACAGGGGCGTAACATTTGGAGGCACTGCTGAGATCGTGTGTAGCGTGGTTCAGTGTCTACAACAGATGTCCCCAGCCGTCACACATCCCTTTTAAACAACCTAGAACATCAGAAGCGTGTGGCGAATCAGCGACAGTGGGATTCCGATTGTCTTGGGCAGCTTGCATGTGATCTGAGGTATTTCTGCATACCAGGAGATCTGCTACTACTACCCAAAGATTGAAAGGTACCACTTCACAGCTAGCACACACACTCAGCTGGGAAGATGGAGTCGACAGGGTTAGAGGAGTTACAGCTTGAAGTAATAAGGGTGTTGTGTCTTTTGCCCTGAGAAAGTTTGGTGGAGCTATGTGACTATCTAATCATTGCCGGAGCAGAGTTTGAACATGTTACCAACAAGGGCCGAACTGCTCTCATCACACTAATTTCAAACCACATACAGAGAGGAGAGCTAGAAGAGCTTGAGGATAAAGGTATTGCTGACTTACGCCATCTTCAAGACAACATTTCTGAGCTCCAGATAGCTGGTAAAGCTGGCACATCAAAACAAGTAGGCAAGCAACAGGGCGGGGAGGAGGAAAGAATATTGGAGGGAATTGAGGCCTTGCAGCTTCAGTTAGCCAGCGCACAGAAACAGAATGAGAACAATAAGCCAGAGACAAAAGGAATTAAAAGCATTACCCCCACCAGGCCGTCACCACAGAGTGTAGTCCACAGTCCTGCACCTCACCCATGGCACAAGGACTTTAATATAGCTGGACAAATCGGTGAGCCCGGTCAGAAAGACAAGCTGACTTTTTCAAGCTTAGCACGTCAAATTGAACATGGCTTAAGCAAGGGGTTTCCCGAACTTGAGATAGTAGATGCAGTGATAAGAGCGATATCCCCAGGCATGCAACTCATGCAACTATTTAGAGGGCAAAACCAACCTGACCTTACCCACACTGAGGCGAATACTCCGATGTCATTATCAAGAGAAAAGTGCAACCGACCTTTATAAGCAGTTGACCTCAGAGGTGCAGGGCATCAAAGAAACCCCACAGAACTTCCTAATTCGCACTCTCGACCTGAGACAAAAAAAATGTGTTTGAATTTGAATCAGGTCTCCAATATGACCCTGGGTTAGTGCAGAAGATGTTTCTTCACACTGTGTTAACTGGCCTGCAGAATGACAACATCAGGCGGGCTCTTCAGCCTTATTTGGAGCAAGCTGACATCTCTGATGAACTGTTACTGGAGCGAGTGAATACAGCATGTGCTTATGAGACCGAGAGGCAGAACAAAAAAATTTGTCAGGACAACAAAGACCTGTTACCATCCATTCAGTCCAGTCCAGCGATGCTCCTGCTGAAAAGAATGAAAACCCACCAACTCAACAAAAGTCTAAAGTTACTGGAGCGAGTGAATACAGCATGTGCTTATGAGACCGAGAGGCAGAACAAAAAAAAATTGACAAAAAGGGAGAGGATTAACATACCAAAACGCAACATACTTCTCTTCGAGCCGGATGTGAACCCCCGCTGGACAGAGGGACTCGAACTATGTGACATGCTCGTAAAAGTGAATAAGGGCAGAAAAAACCCTTCTATTACTGTAAGCGTGCAGAATATTACAGATCATGACATAATGTTAGCAGGGAAAACCGTAGTGAACAGAAAGTGAACAGAAAGACCCTCCCTGACCGCCAGCCTATCCCCAGAGTGCAAGATATAATGGATGGCCTAGGAGGAAACTCGTGGTTCTCTCTTTTGGATCAAGGGAAAGCGTACCATCAGGGCTTTATGGCAAAGGAGAGCAGACCCATAACCGCTTTCGTCACACCATGGGGTCTCTATGAGTGGATCAGAATCCCCTTTGGCCTGATGAATGCTCCAGCCGCCTTTCAGCACTGTATGGAAGAATGCTTGGAGGGGCTGAGGGATGAGATCTGTATCCCATATTTAGACGATACCCTGGTCTTCAGTAGAACCTTCGAGGATCACGTTGAGAATGTGAGGACAGTGCTACAGCGGCTACGGCAGCACGGGATAAAGTTGCAACCAAGTAAGTGTGAAGTGTTCAAGTGTGAGGTCTGCTACTTGGGGCGCATTGTGTCTGCTGAGGGCAGTAAGATGGATCCAGCTAATACTGCAGCTGTTAGGGCTTTAAAGGAAAAGAGGCCACGGACTGTGGGAGAATTGAGAACAGTCATGGGGCTACTGAGCTATTACAGACAGTATATTAGGGACTTCTCCCATATGGCCAACCCTCTTTATGCCCTAATGGAATTAGACCCTGGCCCAGATAAGCAGAAGGACCGGAACGCCAGGACAAAAAGAGTGAAAGAAAAGTATAAAGGGACACCATTACACAAGCCAATCACATGGACTGAAAAACATCAACACATATTGGAGGGATTGATTGACTGTCTGGTTGAGCCGCCAATACTTGGATTTCCAGACTTCAACAAATCGTTCATCCTACACACAGACGCTTCACAGCAAGGCCTGGGTGCAGTGTTATATCAAGAACAGGAGGGGAAGCTTTGTGTAATAGCCTATGCATCTCGCACACTGACCAAAGCAGAAAAAAAAAACTACCATCTGCATTCAGGGAAACTTGAATTTCTGGCTTTGAAGTGGGCCGTTACAGAGCGCTTTCGAGACTACCTAATCAGCTCATCTTGCACTGTATATACGGACAACAACCCACTAACCTTCGTGTTATCGACGGCCAAGCTGAACGCAACAGGGCAGAGGTGGGTTGCTGAATTAGCAGACTTCGACCTAACAATAAAATATCACCCGGGCAGAGAGAACTGTGATGCTGATGGCCTTTCAAGAATGCCCTGTGACATAGAGACGATGATTGAAGAATGTTCAGAGGAAATGTCCTCCCCTTCTGTGCAAACTACAGTACAAGCTGTGGAAATGAATGTTTCACATACTGTGTGGTCCATTATGGCTACTGGGTGTGCGGAAACGGATGAGGACATGCCTACGCCCCTTTCAAGAGCAGCTCTCTGTCAAGCTCAAAAAGATGATAAAGATATTGGGCCCATCATCGCCTGTAAACAGTCAAATGAAAGACCTGTAGGACAGCAGTTAAAATCATTCGGTGCACGGAGCAGGTGTCTCCTCCGTGACTGGGAGAAACTCAGCTTTGATGGAGATGGGATACATCATAGAAAGACTGTAACCAGGACACAACTTGTTCTCCCTGAAATATACAAGTCAACAGTTATGAGACAGTTCCACAATGACATGGGACACCAAGGTGTGGAACGCACAACATCACTTGTTCGGGATCACTTCTTCTGGCCACACATGCAGAGAGAGATTGAACACTATGTCACTCAAAACTGTACCTGCCTTAAACAGAAAAAACCCTGTCGAGAAACAAAAGCGCCACTCACACCGATTGTCACCACTCAGCCATTCAAGCTTGTATCCATTGACTTTCTGCATCTAGACAAGTGTAAAGGTGGATATGAATACATATTGGTAATCGTAGATCATTACACACGCTTTGCACAAGTCTACCCCACCACATCGAAATCTGCCAAAACTGTAGCTGATAAGATATTTAATGATTTTGGGCTGAAGTTTGGGTTCCCCCTGAGGATTCATCATGATCAGGGAGGGGAATTCGAAAACCAGTTGTTTGCACAGCTGAAGAAGAACTGTGGAGTGATGGGCTCAAGAACAACACCGTACCACCCACAAGGTAATGGGCAGGTGGAGCACCTGAACAGAACACTACTGCAAATGCTGAGAACGCCCAGAGAGAGGCAGAAGTCAGATTGGAGAGAGTCGTTGCCCAAGCTTATCTACGCATACAACAGCACTCGATGTGAAGTCACGGGTTTCTCCCCCTTCTACCTCCTGTTTGGAAGATCACCGAAATTACCTGTGGACTTATTATTTGGCTTGACACCAGAGGCTGGGACTGGTGATCATCAGGAGTATATGAGAAGGTGGAAAGAACAGATGCAAGAGGCATATGAGATCATAACGGCAAACGCAAAAAAATGTGCTGAAAAGAGTAAGAGAAATCATGACAGCAAAGTGAGGAGTTCTGTATTGCACGATGGTGACCGGGTTCTCGTCAGGAATTTGACACCCAGGGGCGGAACAGGGAAGCTCAGAAATCACTGGGAAGATTGCATTCACAAAGTTATCCGTCGGGTGGGAAAAGACATGCCCATATATGAAGTAATATCAGAACAACGCAAAGCGAGAGGACGTAGGATACTGCATCGTAACCTGCTGTTGCCGTGTGACCATTTGCCACTGGAAATACAATTGAAACCAGCTAAAGCAAAAAGACAAATCACAGCATGGACCCGCAAAGGAAGGGAGCAACAACACCAAGAAGCAGACGTTGAGGATAGTGATGAAGATGACTATGGATACTATCCGCCCAGGGATCAGCCTCTCCCTGTGATACAGCCCGAAGTAGACACAGACAGTCAGGATGCTGACAAGGAAGTTGAACAACTTTTACAGGATGCTGAGCCACAGCAAAAGGACATTTGCCAGCTGGAGCAGGATAGTGGAGATACACTGACAGTGAGGAACACGTCAGGAAAACAGGAGATTATTGCTCAAGAGGTCACTGCTCTGGAGGAGAGACCGTCCGTAGTGCAGTCACCTGTTCAGAGTGGAACCCACTGTGGACATGAACAGCGATACCAGTGACCAGTAAGTGAGAGACGACCTCCAAGTCTTCACATATGACCAGTTGGGCAATCCTGGTTGTTACAGCACTGGACTCACAAGTAACACCATGCAGTGGTACCCACCAGCACCTTATAGAGCCATGCAAGCGGCAAGTGCATGGATGACTCCAGTACAGCGCTTTGGCTACCAGCCTGTTGTTAGATAGATAGATAGATAGATAGATAGGTACTTTATTGATCCCCCGGGGGGGAAATTTCATTGTCAAGCAGCTACAACAAAACACAGGGCAGGTGCAAAATGCCACAACGAAAGTACACAAAAGACAGATACACGGTACATGATACATAGAGCGGCAGTATGAAAAAGTATAGAAATACAAGATATCTGGAGTGCAAAAAAAGCTATAAAAAGACATTGCATAGTATGAGTGGTTGGCTGAATATGTACACTATACATTGGTGGATGTTGGATGGTTAACTATACTATACAGGTCGATGGCAGAGAAATACTTCAGTAGCTAAAAATGCGTATGATATGAGTGAGGGTAATAATAGTTTACTTAATAGACAGACTGGGTAAATGAACAGGTAAGTGAACATTTTGCATGGTTAAATTAGCTGTACAGTTAGGTATACAGTTATATTTACAGATAAGTGAATACTTGCATGTTTACACAAACTGTACAGGTAAATGACAGGAAGAGATACTTTAATAGCTAAATGTGTGTATGATATCATTTGGGGTAATAATAGTAATTCCCTTAAAATACAGTCCTTAGTGCGCAGGGTTTAATTACAGACAACTGCACTTATTGCACATTCGATATACTAAAAGCAATGAGAAAAGGTGCAACTGGCAGGATACTAATATGCATTCCTGAGTGAATGCCTACGTCCAATAATTACTTACAATATTGCATGTGATATAATATAACAACTGTACATGAGTATGTATATACAGACCTGTATGAATAAATAGGTCCTGAGTGGATGAGTGCTGACGGACCAGAGTTACTCACGGATGGATGCATAATTGTTAAACTAGGTCCTAGCACCCCAACAGTTCCAGATCTATGTTGCCGACGGCACGGCACCCCGGTGAGGCATTATATAGTCTCATAGTATAGTCTCATAGTTGTACCAGGGTACTGAATGTGGAACACACACACACCCACATACTCACACATCATACACTCACGGATGGACTGTTGAACAATCTGAGTGTTAACACACTTACCCATATGCACATACATCATACACTCACGGATGGACAAGCCGAGTGCTAACATATACACAACACACACTCCTGGACTTTTGAATAAGCTGAGCACTTGTATACGAACTGTTGCAAAGGTGATCTGGTGACATCATATGTACTGTTTAACTGCATTCATCATTACCCATCTGTTGGTTGGGATGTCGAGGACGACATCTGTGTTGAAGGGGAGTATGTAAGGATGATAAAAATGATGTAATACTGATACATTGAATGGGTTGATATAAGTTAAAAGATACTTATAATGGTCCATAAAAAGGAGAAAGTTAAAATACATTTATGGTCTGTAGATCAGTAATCCATTGCTTTTTGGGTAAAAGAGATGAATACGATAAAAAGACGATCTGTGTTTAAAATGCTGTTTTATTTAACTTCTATAACATTTTGGGGAAATGCACTTTAAATTACAATATGCAGTGTTTGCTTGTTTACATAAGTGTCACTTTCTTTTTTTGTCGTAAGTTTAAGTACCAGTTTGTGATGGGAGGATCTGTTAACGATTGCTAATGCCTCGTTCAGTCTGCGTACGGAACGTGTGGCTTACGTTCGTCCATTACAACATTGGACTTGACTGAAGCTACTTTCTATTTCCCCTTTTACAGATAAGAACGAGGGTTGTATTATGTTTGAACGATTTATATATGTGTTTAATACTGTAAGGAACATGCGGGGAGTAAATGTTAATGATTGTAGTAATTTATGTAGGCGCATTTAGCAGGCTAAACGTGAAGTGTTGCTCCAGTGTAGCCTGTGTGCTAGCTGTGTCGTGGATCGAGGTTAAAGCGTGGCGGGAATGGAACACCGCCGCCGCCGTTTTCTCTGTGTGTGTACTAGTTTTATATAATAGGTAAAAGTGCTATTGTTGAAGTTTAAGAAAAATTAGTGTTTAATGTGAAGAGGCAAGATAGTTTATATGTTTAAGTGCAACGATACTACTGAGGGTAAAATGTTAAGTGTATTCTGAATTAATAATAACTATAAAACAGCAGTATTTAGCATTACAGAGTATCTTCTATTGTGCTGTTTATTGTTCTAAACACTTTACAGGGTTAAGTTAAATCTATTTTTGTTTAAATAATCTGTTTTATTAAATGTACTGTTTCAAGGTTATTTGCCAATACTGTTTTAAGATGCTGTAAACATATTTTGATATTTTTGGTAACTCACTCTAAAGGTTAACTCAGGTATGGAGTTATAACTGACCAGCTGATATTTTTCCTAATTGTGTAGTTTCTTAGAGGGACATTATTATGTCGTGCAAAGGGAAAATAACATGTTTAATTGTGATATCGTGTAAACATGTTAATATGGTGTTCATGGTAAATGCATTACAACATTGGACTTAACTGAAGCTACATCGTGTCCGTGTCATACTTTCTATTTCCCCTCTTACAGGGGCGTAAAAGGTCCACCTCCGGCTCTGGAACCCTGTGTTTCTCCTGTAGATCGATAACTTTGTGTATAGCAGTTAGTTATCTGATATACTCTTTCAATTCTCTTTCCAATTGCTCTAAAGGTGGACCATCATAAGGTCCTCTAAGAACTGGCACTGGCATGGGTCGACCCGTAAGAATTTCATGCAGTGTTAGTGTCTCGAGAATTTCTATCTCAATGTTCTACATGAACTATCACTCTAGCTTTGATTAATTCCCAGAGGTTGTAAGGCTCTAGTTAATGAAGAATTAAGTAAAGTCTCAGTCTACAACAGATCAATTCTTTATTCAGAGAGCTCTGCCCCCCTCATGAGGAGACCCTCTTTTTATACACACACACACAAGTTCCTGTTATCTCAGGTCACTCCCTTCAAGACATTCTGTACTTTTCCACTAACTACGTTCATACCTACACAGAAAACATACATCTCCTAGTTGCTACACTCTAACTGCAGTCTTGCCTAAGCCCCCCACCTCTTATGATTCTAATGCATTTCACACAGTTCATACAGTTTCGGGGTGGAATACTTTCGTCATTACTTTAGTTAGATGCGTTATTCGGTTAGTTTGCATGCGATAACTCATTAGTGCCAGAGGCAAAAGCGTCCACCCAATTCATTTTGGCTTTCAGAGTTGCATTCACTTGTTCCACTATTCCCTGAGACTGGGGATGATACACACAACCCAGTCTTTGTTTTATGCGCAACTGTTGTATCACCATCTTTACTGTCTTCTGCACGAAAGCGGAGCCATTGTCAGAACTAATTTCGGTAGGAATTCCAAATCGAGGCATCACTTCTCTCAATAAGAACTTCAACACTGTTCCTGATCCTACATCCTTAGACGGAACTGCCTCAACCCACCTGCTAAATCTATCAATTATCACTAGCATGTATCTTTTTCCATTTACTGGCCGAATCATATCTACATAGTCCACTACCAGGTGTTTAAATGGACCTTCTGGTACTGGAATATGTCCAATTGGTGTTGTTATCCATTTCCTGATATTATTCCTGGCACATGTTTCACACTCTGCTAACTGTGCATCTACTGTTGCCTGCATGTATGGAGACCAAAAACCTTGCTTCCTAATTTTCCTCACCACTTCCCCCCGTGCTCAATGATCAAACCCATGAGCGTTAGTAATAAGTAGGTGTAGCAGCGCTCTTGGCGCCACCAGTTGTCCTTCCTGGTCTCTCCACAGTCTATTTGCATCCTGTACTTCCCCTCTCTTACTCCACATATTATGCTCAAACACTCCTGCTCTTTCCTGCATTCTTCAACTAGGATAAGAGGAGCTTGAATCGCCATTTTACACTTAGATGCTATTTTTGCTGCTTCATCTGCTGCATTGTTACCTTTAATAACATAATCGTTCCCTTTTTTATGTGCTTGACATTTAATGATTGCTACCTGTTTTGGCAGAAGAAAAGCATTCATTAATTCCTGTATTTGCTCAAAATGTAAGATGGAACTCCCATCTGTTTTCCTAAACCCTCTCTGTTTCCAACAGGTGACATACTCCATGTGCGTATGCTGAATCCGTGTATATGTTTACCACTTTATCTCTCCCTTTCTTACACGCTGTTGTCAATGCTTTCAATTCTGCCAATTGAGCAGAGCATGGCTGGTCACAACTCACACTTGTCAATACAAACTTTCCCTGTTCAATCATTTCAGTTATCTTGTGATGGGTGTAAATAGTCACTGGATATCCCATTGTTATTGTGGATGCTTTATCATATGCATACTGTACAGCTGCTAGTCCTTGGTAACAAGGTGTATACCCTTGTGCCACTGAGTCTAATTTAGTGCTATAAAAAGCTATTGGCTGTTTTCTTCGTCCTGAACACGTTTCCTGCATTACAACTGCTGTTGCAAAACCTTGACACCTATTTCATACATATAATAAAAAGGGTTTTGTATAGTCTGGAGTTCCCAACGCTGGAGCTCCTTGCATCTCCTGTTTTATTGTCTCAGAAGCAGCTAATGCATCACTGTTCCAATTAATTATTGCCTTTAACTCTGTTACTCCTGCATTTTTCATTATTTCTCTCAATGGGGCTGTTTTTACTGCATAGTCTTCTATCCAGTCTGAACTGAATCCTGTCATTCCCAGACACGTCATCATTTGTCCCACTGTTCGCGGCTTTGGAGCTTTGCTTAATCCCTCAAGTTGAGAAGGTGCTATTGCCTTAGTTTGTTGGGCTATAGTTCTACCCAGGTACTCAACTTGTGGCTGGCAATATTGGAGTTTCTTCTGCGATACTTTATGGCCTCCGTTTGCCAGTCTCTCCAGGATCTTCATAGTGTCTTGGTGACACTGTTCTATTGTTGTTGCACATACCAGTAGATCATCTACATACTGTATTAGCGTTCCCTCCAGTGTCAGATCTTCCAAATCAGCTCTCAATACCTGATTAAATACATGAGATGAGTACTTAAATCCCTGTGGCATCCTCGTTTATGTGTACCTTTTCTTTCGGTATGAAAATGCAAACAGGTGCCTACTCTCCTCTGCCAGTGGTATACTAAAAAATGCTCCACATAAGTCTATGACTGAAAACCATTTTGCTTCTGGTGGAATGTTTGTTAGCAGTGTATGCGGGTTAGGTACCTCTGCTTGGTAATCTTGCACTAAGTCGTTCACTGCTCTCAGGTCATGGACCAATCTCCACTTCTGTTTGTCTGCTTTTAGTACTGGAAACAGGGGCGTGTTACAATCACTCTTGGTCTCAACCAGTACTCCTGCTTCTATCAGTCCTTCTATTGTAGCTTGAATTCCTGCTTCGGCCTCAGGTCTCATTGGTGCTTCCATGGAGGTTTTGTATTTGCTTTTACTTTATTGCAAATAGTATTAGCAGTTTTCACTAATCCCACATCTGTGTCATGTTTTGACCATACTTGCTCTGAGATCATGCTCAACATTTCTTTCTTCAGCATGACATGCTTTGTCTCTTCATTCACATTCATCTGCTTTTCTTCAGTTATCTCCACCTCTTGTGGTTCTCCATCCATTTCTGTAAAGCAGAGGACTTTAATCAGGCTTTTGTCAGTAGATTGGAAAACCAATGGACTTTCTGTGTTTTCCCATTTCACAGTCTTAGCTCTCTTCATCATTGGTCCCAGATCTTTTGCTTGGTGTCCTTCAGCCACCAGTAAAGTTATGTGGGGCTCTGATCCTGGTATCTTAAACCAGTTCTGTATCATATCAAAATCAGGGTCATCCTGTATTTCCATTGCTGCTCCTTGCTTCCCTATTATAAAGTACTGTGATCTAATAGGAGCTCATTTATCTTCCACTTCTGTTAGCCATACTTGTTCCAACACAGGATTTTGGTATGGGTCTGTCACGAGAATTTCTATCTCAATGTTCTAAATGAACTATCACTCTAGCTTTGATTAATTCCCAGAGGTTGTAAGATTCTGGTTAACAAAGAATTAAGCAAAGTCTCAGTCTGCAACAGATCAGTAGTTTATTCAGAGAGCTCTGCTGAAAGGAAAACACAAAACACTTTTATATCCATTCACAGTCAAGCCCCCACCCTGTTTTATGGCCTGCAAGTTCTCAGGATCTGCCTTCAAAAACACTGTCCTGTTATCTCAGGTCACTCCCCTCAAAGGCATCCCTCAGTGGCTAATGTTTACACCTCAGGGACAAGACCCCCACTCTGATAGATGAGGGTGGTAAACTTGTATGGCTAACCTCCTGCTAGCCTAAGAACTACATCCTGACTCATTTACCAAATAGTAACATTCTAACCTGGTCTGAACATTGTCTATGTTCGCACATTCTTAGAATCATAATCCTAATACATTTCACACATTACACAGTTTCAGGGTGAAACATCTTAGTCATTAACATTGAACATACAAATTCCTTTATCAGGGTCATATTGTAATGTACAATGAAATTCAAACTCTGGTCATTTCATCTTTGGATTTTGTGCTATAATAAACTTACCCCATTTATCTAACACTTCCTGCACTGGTTCTTCTATTCCTCTTATCCAATACACATTTGCTGCCTGTTTTGTACTCATCACCATTTGTTGGCATGTTCCTTCCCTGTCAATTATTATCCCTTCTGATGTACATTGAATTTGAATGCCCATTCTACATAGTGCATCCCTCCCTAATAACTTTACTGGAGTATGTTCTGATACCAATATAGGTGTGCAGGCGGTTTTTCCTCCTGCTTCTAAATTTACTGGTGGGCTGATAGAATTAGCTGCGTTTGTCCCGAAAATCCTATTGTCTTAGCAAATGTACCTGACATGGGGAGGTGAGAGGCGAACTTTGGACTTACACATTAATATGTTGCTCCAGTATCCAATATCATGGGTGTGCCTCTATTATTCACCTGAACCTGCAGCATAGGTTCTTCATCAGCCTGCATGGTTATTGCTGTAAACTGACCCTCCCCTTTAGGACTTCCTGGGCATCCCTAGTATCCTTGATTTGGTCTTCCCCAGTGGTTCACTGGTTCCTGTGGAGCCTGTGCTTGAGATTCCTGCCATGCATCCGAGGTGGGACCATTTCCTTGCCAATTACCCTGTGGTGGCTGGCTGTGCACCCATCTGTTTGCAGGGCAATTCCTCCTTAAATGTCCAGGTTGATTACATCCCCAACAGACACCAAGCTGGCCTCTTGGTCCTTTAAATGGTTGTGTCTGTTGATGTGGCCGGTTTCTGGCCCCATTGCCATTGTTTTTTTTCTGCCAATTTCCAGGGGGTTGCTGTGTGTACACATTCACTACTGGTGTGGTGGTTGACCTTTGGCCTTGTGACTGAGGTGGTGGTTGCAGGCCTCCCTGGGTGACAGGTGCCATGGTGGCCTCTTCAGATGCTGGTTCAACAGTCAATGAGGCTTGTGTTTTCTTTTTGTCCTTTCGTGTATATTCCTCCAGCTGCAGCTGTGTCAGCTTTCTCTGAATGTCTCTCCCCTGTTCTGCCAATTTTTGTTCATCCTTTCTGTGTTTCTCCACTGCATGGATGACATTGTCACAGAACTCTCGGTGGGATTTTGAATGTAGTCCCACCACATCTTCCAGTCTGCTCCTGCTTGGTGTCGGCATCGCCTCTAGAAGTGATGTCCTGAACTTGGCTGTCATCACGGGGTCCCCTTCAGGGTCCTTTTCTGTTTCTTGTCGCCATCTTTTCAGCTGTTCATACAGATAGCTTGCTGGGTTTTCTGTCTTCCCCAGTGGTTCCCCCCCTCAATGATCTGGGGTCTACCTTGGCTGGATACTCTGTTCTCAGGATTCCCCACAGCTCCTGTCTGAACTGGTCAAATATCAGTCCATCCAGTTCCCCATCATGCACCGCTCGTCCAAGGCCACACCTCTGCAACACGTCCTCCATTTTGGCCATCCCCAGCACCCTCACCAGCAATGCCTTCAGGTCTCCCACCGCCAGCATTTTCCCCATTGTTCACTCTTCAAATGTCCCAATCCATTTACTGGCCCAATCATGGATGCTAGGCTGCTTGCTCACCAGGCCTTCCAGGTCCTGACAACCCCAGGGTACATATTGCATCTGGGTTCCTTTTACCAGCACCGGAAGAAAGGTTTTAAACCGTTTGGGTCGTTTTAAAATCTGTTCTGGGCCTTAGCTCCCTTCCTACCCGTTGAGCATCTGCTTCCCTCTTTTCTTCTACAGGAGGTTGTACTATCTTTTTAAACACACCCATTCTTTCCTCTCCCTCCTCATGACCTCCACCCAGCTCTTCTTCATCCATGCTAGATATAACTTCTTCATCTCGTCTAGATATAGCACTGCTATTCTGACCTACTTCCTCCTCTCTTTCCCACTTCCTTTGTACGTCCTGGTCCCGTCATCTTTTTATTTCTGTCAGCATATCTCTTATTTCTCCATAACAGTCCATATTTAGCTTCTGTCCTTCCTCTTTTTTCCCTATTGGTGTAGAGGTTTGTTGCTGTCTCCTTTCTCCCTGTATTTCTACATCTCCCTGTATTTCTACTATTCCTGTAATCTGGGGGTACAGTCCTCCCTCTACATATGGTGGAGGTGTGCGTTCATCAGCCTTCTTTTCTTCTTTCTCCTTTCCCTTCAATATTGCGTTCGCCTTAGCCATGCTTTCTCTCCATCTTTTGCCTTCTTCCCAAAACATCCTCAGAATCTCCATTTCTCTTTCCTTCTGTCTTCTTTTCTCTCCTTTATTTGCCTTGTAGTTCTGTATTATGGTATCCATTTCTTCACACACTGTCACGTCGAATGTCCCTTCCTTTGGCCATTTTGTTTCCATCTTTCTGGTTCTCTTCTCCCATTTCTCTGAGACTTTTTCTCAGAGAAATGTCTTCTTTATTCAGTGGGGACCTGCCATTCTCTTAATATTATCTTCTTATTTTTAATTTTATAAATATATTTTAATAGTATTTTACACCTTTATACTCTGTTTATAATAATTTTAAAGTTTATACCAATATTCTACTAATTTATGTTTTTCCCATATCAATCTCAAGTTAATTTATTTACCTATTCAGTTTTAAATTTTTAAATTCCTTAATTTTAACGTATTTTACTGAAACTTTTCTAGTTTCTATATTGTCTAATTCCTTCTTATAATCTCTGTTTATTCCCTATATATCGCCACTCTGTTTTCATAATAAACTATCCCCAATAGTAAACCACTCAGCCTCTCCTGTCCTTAAGTATTTCCCTAATGTTCCATCTAGTCTAGGATAGCTTGACCTAATCTTACTTTCTCCTAATAATATCCACATTACTTCTCCATCATGTGGTGTGTCAAACCTCCAAGTATTAACTTCTCCTGTTTCTAAATTTTTAAGTACTTATCTCATTTGTTTCTGTATGTCTACTTTATACGTCACTATTCTTATACTATCCGTTAATATGTGTTCAGCTTCTTTACATTTCCATATAAAATATCTCCATGGTTCTGATGATATCCATATTATTCTAATATATTTCCCTATCAACACAACCTCTCAATATGTATCTACTTCAATTGTATAGTGCAAAACCACAATCCAGTCTTGAAAAATTCAGACTTCCAATGTGAGTTCACACTATAGCTCCAAGCTATCCACCTCCTCACGTGCAATCCTCTAAATCTGCACAGTACCAGCTCAAACTACAAAACCCTTCAAACTTACACAAACCTTCTAACTATCCTCTAAAATAAGCCTCTAAATACAGCCCTTTAAATGCACAACTCTAAGTATACAGTATCACTCTGAATATGACCTATACATCATACTTCTAAATGTACAGTTTTAACTACAACTCCCAACCATACTCTTCTAACTACACAATCCACAGCTCAGAGTCACACTGCCTGCTTCATTCCATACATTATACACATTTTACAATACCGGTTTATACTGCAGTCACAAGACAAATAACACAATTTTAGGCCATAGATCTCACAACACAACTACCAAACTTGTTTGTCCGAGCAGCCCACACATTTTCTCTATTGCATGGCGGTAACCACAAACTTTTAGACAATAACATACAACACTTACTCTACCCGTACAGACCTGAATTAGCACTTTTATACTACTTTCAGCGGTAACTATAGAGACCCATCCGTTCAACCCTGAAGGATAGGCACCTTTTAATAAATATGCCATTTCCCTCAGTGGTATCCACAGGATTTTAACAAACATACGCTTACCTAAGCGACCTATAGGCTTTTACTCTATTTCTATTCTAAAATGCCCAAGTGAATAGTCAGCCACGCCCACCGAGATGAATTGAACCGAGTGACCAGCAGGGCCAACAGATGAACCAGACAGACTGAACACATGCGCCAGACAAGCAGCCGCGTGACCCCAATGAGCAGAGCGCCCGAGCCGAACCAGACTGCCCGAGTAACAAGAATGTGTTGCTTTTCTGTCTCAAACAAGCTGAACAAACCAGATCTGGAGCCTGAACCCAGTCTCGACTCCAGTCTGATCGGACAATCCTGAAAGAGCCTATCCGAACAGGTTGAATCAAACCAGGCCTAGACTGGCTGAGCAACCTAAAACGGATCACAACTCAAACCAGCCAAACAAAACAAATCTAGACCAGAACCGTCGCACAACAACACCAGGACAACACAAACCAATCACTGACCCAAATGAACAGCCTGAATGACACACATGCATAACCCAACTCAATCAAACTGATCAATACACTCAGTATGCATCTATGGCCACCCCTACCTAGGCTGCATGCTGTTGTTTGTTACTTCTACAAACTTCGCGCTTTTACATCAAACAATGTTAAAACATTTAGCCAAAAATCTGGAGAGACCTCCGGTACTTGCCACTCGGGATCAGCTGATCGATCCACACAAACGTTATAATATAGTAAGAACTTGCTTACCTTTATCCAGTGGCCACTGTTAGTTTGTGTGTCTCGTCCAGCGTCCCTCGATCGGTTCAGCACCCGTCTGGTCCCAAGCCACTCCTGGCAAGCTCGCCAATTTGTTGTAGAGAATCTTCCATCTTTCTCTTAAAAATAAAGCACTTTCAAAGTTTGGAAAAGTAACATAGACTTTTATTACGCAAGCAACAAAAGCCGAGGAGCCTCCGGAGACTTCTGATCTTCCCAGACTCCTCTGCGCTTCTTATACACATCCGTGGTTACATAGCATGCATAGCCCCTCCCTCACGGGTAGGCTGATTACCACCTCCGTTTTCCACTATCGTTTCAAAACCTTTGGTCCTGAGTTGTCTACACCCCTTTGGCACTGAGCGGCGAAACCCCAGCAATAGTACAAACTCTCAGGACAGCACCTGCTCATACTCCCAAAGAAACAAATTGATAAAGAGCAAGGTCGTCAGTAGTAGATGCATGGGGCCGTCTTCCATCTGATAAGTTTCTGTAGGCAATCTTTAGCATTGACACACACAGGTCTCAAAGGAGCACACACACCGGACTCAGAGGAGATGATACCCAGTTTCACCCCGTCAACCAGACCAGGGTGTTTCAAGGCCTCAGGAGTGTCTGTACAGAACTGAGAAAAGGTTATTGTCTCAGACACTGCTTTAAGCTTATATAATATATAAGCAATATGTTCTAATAATGCATATGCATAATAAAATTTAAATGAATATATACCTTGGAAATTATCCAACATATTTGAAATATAGCCATGCATACATAATTCTCAGTACCTGTCGTCATCATAGCAATATGACAAACAATAATATGGCCATGCATATATTACGGCTGATGCGTGTCTAAGTGTACTCTACTGAGCCATATGATACATTTTATTGGGCTTTACTGGCTGCTCTAAACTACTGGGCTTTACTGGCTGCTCTATCTCCATCCTGTTGCTATCCTATGCCATTCTATAGTTTACTAAGTAACCTATTGTGGTTTCTAACCTTCCAATTCTATTCTTTGAATCATAGTCCTAAAAATATTGAACAAAAGCTTAAAATATTCAACACTTTACAGGATCCCCCACACAATGTACGCATTTATGATGGCAAAACACATACTTCCACCATTTTCTGCCTGTGTGTCCAACGTTGTAATAGGTCCTCAGTTGGTCAAGATGGTCAACCCGGCCCATTTTCTTGTTGTAATCCAAGCTCTGGAACAGATAGAAGTTCTTACCTCTTTTAAAAACAACTCCAAAATCTCTGCCACTGTCACTTTAGGCCCAGGCTATGAGGTACAAGGGTGAATGGTGGGACTTAAGGCAGACATACACCATGGAAACATAGACTTCCCTCTCAGGTGTGCTCTCCCTCTTCCCCTCCCTCTCCCTCTGCTTCCTCCTCTCCCTCCTCATGTTCCTCTCCTTCCACTCTTTTCTCCCTCCTCTTCACTCTCCTCTTCCTCTCTCCCCCCACTCTCCTCTCACTCCTCTCCTCGCTCCAATCATCTCTAACTCCTATTCCTCCATGCATTTTGCTTCTGCGCCCTGACGCTTGTTGAATATTTTAAGCTTTTGTTCAATATTTTTAGGAGTATGATTTAAAGAAAGAATTTGAAGGTTAGAAACCACAATAGGTTACTCAGTAAACTATAGGATAGAAACAGGATGGAGATAGAGCAGCCAGTAAAGCCCGATAGTTAGAGCAGTCAGTAAAGCCCAATAGTTAGAGCAGCCAGTAAAGCCCAATAGTTAGAGCAGTCAGTAAAGCCCAATAGTTAGAGCAGTCAGTGAAGCCCAATAGTTAGAGCAGTCAGTGATGCCCAAGAGAAGATGATCATATGGTTTTATGGGGTACACTTAGACACACATTAGCTATAATATGAAAAGGACTAGAATAGTTGAATAGAACAGTGTCTGTATTGTGCTGTGGCTGTACCAGGTTGTAACAGGCACTAAGAATTTGGGTCCATGTATGTTGAGATTTATGAGTGTGTGTCTAGTGACCTTCATGTGTGAATGTGTTTATCTTTACACCATTACTATTACTAAGGGGTCGCCACTATGGTTTCACAGTTTCGTATCTTGAAGTTTTATTGCCATGGGGGGAGTGTCTTACATTTTGAAGGTTTAACTGCTGACAGGAAGAGGAGGATGACGAACCAGAGTTGAAAGGTTTTGAAACGATAGTGGAAGACTGTTAGAGGTGTTAATAACCCTACCTGTGAGGGAGGGGCTATGTATGCTATGTAACCACAAATGAGTATAAGAAGCGCAAAGGAGTCTGGGAAGATCAGAGGTCTCCGGAGGCTCCTCCGCTTTTGTTGCTTGCGTAATAAAAGTCTATGTTACTTTTCCAAACTATGAAAGTGCTTTATTTTTAAGAGAAAGAGGTAAGATCTTCTTGACACTTCACTGAGCTAGAGGAACAGAGGAACAGAGGGAGAGGAGAGGAGCAACAAATAGGATACAATTGTAGTCAGGAACATAATCTCTCTCTCCCTCTCACACGGTCTCTCGTCCTCCCTCCCTTTCTTTTTCTCAACCAGTCAATACTCTCTTCCTAATAAGGGGTTACCATAATCAATTGTGTGACACGCCTACCATTCCACACACACACCCTCTCTCGCTCTCTCTTTCAATCAACTCTTGCTTTCTTGCCTGACAGACTAGCTACAGAGTTTGCCAATGTTAGCTTAGTAGTTACAAAGCTGGGACAGTTTCTAAATGAATGGCATTGATAGAAACAGGACAAAACAAGCAACTTGTTAGCTGGCTACGTAAACAAATATCCAACTCATAATATGAGCTCCACTGCACGGACATCTACTACCCTAAGACGACAGCTAAACTGTCAAATAATAGGAAAACAAGGCAATATATAGCTTATTAATATATGCACCCAGCAAACATGACAAATCTAAGCTTGAACAGATAAACACAAATGACTCTAGCCTTCATTTCAGTGTCTAGTTAGCTGCTTGTCTGTATGGCTAGCTAGTGAAAGTGACAGCTGAAGTTGACACTTCGTGAGCGCTGCCCAAATTTACCACTACACACAACTTTTCTTGACTGACAGACTAACTAGTTAGCTAGCTATAGGAAGCAGCTTGGGCCGTTTCCATATGAATTACATCGGTAGAAACAAGACAAAACAACCAACTAGTTAGATGACTATATACAGCTAAACACGGCAACTATTTCCATGAGACACCGTGCAATCATTTGAGCTCCACCGCCAGTGTTGCCAACTCCTTAGTAAGGAAAGTAGCTATTGGCTGTCCTAAAAGTTGCTAGAAGTCGTTAAATGACGTCACCACCTAATTTGCATAAATGGCCATGTGCATGTAATTGTGATGGATGCTGTAGGAGAGAGGAATAACGTTATGGGAGAGACAAAAAGTGAGTAAAAATCACCCTAAATATGTTTAGAACTACAAATGAACTTTCTTCTGTCGATTCTTGTTTTTTTTTTATGTCACAATTCCAACCCTCCTCCTTTATCCGGGCTTGGGACCGGACCGGACCGGCAAAAGTGACCCAAAAGAGACACTCTGGCGGAGTTACTTTGTTTTTTATTTTATTTATTTATTTATTTATTTATTTATTTATTTATTTATTTATTTTTATTTATTTTATTTATTTTTCTTAAGTTTGGTTTGGTTTTTAACCTTATGGTCCACTTAGGAGCCTACAACAAGTCACAGTAAAACATGAACATTTTTTACGATAAAATGTTTTTAAAAAAATTGTATACAATCTACATTAACAATCTAAATGGACCAAAAAGAGACAATAGAAAAAACTGTCAATGGCAATGTGAGAAAATGATGGTAACTAGTCTGGCCCTAATTCAGGTTAATTGTTTGTTTTTTCCAGACCCCCCTCCACACACACACACAGGCTGTGCTGGCTCACAGAAAGAGTTGGTCATCGTCATTTTGGTCAAGGCTCTCTATGGCAAGCTCAGCAACTGAGGGAGCTGACTTAAATGAGTAAGCAGCTGATGTGCCAAAAAGCTGCAAAACATTATCAGGCAGCTGGTGCTCATAGCAAGCCTCACCAGACAGCTTCAGTCCATATCGAATGTACAGGATGGAGTTAAGGGTCTGCAAGGACATCCGATTTCTAAGTTAGCTTTTTACCACAATCATCTGGCTGAATACTCTCTCGACTTCAGCATTCGAGTGTGGCAAGGACAACACAGACACAGCAGCCATGGCAAGTTCTTGAAACAGGTTGATATCAGCTGCATCCCTGAACTTCCAAATCTCACTCCAGAAGCCCAGTGTGTTTTTTGTCTCATTCCATTTACTAAGATGGATGGCACGCCATTGCTGGACAATCTTGTTTATCTCTGCAGGGGAGTAGCCAAGGAGCTTGGCTATTTTTTCTATTTCTCCAGGGCTCTTATTGTGCTTTAGAGTTTCCTCCACATTGAAAACTGACATGTACTGCAATGCTTCGATGTTGTCTGGCAGTCTCACCCTCAACTCATTAGTGAGGGAGATGGTGAAAGCTACACACCGCTTTCAGACATTGTTTTCATCCTCAGGCGCAAGGTGGAGCTCAGCTGCCTTTGACTCAAAAAGGTAACCAAGGTACGGTTTGGGACTGATGTTTCCATCTATTGGCCCTTTGAGTACATCAACATTTGTCAGTGGATTCAGCACCCTGCTGCTCACAGACTTGATCATGCTAACCAAGCTGTCAAGTAGCTTAAGAGGATCTACTTGCTCTCCCTCAAAAGCCTTGATGGCCAACTGTACCTCACCCAGCACTGACTTCAAAAAAGTCAGATACAATATGTTTTGAGGATCACTGTACATGGAGAATAAAACCACAGCCATGTAGCAGTGTTCACTGGACTTGGTGAAATGCAGCCTAAGTTCCTCCCACTGGTACAAAATGTGTGAACCGCGGGTTCAATGGAGAGCCAACATGTGACACACACCTTGGTTATCTGTAAAGGTTTCTCCCCACAGTTGATGGTCTCATATATGGCCTTTTAGGCCTCCCTGCGCTTTGGAGACACTGAAAACCAGTCTCTCGTACCAAGTACTCTACACTACGGGGGATGGTGTCATTGGAAGCATGACTTACAGCAAGCTGCAGAGAGTGGCACACACAGCGAATAAGAACCAGATCTTTGAGGCCATACTCCTCCCTCAGCACTTTATGGACCCTATTGTTAATCCCCGTCATAACAGAGGCATTGCATTCCCTATCCCCAGGAGTTTCTCTTTTTTAAGACAACACTTCTCGAGGAAAGCCACAACAGCACGGGCTATAGATTTGGCATCTCCTCCCTCCAACTCAACAAGCCCCAGAAATTTTTATACAATTGTCTGCTTGTTGTCACTAAAGTACCTTATCACAACCCCCAGCTACTTAGAAACACTTACATCCGTGGACTCATCGAGGAGGAGGCTGAAACGCTGGTCACCCACATCTGCGACCAACGTTTTCAGAAAGTATGGTGCTAGAACACCATTAATAATTTCAGTGCACTTTGTCCTGTGCATTTTGAAGTGGGTAGCAGCAGTGGAGTCTGGGAAAGCAGCTCTACATGCTTCTCCAATGTGATCACATGCCAGCATGGAACAGTGTTCAGCGATAGCTTTTTTACTGAGTACATTTTTTAAACCATAAATGGCAGCTTGATTTGGGTTGAACTGTTATAAGGGTTTGCCTTTTGAGAATGTTTTTGAGTTGTCGTGTTTTTTTACATCACTAAGTTTGGTGTAGAAATCAGCCTTACAATACAGGCAGTATGCCCGTGTATCATCTCCAATAAACGGCTTCAACCAGCCTTTGAATTCAGGGTTTGATTCCCACTCCTTTTGTGAATGTACAGTTTACAGTCGTGGTCAAAAGTTTTGAGAATGACACAAGTATTGGTCTCCACGAAGTTTGCTGCCTCAGTGTTGATGATGGCAATTTGCATATATTCCAGAATGTCATGAAGAGTGATCAGATGAATTGCAATTGATTGCAATGTCCCTTTTTGCCATGAAAATGAGCTTAATCCCTCAAAAACATTTCTACTGCATTTCAGCCCTGCCACAAAATGACCAGCTGCCATCATGTCAGTGATTGTCTCGTTAACACAGGTGAGAGTGTTGACGTGGACAAGGCTGGAGATCACTCTGTCATGCTGATTGAGTCAAAATAACAGACTGGAAGCTTCAAAAGGAGTGTGGTGCTTGATCATTGTTCTTCCTCTGGTCAACATTGGTTACCTGCAAGGAAACACGTGCCATCATCATTGCTTTTCACAAAAAGGGCTACACAGGCAAGGATATTGCTGCTGGTAAGATTGCACCTAAATCAACCATTTATCGGATCATCAAGAACTTCAAGGAGAGAGGTTCAATTGTTGTGAAGAAGGCGTCAGGGCGCCCAAGAAAGTCCAGCAAGCGCCAGGACTGTCTCCTAAAGTTGATTCAGCTGCGGGATCGGGGCACCACCAGTGCAGAGCTTGCTCAGGAATGGCAGCAGGCAGGTGTGAGTGCATCTGCACGCACAGTGAGGCGAACATTTTTGGAGGATGGCCTGGTGTCAAGAAGGGCAGCAAAGAAGCCACTTCTCTCCAGGAAAAACATCAGGGACAGACTGATATTCTGCAAAAGGTACAGGCATTGGACTGCTGAGAACTGGGGTAGAGTCATTTTCTCTGATGAATCCCCTTTCCGATTGTTTGGTCCATCCGGAAAACACCTTGTCCGGAGAAGACAAGGTGAGTGCTACCATCAGTCCTGTGTCATGCCAACAGTAAAGCATCCTGAGACCATTCATGTGTGCGGTTCCTTCTCAGCCAAGGGAGTGGGCTCACTCACAATTTTGTCTAAGAACACAGCCATGAATAAAGAATGGTACCAACACATCCTCTGAGAGCAACTTCTCCCAACCATCCAATAACATTTTGGTGACGACCAATGCCTTTTCCAGCATGATGGAGCACCTTGCCATAAGGCAAAAGTGATAACTAAGTGGCTCGGGGAACAAAACATCGTCATTTTGGGTCCATGGCCAGGAAACTCCCCAGACCTTAATCCCATTGAGAACTTGTGGTCGATCCTCAAGAGGCGGGTGGACAAACAAAAACCCACAACTTCTGACAAACTCCAAGCATTGATTATTGGTAGGTTGCGTCAACTCAAATCTGCTATTGGAACAAAATGATTACTACACAGTTTAAATCATCTATGTATTTTATTCTAGCAAACCCTTAAATGGTATGTATGAAGTTCGAATATACAGGCTCACTGTGACACCACGCAGGGCAAACAGAGAGAGAGAGAGAGAGAGAGAGAGAGAGAGCTGTCCTATCCTTTGTTCTTCCTTAAATACTCTGACAGAATAGTTCCCGCTCATTGCTGGCCTGTCAGAGTAGAGCACGGGCTATAGATTGGCGTGCAGCCTATCGTTGGCGTGCAGGCTGGTCCCAGCCTCGTGACGCACTCCAGTTGCCTGACGTAGTTGTTACTCTCAGCAGATGTTCTTGTCTCATGTTACCACAAAACACAGTTCCTCTGTGAAACCCTTAAGCTAGCACATTCTTTCCACATGGCTCCCCCACACACAAGCCTACAGAAGTTCTACAAGTTTTATGATCACACAATACATTCAGTTAATAACTCTTGTTGTAGATTAACATATTAATTAGCTAAGCATGTTCAGCCCTTACATTATGCAAGAATGGCCTGCCATCAGTCAGGATGAGGCCCAGAAGTTAATTGACAGCATGCCAGGGCGGATTGCAGAGGTCTTGAAAAAGAAGGGTCAACACTGCAAATATTGACTCTTTGCATAAACTGAATGTCATTGTCAATGAAAGCCTTTGACACTTATGGAATACTTATGTAATTATACTTCAGTGTACCATAGTAACTACTGACATAAAGATCTATGAACACTGAAGCAGCAAACTTTGTGGAGACCAATACTTGTGTCATTCTCAAAACTTGACCACGACTAGACTGAGACATGATGAGCTAGTGTAGTGGAAAAAACTCTTCCTCTTACTAAAAAATAAAAGCACTTCTGGAGTTTGTAGAAGCAAGATAGACTTTATTGCAAAAAGACAACGAAGCCGAGTGTCCTGCAGGAACCACTCCCGTACATCTCTAAGTTTTTGGCTTATGTACAAGTTTTGAAATGTTTATTCATAAGACACCCGTTAACCCCTCCTGCACATTCTATTTTTCTCCAACCTGGTCTCAAAACTCCTGATGCTATTTCTTGCTTTCTCCTTATTTGGAGATAACATTGGCACAGAATACATGTCTAGTTCTAAGTCAGGAAAATGGGAGGTACACAGGAAGCCTTTACCCCTGGGGGAGTCTTCTGACTCTGGTGACATTCCTCTGGTCAAAGGTCAACCTGCTGAGTGATATGGGGTTGCCTACACCCTACCCTCATCTGCTGAGGACAAAGAGATCTTATCTCAGCTTGTAACATATAAAGCTAAATATATTCAGGGAGCCATAAAGAATTAGAAATTACACAATAACTATAAAGAATTAGAAATTACACAATACTAGCCAACTAGATGTTTAGCTTATGTCACAGAGAGGCACACACACAGTGGATGAGGTGAGTAAGTGACTGAGGCTGTGTGAGTCAAATGCAGTGTTTTATTTTTGTGCAGTGATTTATTTTAGACAAAGAACATTTTACATTCCGCCCTGGCTTACATCCAGGGCGGGATGTAAATGTAAAATGTTCCCGCATGTGCGATTCATTTGCAGTTTGGACACGGAGGGGTGAACATCTCCTGCTCTGACTGCAGCTGGGAGGGACTGCTGCGCGAGGACTGGGCCGCCTGTGAGTGCTTTGGGACGTGGGTGGGGCATACAGAATATAGAAGGAAGAGGAAAGATGAGGAAGAAAGTATAGTGGTATGCTTTTTATGGACATTTTTTAAAACATCTGTCTGTCTCAGGTTTTAGCTATTTGAAATGTAGCACGCTAAACTAGCTAACTAGCTAAGCTAGCTAACTAGCTAAACCTGAACTAGAGTAGCAGTAAATACATAGCATGTGCTCAGGCAGTGGGCAAAGGGTGGAAGTGGAACCTTATGTCACGACTGGGTGTTTGGGGAGACCAAGACGCAGCGCAGGGATAGTTCGACATTCTTTTTTATTTTACTATGTATAGAATAAACACACTGCTATACTATGTAAAAACAAATCCAAATGACGAACTAACGAAAAACGAAAAGACTTAACGAACAGACTAACGTCACGTTCACAACACACACCAAATGAACGGACGTAAACTAAACACACTTACTTCACCCGTGACTGGAGGAATATAATACGACATATACCTATAACAACCCACACCCGCGTGAGGGACAGACTCAACATATATTGGATCCCTAATTAGAGACAACGGGTAGCAGCTGCCTCTAATTAGAGATCCACCCAAAACCCACAAAGAAACAGAAAAGAACGACACTGTCAGACTCTGACCATAGCTACATAGAGAAGCCTATTGCTTCTCTATGGCCAGAGCCTGATAGTACCCCCCCCCCCCCCAAGGCGCGGACTCCCGGACGCCTAAACAAAAAAAAAAACACACACAAAACACGGGGGGGTAAATGGGAGGGAAAACTAGTCCATCGGGGGCGGCTCCGGCTCTGGCGATGTGGACAGTTTTGTCCCGTGCCCCTTCCTTATCACCGGTCCCGGGCTGTGGACCGGTGGGGCAAAAGGCTCCGGCCATGGAGCGGTGAAAACAACCGGGCCCGGACTGGGCACCGGTGGGGTAAACGGCTCCGGCCATGGAGCGGGGCAAACAACCGGGTTGGGTACCGGTGAAGCTGACTGCTCTGGCACTGGGGCGGAGCAGACGGCTGGACCCGGAATGGGCACCGGTGGAGCGGACTGCTCTGGCTCTGGAGCGGAGCAGACGGCTGAACCCGGACTGGGTACCGGTGGAGCGGACTGCTCTGGCACTGGAGCGGAGCAGACGGCTGGACCCGGATTGGGCATAGAGAAGCAAATGGACTTCTCTATGGCCAGAGCCTGACAGTGATCAAATGTATAGGTCAAGACACATCCACAGCCAACTCAACAGTTTTGCCTACTTGTCAGTCAGATTCAGGCAAAGTTGTACAAGATCCAGGCAAGTTTTAATAGCACCATCTTTATTATGGGACAGCATATATAATTATTTCCATCATTTTGAGTGGGTAAAATGTACCACATTTTTTCTTTTTCCTGTGTTGTACCTGAATCTATAACCTGAATTATTCAGAACTATATTTTTAAGATATTATTAGTATTAATTATGTTAAATCCGTTTTCAGTAATCATCTAATAAAGGGCTACATGATTATTTCAGTGAAAATGTATGACTTATTCTTGGAATTTCTCCAGACGAAGAATCAAGTACATCATATTCTGCTACTGCTTCCTGTCTGCCGGGTAGTCAAGATCCAACAACGCATTCTGTACAGGCAGTGCCTCTAGATCCTGCATATTGGGCAGCAATTTCAGACAGTACAAGGACTGAGATGGTTAGTAGGGGGCCATTTCAGATCCCACCAGACATTGTGTTTCCCAGGAGGGAGGATGGGAGAGGTTGCTACCATCACCACTTTCACACTCAATTACGTGTCCAGTTTTAAGACAGTTAGAAACTGCCCTTCATCTGCTCTAATATCACACATAATGCAATTTTGTTGTCTATTTTTAGTGTATTTTTTTGTTTACCCACCTTATGCACCTGTTGTTAAATATTTGATTGCACGTTAGTAAATATGGTGTTTTTATGTTGTCTTTATTTATTTAAAATGAACGAACGGGGCAAACAACCGGGCCCGGACTGGGCACAGGTGGGGCAAACGGCTCCGGCCATTGGGCGGGGCAAACAACCTGGCCTGGACTGGGCACCGGTGGGGCGGACTGCTCAGGCTCTGGAGCGGAGCAGACTGCTGAACCCGGAATGGGTACCGGTGGATTACAGGGGTCCTGTTCCACTAGGGGGGTTGGTTCCAGCCACAGCGTTGTGCTGACCTCTGGAGCCTCCGGGCTGCGGACCTTCGCTGGAGGTTCCGGGCTACGGACCTTCGCTGGAGGTTCCGGGCTGCGGACCTTCGATGGAGGTTCCGGGCTGCGGACCTTCGATGGAGGTTCCGGGCTGCGGACCTTCGCTGGAGGCTCAGGGTTGTTGACCTTCGCTGGAGGTGCCCGTCTGTCCCATAGCCTCAGCACTAGTGCCCGTCGGCGCTCAAAGTCCTTCTCCTCCTCTATCTCCCGTAGGAATGGGTCCTTCTGCGCCTCCAGCGGAAGCGCAACCCAGGCTCTCCACCACCTCGTCTGCTCCTCCTCAGTGTATTTATGAAACCCCTCGGGCTTCTCCCGATCATGAATCGTGGGCAGACGAAGTGGTGTGCGATTCCCCTCCTTCAGCCTCTCCGGGCTCTGGCTGCGCACCGATGGTGTGGTGCTCGAAGCCACAACGGACCTTCGTTGGCTCCGGGCCGGCGCTGGACGTACCGGACTGAGGAGGCGCACCGGTGGAGCGGACTGCTCCGATACGGGAGTAGACGGCTGGACCCGGACTGGGGATGCTCACCATGGGCCCCTTTAACGCCAGCTCCGTCCTTTCCTTCTCCATTCTCCTCCATTGCTCCATAAACCTCCCACAGTCCTCTGGCTTCACCCTAGGCCACGTGGGAAATGGTACTGGCTCTACCTCCTCCTTCTCCTCTGAGTCCGTCTAGAACCCCCTCGAGGAGTTCCGTGTCTGTATACCGACGCGGGGCAATCGCTCTCTCCGTCTCGCCAGTTGCGCTGCTTGGTCTCAATGAGGTGGGTCGTTCTGTCACGTTTGGGTGTTAAAGCAGACCAAGGTGCAGCACACGGATAGTAGTTCGACATTCTTTTATTTATTTATACTATGTATAATCATGAATCTTATACTGTGTATAAAACAAAACCCGAACTACTACATAAACAATCCAACATGAATGAACAAACGTATGGGAATGTACACCAAACAAAACGAAACACACTACCTTACCCGTGACTGGAGGAATATAACGACCCACACAAAAGTGAAGGACATACAAACATATGCAGGATCCCTAGTTAGAGACAATGCGGTGCAGCTGCCTCTAATTAGGGATCCAACCCAAAACCCACACAGAAACAGAAAGAATAGAGACTGTCAGACTCTGACTATAGCCACACAGAGAAGCAAATAGGCTTCTCTATGGCCAGAGCCTGACACTTTCTATCCTTTACGATTGGGTAGTGGCATGGCTCTCTTTCATCACCTCACATCTTTCCATTGCCTCAGTTCTTCTGTGGACAGGGGAGAAACTTTCAGAAGGACAACTGATAGAGGAATTTGTATGTTTAAAGTAATGACTAAAGTATTCCACCCTGAAACTGTGAAACTGTGTGAAATGTATTAGAATTATAAGATTAGAATTATAAGAATGTGTGTGTATAGGACAAGTCAAGACTAGGTCAGTATGTTACCATTTGGCAAAATAGTCAGGATGTAGTTAAGACAACAAAGGAGAAGAGGAATGATCTATAGACCATGTGTGACTGATAACAGGAAAGAGGTCTCCCCTTCCCAGGGAGGGGGGGAACTGTTAGGCTTGCAGGAGATTAGGCAGACCATATGAATTTACAGCCCCCATCAAGCAGGGTGGGGGTTTTCTTGAGGTGTGTGTATAAAAGATGGGCCCTGAACTTAGAGGGCAGAGCTCTCTGAATAAAGAACTGACCCATTGCAAGCTGGGGCTCTGTCTGTATTATTAAACTGAAGCCTTACAACCTTCAAGATTTATTTTTTTTATTTTTTTATTTCACCTTTATTTAACCAGGTAGGTCAGTTGAGAACAAGTTCTCATTTGCAACTGCGACCTGGCCAAGACAAAGCAAAGCAGTGCGACAAAAACAACACAGAGTTATACAGTAAACAAACATGGTAAAAACACAATAGAAACATCTAAATACAGAGTGCAAAATGTAGTGCAAAATGCAGTAAGGTTAGGAGGTAGGACAATAAATAGACCATAGTGGTGAGATAAATTACAGATTATCATCATTAACACAGGAATGAAGGATGTGCAAATTATGATGTGCAAATAGAGATACTGGAGTGCAAGATTTGTGAAATAACAAAAATAAATATGGGGATGAGGTAGTAGTGTGGGCTATTTACAGAAGGGCTATATACAGGTGCAGTGATCGATAAGCAGCTTTGACAGCTGACGCTTAAAGTTAGTGAGGGAGATAGGAACCTCTAGCTTCAGTGATTTTTGCAATTCGTTCCAGTCATTGGCAGCAGCGAACTGGAAGGAATGGCGGCCAAAGGAGGTGTTGGCTTTGGGGGTGACCAGTGAGATATACCTGCTGGAGAGCATGCTACGGGTGGGTGTTGCTATAGTGACCAGTGAGCTGAGATAGATACAGATAGAGTTATGAAATAGTTCATTTAGAACATTGAGACAGAAATTCTCTTGACAACAACCATCTCTGCAGCACTCCAACAATCAGGCCTTTATGGTAGAGTGACCAGACGGAAACCACTCATCAGTAAAATGCACGACAGCCCGCTTGGAGTTTGCCAAAAAGGCACCTAAAGGACTCTCAGACCATGAGAAACAAGATAATCTGGTCTGATGAAACCAAGATTTAACTCTTTGGACGGAATGCCAAGCGTCACGTCTGGAGGAAAGCTGCTCATCCACTGTGACTCAGTCGCTAGGGATGAACCTTCCTCTACAGTTTGCTAGGAAAAGGTCCGACACATACCGGAAGGCTGCCAGGTAGTCCATTGCCTCTTTTCTCCATGCCGGTGAGGAGAGTTAAACCAATAAAGGCCTTTAGTTCCTCTTTGATGACCTCTCTCCACTCTTTCCCTTTTGCTGTCGCTGTTCTCCGTCCTTCTAAATTTGTACACATTAGGACCTCCTCAATGATGTCTCTAATGAACAGCTCCCAGGCATCTTTGGATGACACAACTGTTGACCCCAGCACAGGCCCTGGGCAGCTCCTCAGGATGTTATGGCTTCTGGTCCTGCCTTTAGTGGGGGGATGTTCACTCCAGTAAGACCCCTTTTTACTCAGTCTATTTGACTGGTTTTCACTCTCCTCCTTAGAGGAGTCCTCCCCACCTGTAGAATCATCTAGGACAGCTGGACTACCAGGTATATCCACAACTCCAACTTGACCCACAGGCACATAGTCTGTCATCTGAATTGGATACCTCAGATTCTGAGTCAGAGGCACCAATGGCTTCCTCATCTGTAAAACCATGTTGGTTGTATATCTGGCAACGTTCTTATAAGCCTCCTTATGAAACTCCTTTTACTCAATGAGTTCAAAAGGAGAAATGAAAACGGTGATTAATGAACATTAAAAACAAGATATTTATAACATTGATTTTATTGTTGTTACAAAAAGAAAGGTCAGTTTGACGAGTGCAATGCAGTGAATTCCATAAGAAATACATACGGGTCATATTTGACCCACATATGAAAACTTGGGGTAGTGATACAAAAAAAAATAAAGCCATAAAATAACAAAACTAGGATGTTAGAACATTAAATACACATTATTTAAGGAATTCCCGGAATATTAGATAATGACATTTTTGGGGGGGATCAATACAGCAAACAAAACATTAGGCCGGGTCATTTTGATCCATGCATCCTAGGGTTAATATCAATGCATTTCTTAGTCACTATAAATGCTAGGTTACACAGTTTTTCCAGATAACAGTCTCCAGTATCAACATTTCCAAGAAAACTAAAACTGGGAGAACCTGTAGACATGCTGAGATAAAAGAACATTCTCTTTGCCAGAATTCAGTCAGCCTTCACTAGACCACAACATCAACAAATATCCCTTTTTGTTTTTGAGTGCATGATATTCAGATGAACTGGAATATAGTACGTTCTACGGATGGTCTTAAACTGCAGTGATTTATGTCTGAGATTAAATAAAAACAGACCCAACACAGACAGCAGCTGCCTGTGTTCATATATCCAATGCTGGCCTTCACACAGCCTGTCTACACACTCTGTGTTGTTCATGTGGTCCTAAACCCAGCCCCAATATGCTTGTGCAAATGACAAAGAGGCGTGCATGAACAGGTCAATTGAGGCAAGGTGAAAGGAGGGATTTGTGATTCATCCAAAGACAGAGAATAAAGGAATGAGCCAATGGAGACACATCAACTCCTCTCTCATAATAGGCTACACAAAATACATATGTTTTAGCCGGTCAAACCAGTTTAAACTGATATCAAACATATTTTACTGGGTCCTACATCCAGACAACGATTACTATCGTACTATCGTACTGAGTACACACCAGTTTAAACAACGATTACTATCGTACTTGTGACCAGTATCAATAGGAAAACTAAATATTTTGGTGACACTATTGGAAGAACAATGCGTTTTAGTTCAAATGTTAGACCATATGTTCTGCTTCTCATTGTTGGAATCTTGTTGCTTCTGGGGTATGTAAACCATTTCGACATTACTTCCAGTTTATTCCCTTTTCTGGGATTAAATTAGGGGCTTTTGTGATAGATTTTCATATTAGTTTATAAGAGCTCTGAGATGTCATTTTTTGTATATTTCTTGAGTGTGAGTATGTTCTAATCTGTTGAGGATTGGATGAAATTAAGAAATTAGTTTAAATATAATATCGGCAATGCCTAAATGTATTTATCTTTTCTTTCTTTCTTTATCTGTAAATGTATTATAATAGTAGCATTAACTGTAGCCAATATATTAGCCATATCTTCACCTTACACAACAATCATAATATTATTACTGTAATATAATATCATTTTATTGATTTTGGGTTGTATGCACAAATGATCTAATCTTGCAGGGGGGTTACATTAGACAAATGTGAGTACTGTTGTTCCTGTGCTGAAGGAAATTCAAATGAGACTTGTTATTTACATAAATTCTATGGAAACACGCAGTTCTCATTCTCTCTCACTCACTTAAGACAACGTAGTCCAACTTAATGAAACCAGCTATAGCACCTTCATAAGTACCTGTATCCTATCAATATCTTGCATTCCTTTATATACTACTGCATACTATAGTATTCACTCTGTGTTAATAGCTGCACATACACATGCAGCATGAATGAGGCTTTGGCAACAACACATCCAAGGTAATGTAAGGATAGTGTAAAGCCTAATTTCCACCCAACACAAAATGATAAGATACGCAAATGTGTGCTGCTTCGTAATTTGTAACTCCACACAACAAAAATCTGATGTTGAAGAAAGGCAAAGCCGACAAGACATTTTGCTAGTGTTTTCATGACAGACTTGAACTGATCGTTTTCTGCCTCCCCAAAGGTATGTTTACTTCAGCTTCTTCTCTGAAAGGCTCAGCAGGTAAGATCAAGTTCTGTTAATCTATTACAGCCTAATGACGCTATAGTGATATAAAAGTCACAATATTGTCTGATTCTTATTAACAGGGTTTGGTTTGAGGCTTGAATTTAAGTGGAACGTTATTTTATGGTTTTATTGTTTCCAACAGATACATCCCAATTGATGAGGACCAGAAGAGCAGCAGGTTATTTGAGATAAACAGAGAAATTCCCAGAACAAGTCATGGTACTTGGTACTTTTAAAGGTAGGATGGTACTTTTAAAGTTAGAACGTTAGGATTTTTGTAGTTTTGTTCTGTCACAAGATAATCCATAAAATTGTGTTAAACAGCGCCACACTCAGGCAGAAAACGGAAAGTTATATTCTCAGCCACGCCCATCTTTTCAAAGAAAAAACACAATTTAATCATATCTCTATTTGAGCAAAATAAGTAGTTTTGTTGTGATCACAAAACACTGTGAACGCCACTGTCAGGCAGAAAAATCTGACTGTTCTATCATAAAGTGATAATGATTAGTTGCCATGGCGTTCAGAGAGTTTCATAACATTCAGGCTCATTCCTGAAGACCAATGGCTGAGTGGTGTGTGGGTCCAAGAAAAAAATGGCTTTCTAAAATCATTTCCTGCAATTCTACATTTACATGACTGGAGACATTAAAATATATATATTTTTATATTACACAAATTATCAAAATAACAAGCTGACATTTACATTACTGAGATCAATAAAACGAACGACCTATGTCTTGAAAAGAGTGCATACTCAGATTTTAGGCAGGGATTACAGTTACCTTTTTTTTGTCTAATGTAATCCGTTACATGTTAGGAATTACAAAAAAACATGAACTTTAATCCGTTACGGTAGCAGCAGAAATATTGTAATCAGATTACAGATACTTTGAAAAACTAGATTATTACTTTGAGGATTAATAAAAAATTCAGAAAGGATGTTTGCGGAACAAAAGTCTTTGACACTTCTCTGTTTCTCAATGGCATTCAAATCAACATTGGAAAATGGCGCAGGTTTACTTTTTTCCACCTGAGCGAGTCTGACCTTAAATCAGAGACCACTATGATGACACACCAAATGTGTTTGATGGATCGCAGGAAAAGAGCAGGAATAGGCTTTTATAGGCTACAGTCCAAGCTATTTCTTCCTATTGTGCAACTGCTGTCGGCATCCAAAGATTATCCAACTTGAATAAACGCTTGGAGGTAAGGATGACAGCAGCGGTGTAGTCTACAGTGATACGGATATCACTTATTATTGATATCTACTGTACATAGCGCATTGATGTGAATCACACTGCTGCTCTCTCATTTAGCTATTTGTCATTTACGGATCGTGGATGGCTGTTCACAAATCTAAATGTGTTTTTGAACCCAATAATGGTTGAATTCAAGAAGTTCAAGCTGCCTATCAATACTTGTTTTTGAAACCAGTGGACAGCGAGTGGAAAATGTGCTCTTGCAACAGCTGCATACTGCGTATCCAAGCCTATGGAATAAAAGTGGGTATTTTATTGTTCAATCTAATTCATGCTAATACAAATAAATCCATAGGCCTAATGGACACATGCTCAAACTTGACAAACTTTTGATAGACCTAAAGGGGCAATCTGTAGTTGCTACATCAATTTTTGACTTATAAATTATAAATACAGTACCAGTCAAAAGTTTGGACGTACCTACTCATTCAAGGTTTTACTTAATTTTTACTATGTTCTACATTGTAGAATAATGGTGAAGACATCAAAACTATGAAAGAACACATATGGAATCATGTAGTAACCAAAAAAGTGTTAAACAAATCAACATATATTTTATTCTTCAAAGTAGCCACCTTTTGCCTTGATGACAGCTTTGCACACTCTTCGCAAAGCATGCCATTCCATGAGCGCAGCATTTATTTTTCAACTGGAATCAATGAGCCAAATCAGTCCTCCATGACAACAGAATCAGTAAGGCTGGCTAATAAGTCCTTAATTTTGGGGTTATCCTAAAGTAAATCAATTTGGCTAATATATACTTCCATATTTTCAAGTCCTATTCTTGAAGATCAGGTGGTTTACCATTCATTGGAATGACTGGAATTCTGATTGACTTTAGTTTTTAATGTAAAGATATAATTAGAAGAAGCCTACATAACCAACCAACCCAAGCGGACATTTTTGGTTTTAGAAGTGTGGGTGGGACATAATAATAATACAAATAATAATAATAATAAAATAATAATAATAATAATAATAATTATTATTATTATTATTATTATTATTATTATATCCAGTCGGATAAACACTCCAGACATCCTACCCGACCTCTCGGAGGTGTTTGCCTGGTCCTAAAGCACACCGTTGACTCGTTTTGTATCACATTCCAATTATATAACTGGAGGAGACAAATGTAATTTCAGAATGTGGGGGGGACATGTCCCCCTCATCCCTAGTGAAAGTTATGCCCCTGGGGAAACTGAATGAACTGAACTCCAGCATGCAGGGGAAATACAAAAACATTCTACAGATGAGTGACCGAATCAGGGGATTCAGAGGAAAGAATTGCTATTGGAGAGAGTCTTTCGAAAGTAAACCATGCCCCCTTCCTCTTGGCTGTGCATGTTTCTAACTGACAACATCATCAGTAACTGTGCCACACAAGTGATGACTGTTCACCTCCAACTCTTGGAAAAGCACTTTGGGACAGTGATCCTGGCTTAGTTGAGATGCCGATGAGTGAAATCGAACAGCTGGTCGAGCTGTCATGTGACCGAATGCTGCAGACTACGCATTCACGGGTCACTACGGAGGAGTTTTGGTTCCAGACTCGAAGGGAATACCCTGCCTTCTGCCTCTGAGCATTAAAACTCATGGTACCCTTCGCCAGGTCTTATCTCTGTGAAGCTGGATTCAGTGCTCTCATTTGTATTAAAACCAAATATCGATGACAGCAGGGATGAGGTGCGTACTGTCAATGACGCCCCCTGACTTTGAGAAGCTCTGACATGTCATAGCCCCACATTAAAAGTGTGTGCTGGTGAGTTGAGAAGACAATCAGACATTTTTTTTTGAATGTTTTTCAATTGACTGCCATAGCCCCAAATAAAAACAAGTAGAAATGGGCAGTTAATTACATAATTGTTTTCACATGGGGTCTTGGGCCAAAAAGGTTTGGGTACCCCTGCAGTAATAGCTACTATCCCACTACTATTCATAATACAGTCACTACTAAACTAGCCTCAAATTGTCAACACTAGCCTCTAACAATTTAAACATTTAAACTCCTTCCACTAACATAAAAATACTTCTGGACAGCTGAAGCAAAGTCACACAAATGTTCTTGATTCAAAAATAACCCTTTCTAGTTTTCTGTGATGTTCATTGTGTTTCTTCTATGTTTTTCTATTCAGCCTGAGTAAGCCCATGTTCAGGAGCAGAGAACGGAACATGGTCTCTCCTGAAAAGTGTGTATCTTTATTTTACTCTACCATCGTTGACCATAGCAGTGTGTTGTCGTGCTGTACTGATGAAAACAATCACATCAATCCTACCTAACATCTTCACAAAAAGGTCTGACAATCAATCAGATTAGCGGCCCTTTTATGTCATAGAAATGTACATCAATTGAATTGAATTGGTGATGGGATACTGTATGTGCTGAGTTTATAGCACGCACCTTGTGCTAGGGACAATTAAAGTCAACTCTAAAATGTGCAGTTTTGACACACAACTCAATGCCACAAGTGTCTCAAGCTTTGAGGGATGGTGCAATTAGCATGCTGACTGCACGAATGTCCACCAGAGCTGCCTCCAGAGAATGTAATGTTCATTTCTGTACCATAAGCCGCCTCCAACGTCGTTTTAGAGAATTTTCCAACCAGCCTCACGACCACAGACCACATGTAACCACGCCAGCCAGGTCCTCCACATCCGGCTTCTTCACTTGCAGGATCGTCTGAGACCAGCCACTCGGACAGCTGAAGAAGCTGAGGAGTATTTATGTCTGTAATAAAGCCCTTTTGTGGGGGAAAACTCATTTTGATTGGCTTTACCTGGATCCCCAGTGGGTGGGTCTGGCTACCAAGTGGGTGCGCCCCTGCCCATTTATGTGAAATACATAGATTAGGGCTTAATGAATTAATTTAAATCAACTGATTTCCTTATATGAACTGTAACTCAGTAAAATCGTTGAAATTGTTGCATGCTGCGTTTATATTTTTGTTCAGTATATACAGCGGGTGAAATAAGTATTGAACACGTCACCATTTTTCTCAGTAAATATATTTCCAAAGGTGCTATTGACATGAAATTTTCATCATATGTTGGTAGCAACCCAAGTAATCCATACATACAAAGAAACCAAAACAAATAAGTTCAGAAATTAAGTTATGTGTAATAATGTGAAATGACACAGGGAAAAAGTATTGAACACACTTACTGATATTTATTTAATACTTTGTACAAAAGCCTTTGTTGGTAATGACAGCTTCAAGACGCCTCTTGTGTGATTTTGGCCCATTCTTACACACTAACAGTCTTCAAATCTTGAAGGTTCCGTGGGCCTCTTCTATGAATCTTGATCTTCAGTTCTTTCCATAGATTTTCAATGGGATTTAAGTCAGGTGATTGGCTGGGCCATTCTAGCAGCTTTATTTTCTTTCTTTGAAACCAATTGAGAGTTTCCTTGGCTGTGTGTTTGGGATCATTGTCTTGCTGAAATGTCCACCCTTGTTTCATCTTCATCATCCTGGTAGATGGCAGCAGATTTTTGTCAAGAATGTCTCGGTAAATTTGCCCATTCATCCTTCCTTCAATTATGTGAAGTTTGCCAGTACCATTTGCTGAAAAGCAGCCCCACACCATGATGTTCCCACCTCCAAACTTCACTGTTGGTATGGTGTTTTTAGGGTGATGTGCAGTGCCATTTCTCCTCCAAACATGGTGTGTATTATGACATCCAAACAGTTCAATTTTGCTCTCATCTGACCACAATATATTCTCCAAGTATTTCACTGGCGTTTCCAGTGTGCAGTGTTTGTTGTGCAGCAAACTTTAAACGAGCTTCAACATGCTTTTTTTTCAGCAATGGAGTCTTGCGTGGTGAGCGTGCATACAGGCCATGGCGGTGGAGTGCATTACTTACTGTTTTCTTTGAGACAACATTACCTGCTAATGGCAGGTCTTTTTGAAGCTCTCCACAAGTGGTCCTTGGCTCTTGGACAACTCTTCTGATTATTCTTTTCACTCCTCTGTCAGAAATCTTGCGAGGAGCACCTGGTCGAGGCAAATTTATTGTGAAATGATTGTCTTTCAACTTCCGTATTATGGCCCCAACAGTGCTCACTGGAACATTCAGAAGCTTAGAAATGCGCCTATAACCAATGCCATCATTATGTTTTGCAACAATTAGGTTGCGAAGGTCTTGAGACAGCTCTTTGCTTTTACCCATCATGAGATGTGTCTTGTGTGACACCTTGGCAATGAGACCTTTTTGTAGGCCATCAGTTGGGACTGAACCAGCTGATATTAATTTGCACTGACAGGGGGCTGGATTGCTTTTTAATTACTGATAGTTTTCAGCTGTTGTCTTGGCTTTCCATTCCTTTTTGCACCTCCCTTTCTTCATGTGTTCAATACTTTTCCCCTGTGTTATTTCACATTATTACACATAACTTAATTTCTGAACTTATTTGATTTGGTTTCTTTGTATGTATGGATTACCTGGGTTGTTACCAACATCTGGTGACAATTTCATGTCAATAGCACCTTTGGAAATATATTTACTGAGAAAAATGGTGACGCGTTCAATACTTATTTCACCCGCTGTATATTTTCTTTAGTACTACAACTATTACAGGTCGGTCTATCTAATACTACCAACACCTCATCTCTTCACTACAATTAAATAATTAATACAAGTACATTTTGTTCTCTCAGGCTAATATACAAGCAGAGCAGTGTGTTGAATGGGTAAGTAGCATTTTTACCTAATGTTAAAGCCATATTAGCTGACGTACTGTGGGCTTTGATATAATAGGAGGCCACAACTGACATTAGTGCCTGACACATCAGTGTGGGGAGGTGTAGCCTAATATACCACACCTTGTTTCAAGGTCCTTTAATTGTCAGTACCATAGTGAAATATTGAGATCATTACATGGCACTGGTCTGTACAACACAGTCAGGCAGGACACTGTTCTGTTTCTCTAGACGTACTGATGTGGTGGCAGTGACCCCATGGTTGGCACCCATCGTCTGGGAAGGCACCTTTGACCCTGTGATCGTAGACAACATCTACAAGCCCATGAACCTCACCATAGCAACCACAGTGTTTGCCATTGGAAAGTGAGTACAACTTTTGACACATTTTCAAAAAAGAAAGTTAAACTATCAATACTTTTTCAACACTGCAACTATAATGACATAAGTACGTCATGATTAATGCCTGAGAACACATTAATAATTGTACTACTTAATGTCTTATATGCTAGACTGTATACTGGTCAGAAAGGGGTACAATGTCCTACATGAATGATGATGCAGTTAAGGGGATACCTAGTCAGTTGCACAACTGAATGCATTCAATGGAAATGTGACTTCCTCATTTAGCCCAACCCGTCTGAATCAGAGAGGTGCGGGGTGGCTGCCTTAATCGAGATTAACTCTCTTACTCAATTCAAACCTGGGACCTTTCGGTTACTGGCCCAACCATCTTAACCGCTAGGCTACCTGCCGCCCCATCAGCACAGCTGGTCCTTGGATGTACAAAGAGAGCTAATATTAATAATATGCATGTCACTCTCTCCTGGCTCAAAGTGGAGGAGATATTGACTTCATCACTACTTGTATTTATGAGAGGTATTGACATGTTGAATGCACCGAGCTGCCTGTTTGAACTACTGGCGCACATCTCGGACGCCCCTGCATACCCCACAAGACATGCCACAAGAGGTCTCTTCAAAGTCCCCAAGTCCAGAACAGACTATGGAAGGCGCACTGTACTACATAGAGCCATGACTCCATGGAACTCTATTCCACATCAAGTAACTGATGCAAGCAGTAAAATTAAAAGATAAAAATACACCTTATGGAACAGCGGGGACTGTGAAGCAACCAACATAGGCACAGACTTATGCATACACACACACGATAACATACACTATACACACACGTACACATGGATTTTGTACTGTAGATATGTGGTAGTGGTGGAGTAGGGGCCTGAGAAACACGATGTGTTGTGAAATGTGTGAATGTATTGTATTGTTCTGAAAATTGTACAATCTTCCTTAATTTTGCTGGACCCCAAAATCTTAGGTTTCCTACTGCTCTTGTGTCCTTGAGCAAGGCACTTTTTAACCCTTATGTTACTTATGTCTTTAAATACTGACAGATACGTCAGGTTTCTCCAAGATTTTCTGGAGACAGCGGAGAAGCACTTCATGGTGGACTTCAACGTGCACTACTATGTTTTCACTGATCGTCCCCACGATGTTCCTTCAGTGAACCTGACTCAAGGGAGACATTTGAGTGTGATCCAGGTCCCAGGTTCAAACCGCTGGCAGGAGATATCAGCCCGGAGGATGAAGATCATCCAGACCACCATCGAACGTCTGATCAGCAGGGAGGCCGACTACATCTTCTGTCTGGACGTGGACAGCAAGTTCCATGCTCGCTGGGGGGCCGAGTCTCTTGGAAGGCTGGTTGCTGTGATACACCCAAGCTACTACGACCATACCCGTGACCAATTCCCATACGAACGGCGTCCAGCATCGGCTGCCTACATCCCCATGGATGAGGGAGACTACTACTATGGCGGGGCTATGATCGGAGGGTTTGTGGAGGATGTGTACACACTAACAAAGGTATGTCAGAATCGTTTTGATGAGGATGCAAGGAATTCCATCGAGGCCGCCTGGCAGGAGGAGAGCCACCTCAACAGGTACCTGCTCTACAACAAGCCCAGCAAGGTGTTGTCTCCAGAGTACCTGTGGCAGGACTTCAAGTCAAAAACCAAAGAGGTCAAAGTAATTCGCTTCTCAGGGGTAATTAAAAACTATGCTGAAATCCGTCCCAATGTATAAAACTCGGAAGTGGATATTCGACCAGCAGAAGAAAAACTTAATTAAGTCAAAGCGGTAGAGGTTTGTTGTGGTTATGGTTAGGTTTAGGAACGAGGGTTAGGTTAAGGTTAAGTTTAGGTACATTTTATGAAGTACATTTTTGGGTTGAGGGAAAGGAATAATAATAATAATAATAATTTGGGGGACACATATATTTTCCTGTTAGTCACATGTTGGTGTTTCTTGCATATCCCAACCAATGATTTATATATACACTAGATGACAAATAGGGGGCGCTGTGTTGAAACCACTGTGCCTCCATCTTGGCACCATTGTAAAAAAAGGCCTCCCAGTTACTGGCCCAACGCTCTAACCTCGAAGTTACCTGTCGCATAGAAGTTAACATTGGTTTAGAGTATCGCCGTCAAGCGCCATTCATTTTCAGCTGTTATCAGTATCACTTATTTTGTGGTAGTTTGGGGATAATAATAGTTTTAACTTCATTTTTGTACATTTTTTATTCTGTGTTCTGTAGCCCATCTACACTGAGTGGCCAGTTTATTAAGTACATCAACCCCATTCATGAAAAATGGTTCGCTCCTACAAACAGAGTCACATGGCCGTGGCTTCTGCATCGAGGCATTCAGTCACTATTCGACGGAACGTCAGAATGGGGCAAAACTAGTGACCTAAGTGACTTTGAGTGTGGTACGATCATCGGTGCCAGGCTCGCAGGTTCCAGTATTTCAGAAACGGCCGGCTTCCTGGGCTGTCCATGGACAACCTTGTGTAGGGCAGGGGTACTCAACTCTTACCCTATGAGGTCCAGAACCTGCTGGTTTTCTGTTCAACCTGATAATTAAATTGCACACACCTGGTGGCACAGGTCTAGATAAGTGTATTTTTTTGCATGTTGATTACTGTGAGGGTGAAAAACTCTAAATATAATGTCCAAAAATATAACACAATATTATTATTATCATGTGTTTTTCATTAAATCAATATTTTTCCACTTTCCATAATGTTTGTGTTGTGTCACTACTTCTTATTTATCCAAGGGCCAAGGTGATGTTTTGATTTTTACAGCTAAGTGGGATTCCCACTGAAATGTGAAATAGTGCCTCTGCTGGACAGTTATGATGCATGAAATACTGGGACATTAAATGAAATGTATTCCATAGCCTAATAAAAAAAAACAGCTTTAGTGAATTACAACAGCTTTAGTGAACTACAACAGCTTTAGTGAACTACAACAGCTTTAGTGAACTAATCATCCAGTAACCACAGCACAGTACAAGCAGAAGGGGAAGTCCAGAGAATACATACGTGGACCAGCTAAGGAGCAATACCGGACTGGATGAGGAGGTGATTGTGTCTGCAATTCAGACCCACCTTTCATCCCATCGACCCAATATGACCAAATCCAAATCCATATGGCGAAGACAGTATACAGAATATATTTGAACTTTTGTTGAATAAGAAAGGATGAGCTTTATTAATCAGTCATGAATAATAGGCTGTTTGAATGATTCACGTTACACAGATGCAGAACAACAAATAGTTTCCCATCTTTTAACTCCACTGTGACAACGATTATGAAGTGTACGTCTAACAAACAAATGGTTTAGTAGTGGGGAGATGCAGACATAGGGGACATTACATACAGTAGATTCCATCTCTAGGTTTGTATGTTAGACAAGGCACAGCGGTGGGCTGAAATCCATTTAGGGAAAATAGGACAGAAACTGCACAAAGGTCAAGGTGGACATGGCAGTCCTATCCAGAAACAACCCCTACCCACATTTAGATCTGAAAGGCTTGGATAGGTATGAGCAATGCTCCCATCAGACTGCCCAGCAGAATAAATATCAGCCTGCGCAGAGAAGTACTAGATTGAACTTCACTCAACTTTCTAGAGTATTTCCCCTTTAGTTAACACTAGCAACGTTTCACTCTACTACGGGACTTTTGTTTGAATCAATGCAATATTAGCAACTTTCAAGGTAACATACTGAAACAAAATGAACTATGCAAGACTTAGTACCCAAAACTAACTGTGTGAGATATTTTCTTGTAGGCGGAGCGCACTGGAGTAGGATTCTATTGCATTGACAGGCACGACTCAGGTCCATACTCTACACAGACCGGTGCGCCATAACCAACCAGAGCTGCAGTAGGCCTATATGCAAATAGACCATTGACATATATGTATCAGTGCCATTCACTTTGAACTGGACTGTGTTTAGAGCGTGAGCGGTCGCAACAAGAGGTGTTTGTTTTGATTCCAAAGCGAGAGCTGCATGTAGCCACCTGTGTACATTTCTTCATATTCCTTGCTAGTTATTGAGTTATTAGCCTGGTTATAGCTCATGTCTAATCGACAATGGGGAGGGGTTGCTTCCTACAAGAGCACACAATGTGTGCATTTCTAGCCATCTTTGAGTTTTTTTATGTCTTAAAGGGTCAGTGTTGTATTTTTAAGACGGTCATGATTAAGATAAGTAGCCAATAGTCGGCGGGTAGCATAATTATTCTGTTTCGTTCTGATAATGGTGTGGGAATAATAATGCATTTCATTTTGTAAAATGGTTTTTGCATCAAACAACACAACATTTCAAGTCAACTCTTTTGTCTGAAGGACAAGTGGATAAACAGGTTAATGTCAAGCCCTGCGTGTCTCATGGAATGTAGGCACTGAACACACACTACATTGAACACCACACATTGACTGCTACTGACAGCACATCTATTTCCATGTTAAAATGTTACAGGATGCAATCTGGTAGACCTACATTATGATCAAATAGCCACAGCCTGCTTGGCCACTGTTAAAACTGTAATTTAAATGGGTACAGCCTCAATGTTCACAGTAAACGCGCCACAGAAGTTGCACAGAATTTCCACAATGTTCAAGTTTGTGCTCAGCAGACCTGAAATTTGCTCACTGCCGAAAAAGATGAAGGAACATTGGGTACAAAGCAATGTGGCAAAATGACAACTAGCCTATCAGAAGGCAAAGTAGAGCAACGTCTAGATAGCTTGCTAATATCTATCAACTTATTTCAGATCTAAATGAAGTGCCTTGGATGTAAGAGAGGGTTGTGTCTGGACTGGACCATTGCCTTCATATACAGTATCATCCACAACAGTCCTGAAGAGCTGGTGAAGGAAGGGCTCAAGTTTTGGGAATGGCATCAATGCGGGTATCAATTTGGGTTCACTCATGTCAAGATAGTGTGTGTGGAGAGACCAATTCGCAGCCCATTCCTTATAGTTCGACATGTTTTAATTGTATATAAATATACTCAACGTGGAACAATACAAAAACAATAAAGAATATATGACAAAACGAGAATACACTTACTTGCCAGACGGACATGAAGTTATAATGACCCACACCTAGGTGTGGGATTTACAAACATAAGTAGGATCCCTAATTAGAGACAATGCATAGCAGCTGCCTCTAATTAGGGATCCCACACAAAAACCCCACATAGAAAATCATATCTAGATCTGTCAGACTCGGACCATGGCTACATAGAGAAGCAAAAGGCTTCTCTATTGCCAGAGCCTGACAGTAACCCCCCGGACGCCAAAAAATAAACACAACCATGGGGGAGGGTTAGGGAGGGAATCTTAGTTCATCAGTGGTGGTTCTGGCCCCGGCGAAGTGGACAGCTTCCTCCCATGCCTTCTCCTTATGACCGGGCCCGGACTGGGCACCGGTGGGGTAAACGGCTCCGGTCATGGAGCGGGGCAAATAACCGGGCCCAGACTGGGCACCGGTGGAGCGGACTGCTCTGGCATGGGAGTGGAGCAGACGACCGGGCCCGGACTGGGCACAGGTGGAGCGGACTGCTCTGGCACTGGAGTGGAGCAGACAACCGGACCCAGGCTGGGCACCGGTGGAGCGGACCGCTCTGGCCCGGGAGGTCGAGTGTGTGGAGCCGGTACTGGAGGCACCTGGCTGGGCGCACGCACTGGAGGCCGAGTGCGGGGCTCTGGTGCGGGGCGCCGGCACGGGACGTACCGGACTGGGGAGATGCACCAGAGGTCGGGTGCGTGGAGCCGGCACTGGAGGCACCTGGCTGGGCGCACGCACTGGAGGTCGGGTGCGTGGAGCCGGCACTGGAGGCACCTGGCTGGGCACACGCACTGGAGGTCGGGTGCGGGGGTTAGAGCAGAGGTCCGGACCCGGACTGGGCACCGGTGAAGCGGACTGCTCTGGCACTGGAGCAGAGCAGCCGACTGTCCCCGGACTGGGCACTGGTGGAATAGACTGCTCTGGCATTGGAGCGGAGCAGACGACCGGACCCGGACTGGGCACCGGTGGAGCGGAATGCTCTGGCACGAGAGTGGATCAGACGACCGGACCCGGAATTACACCTGCATAGCTCCCTTATACTCCTCCATTCTCCCGTCAGGTATTCCGCCACGTTCTCTTCCTCATGGCACTTCGCCCCCCCCCCTCCGGCCTCGGCGCATTCCACATGGAGAGTGGTACTGGCGCTTCTTCCTCGACACCAGATCAGCCCCATAGCCCCCCCCAAAAAAATTATTGGGGTTGCCTTCGGGCTTCTCTCCGTCTCGAGCCCCATTCATGACGCTGACCATCCTCTCTCTCCTTCTCTCCCCCATTGAGCGACCTAGGTGTGGGACATACAAACATAAGTAGCATCCCTAATTAGAGACAATGCATAGCAGCTGCCTCTAATTAGGGATCGCACACAAAAACCCCACATAGAAAATCATATATAGATCTGTCAGACTCTGACCATGGCTACATAGAGAAGCAAAAGGCTTCTCTATGGCCAGAGCCTGAGAACTCATAAGGTTTTCCAATGAAAACAAAGAAAAACACTAAACAAATCGTTTTTAAATGGCAATATAGAGGATGCACTTCATTGTGTAAAAACATTCTGCCAATGTCAGGGCAAAAGGGAAAATCCTTCATTACAATGAGTCCACAGAAAAGTGGATGGGGGAAGGTGTTTCAGAATAGCCTGCACAATCACATTGTATTAGGTTATATATACTGCACTGAAAGCAAACAGAACTGAAACCATATTTGACCAAAATACTTTTAAGCAGGTGAATGAGGAGAGAAGCATGTAATAATAATGTTGAGTGAGCTAGCACGTAAGCATTATACTGCACCTTTTATACATGCTGTAAACTGTGTACAGCTAATACATCTCCCCATGTATTCCACCACATTTTAAAACACATAGTTTAGAATGGCATTCAAGTGATTGATTCAGCAATTTATGAATTCTAAGCATCCATAACTTCTCTTGTCTAGCATTAACTACTACAGTATGTCCCCACACATGAATTCCAAGCATTCATCCTCTCTAACACTGTTGTCACCACAACAGCATCTATAGAGGAAGAAAAGCCCTTGCTGGCCTGTTGACATCACTTCAAGCAGATCAGAAAATGTCTTCGTTCATGGGAGTGTCTCAGGGCCCAGGACAATAACAACAAGGGGTAGGAAGGGGAGAAAAACTGTGAGTTTGACGGATACACCCGTCAAGCAGGCACTTCAAGAATAGCATAAAAGGTCAAGCAATCAGAAGGCAAAACAATTGGAATATGAAGCAAGCCAAAACAAACCACACTGAACAACAACAAAAAACTCCCCTGCTTAAGAAAAAAATCGAAAACAAAGCACATTGAACCAGAGAATTCAGAGTCCTCCAACGAGGAAAACCTCTGCATTGTGTACATGGATCACTTTAACAAGTCCAAGTCCAAGGATGTCTGGATACAGTGCTGAGAATGCAAATTATGGGTCCAGCAAGCCTGTACCCCAGAACAGCCATACCACTGTCAAAACTGTGACTCTGGTTAAGTGAATATGTCCAACATTCAGTCACACACAGACACACAGAAACACCACAAATGTTCAGGTGTTTAGTTTAGCCTCAGAGGCGTAAATATAGACAGTGCAGGTAGTGCAGTCACACTGGGGCCTGTGGAGAGCGGGACTCCAGCTGGGAGTTGGGAGGATACACCTTCGCTTGAATTGTCTACTTTGGAAATATGCCGAGTTACACGTGACGTTTGCAATGTACCACTTGTTATTCTCATATACAGAAATGCATTGAATGCTGACTAATATGTATGTTGTCCAATGCCAAGTCTCTATTTGATCATGACGAGATATAGCTAGTTTAGGCGCCAAATCTGAAGGTCAAGACTGACAAGCTGAGCACATCTGCAAGCTGAGCGAGCAGCAATCATGCCTTACAAACATAAAAGCGGTAGCACAATAAGAATTGAGCAAAAAGTACAGGAGGATAAAGTAGCAAAGGTTCCTAAATTTGGTTTCTTTTATACTAGTCTCCAGCCCACGCTGAATGGGCTGGCTATCCTGTCCATTGAACGCATCAGAGCCCGGGAGATTAAGATGGCCCTTCTAGATCCAAGATGGCGTAACAGTGCAGACGTGTTTTTGTTCGTCCCGTCTCGTGTCCAGTGTAAATAGTTTGTGATAGTTTGTAATTTGTCTTTCCATACATGTTTTTATTTGTCCCCGATTTACCTCTCCTGCAAGCCGCCTTACCCAACGTGAAACGGATCTAATATCCTTACTTTCCATTCAAAATCACAGGACCATCACACCGGATCATCACAGCTAGCTAGCTGCAATCGAGTGACCAACGTTTTTGGCACACTTCCATTGTTCACATGCTACCTATGCTAGCGTGAGCTAGGCCCATCTCCCGGACAGCCAACGTGTACTAGCTACTCTCCCGGGCTACAGTACCTTTGTCTACCTGCTTGGACCTTCTACTGTCGACACGGAGCCCCACCGAGCCACCGCGACTGGTCTGCCAATGTAATTGTCCGACGTGGTCTCAACAGGCTTTTCCTCTGCGACGTAACTGAAGTTTCATCCCCTAGCCCCGGCCTGCTAGCACTCTGAACGCTGTGCCTCCCTCTCGCCTAGTGCAGCGCCCACTGAACTACTCCCTGGCTCTCCTCTTTGCTGCTCATCGGATCCTACGATTGCTCAGCTTCACAGCTGATGCCTGCAGGACTGTTTGGTTATATGGTATTTATTTCTGTTTAACTACCAGGCCCCAGGTCCTGTGTGTAGCACATCACATTTCTCTAACTGACCCTCTTTGTCCATTCATCGCCATTACCTGTCGTTGTCTTAGCCCTCTTAATTAACTGTTATTTTGAACTGTTATGCATGTTAACATTAGAAGCCTCCTCCTTAAGTTTGATTTATTCACTGCTTTAGCACACTCCGCCAACACGGATGTCCTAGCTGTGTCTGAATCCTGGCTTAGGAAGGCCACCAAAAATTCAGAGAGCTGATGCCTGCAGGACTGTTTGGTTATATGGTATTTATTTCTGTTTAACTACCAGGCCCCAGGTCCTGTGTGTAGCATATCACATTTCTCTAACTGACCCTCTTTGTCCATTCATCGCCATTACCTGTCGTTGTCTTAGCCCTCTTAATTAACTGTTATTTTTTGCCCCTCATTAACTGTTTGTTTTTATGCCCCTTTCTTATTTCAATATGCCTTGTCTTTTGCTGTTTAGGTTAGCTATTATTGTTTTATTTCACTGTAGAGCCCCCAGTCCTGCTCAACTGGCCTCTGATAGCTCTTTTGTCCCTCCCCCCACACATGCGGAGACCTCACCTGGCTTAACTGGTGTCTCCAGAGATGCAACCTCTCTCTTCATTACCCAACACCTAGGTTTACCTCCACTGAACTCACATCCTACTATACCCTTGGCTATACATTATGCCCTCAATCTATTCCACCACGCCCAGAAATCTGCTCCTTTTATTCTCTGTACCCAACGCACTAGACGACCAGTTCTTAATGCCTTCAGCCGTGCCCTAATCCTACTCCTCCTCTGTTCCTCTGGTGATGTAGAGGTAAACCCAGGTCCTGTAGCTCCCAGCATTACACCTATTCCCCAGGCGCCCTCATTTGTTGACTTCTGTAACCGTAAAAGCCTTGGTTTCATGCATGTTAACATTAGAAGCCTCCTCCTTAAGTTTGATTTATTCACTGCTTTAGCACACTCCGCCAACACGGATGTCCTAGCTGTGTCTGAATCCTGGCTTAGGAAATTTCCATTCCCAACTACAATATTTCCCGTCAAGATAGAATTGCCAAAGGTGGCGGAGTTGCAATCTACTGCAGAGATAACCTGCAGAGTTCTGTCATACTGTCCAGGTCTGTGCCCAAACAGTTTGAGCTTCTACTCTTAAAAATCCACCTTTCCAGAAATAAGTCTCTCACCGTTGCCGCCTGTTACAGACCCCCCTCAGCCCCCAGCTGTGCCCTGGACTCCATATGTGAATTGATTGCCCCCCATCTATCTTCAGAGTTTGTACTGTTAGGTGACTTAAACTGGGATATGCTTAACACCCCGGCTGTCCTTCAATCTAAGATAGATGCCCTCAATCTCACGCAAATTATCAAGGAACCCACCAGGTACAACCCAAAATCCGTAAACATGGGTACCATCATTGATATCATCCTGACTAACTTGCCCTCCAAATACACCTCCTCTGTTTTCAACCAGGATCTCAGCGATCACTGCCTCATCGCCTGCGTTCGCAATGGGTCAGCAGTCAAACGACCACCCCTTATCACTGTCAAACGCTCCCTAAAACACTTTTGCGAGCAGGCCTTTCGCGAGCAGGCCTTTCTATTCGACCTGGCCCAGGTATCCTGGAAGGATATTGACCTCATCCCGTCAGTAGAGGACGCCTGGTTGTTCTTTAAAAGTGCTTTACTCACCATGCTTAATAAGAATGCCCCTTTCAAAAAACGTAGAACTAAGAACAGATATAGCCCTTGGTTCACCCCAGACTTGACTGCACTAGACCAACACAAAAACATCCTGTGGCACACTGCGTTAGCATCGAATAGCCCCTGTGATATGCAGCTATTCAGGGAAGTCAGGAACAAGTACACACAGTCAGTTAGAAAAGCAAAGGCCAGCTTTTTCAAACAGAAATTTGCTTCCTGTAGTACTAACTCCAAAAAGTTCTGGGACACTGTAAAGTCCATGGAGAATAAGAGCATCTCCTCCCAGTTGCCCACTGCATTGAGGCTTGGAAACACTGTCACCACCGATAAATCCACGAAAATGTCAATAAGCATTTTGCTACGGCTGGCCATGCTTTCCACCTGGCTACCCCTACCCCGGCCAACAGCTCTGTGCCCCCGGCAGCTACTTGCCCAAGCCCCCCCCCGCTTCTCCTTCACCCAAATCCAGACAGCTGATGTTCTGAAAGAGCTGCTAAATCTGGACCCCTACAAATCTGCTGGCCTAGACAATCTGGACCCTCTCTTTCTGAAATTATCAGCCAAAATTGTTGCAACACCTATCACTAGCCTGTTCAACCTCTCTTTCGTATCGTCTGAGATCCCTAGAGATTGGAAAGCTGCCGCGGTCATCCCCCTCTTCAAAGGGGGAGACACTCTAGACCCAAACTGTTATAGACCTATATCCATCATGCCCTGCCTTTCTAAAGTCTTCGAAAGCCAAGTTAACAAACAGATAACTGACCACTTCGAATCCCACCGTACCTTCTCTGCTATGCAATCTGGTTTCCGAGCTGGTCATGGGTGCACCTCAGCTACGCTCAAGGTACTGAACGATATCATAATCGCCATCGATAAAAGACAGTACTGTGCAGCCGTCTTCATCGACCTGGCCAAGGCTTTTGACTCTGTCAATCACCGCATTCTTATTGGCAGACTCAGCCTTGGTTTCTCAAGTGACTGCCTTGCCTGGTTCTCCAACTACTTCGCAGACAGAGTTCAGTGTGTCAAATCGGAGGGCCTAGATAGATAGATAGATAGATAGATAGATAGATAGGTACTTTATTGATCCCCCGGGGGGGAAATTTCATCAATTGTCCGATCCTCTGGCAGTTTCTATGGGGGTGCCACAGGGTTCAATTCTTGGGCCAACCCTTTTCTCTATATACATCAACGATGTCGCTCTTGCTGCTGTTGACTCTCTGATCCATCTCTACGCAGATGACACCATTCTGTATACATCTGACCCCTCTTTGGACACTGTGTTTACTAACCTTCAAACAAGCTTCAATGCCATACAACACTCCTTCCGTGGCCTCCAACTGCTCCTAAATGCTAGTAAAACTAAATGCATGCTTTTCTATCGAACGCTGCCCGCACCGGACTATCATCACTACTCTCGACGGGTCTGACTTAGAATACGTGGACACATATAAACACCTAGGCGTCTGGTTAGACTGTAAACTCAACTTCCAGACTCACATCAACCATCTCCAATCCAAAATTAAATCCAGAATCGGCTTCCTATTTCCCAACAAAGCCTCCTTCACTCATGCTGCCAAACATGCCCTTGTGAAACTGACTATCCTACCGATCCTTGACTTCGGCGATGTCATTTACAAATTAGCCTCCAACACTCTGCTCAGCAAATTGGATGTAATCTATCACAGTGCCATCTGTTTTGTTACCAAAGCCCCATATACTACCCACCACTGCGACCTGTATGCTCTCGTTGGCTGGCCTTCATTATATATTCGTCGCCAAACCCACTGGCTCCAGGTCATCTATAAGTCTTTATTAGGTAAATCCCCGCCCTATCTCAGCTCACTGGTCACCATAGCAACACCCACCCGTAGCATGCACTCCAGCAGGTATATCTCACTGGTCACCCCCAAAGCCAACACCTCCTTTGGCCGCCATTCCTTCCAGTTCTCTGCTGCCAATGACTGGAACGAATTGCAAAAATCATTGAAGCTAGAGGTTCCTATCTCCCTCACTAACTTTAAGCATCAGCTGTCAAAGCTGCTTATCGATCACTGCACCTGTACATAGCCCTTCTGTAAATAGCCCACACTACTACCTCATCCCCATATTTATTTGTATTATTTTCGCTAATCTTGCACTCCAGTATCTCTATTTGCACATCATAATTTGCACATCCTTCATTCCTGTGTTAATGATGATAATCTGTAATTTATATCACCACTATGGTCTATTTATTGTCCTACCTCCTAACCTTATTGCATTTTGCACTACATTTTGCACTCTGTATATAGATTTTCTATTGTGTTTTGACTATGTTTGTTTACTGTGTAACTCTGTGTTGTTGTTTCTCAACTGACCTACCTGGTTAAATAAAGGTGAAAAAAAGGACATTAAGGACATTGTTGATGATTTTGATCAACGCAAAGCTCGTCGAATGCCATTCAAATAGGCGAGTACAAGTGCTTTTTCAAGAGGATTTGTGGTATCTGATGGGCTACCGTAGCCCCTATTTAATAGGTTGTTATTTCAGAGTCAGGTCACCGCCGAGCACCTGTTTAATAGTAAACTTGATATCTGCTTGAAGTGATGTCAACAGGCCTGACATTGGCAGAATGTTTTTACACAATGAAGTGCATCCTCCATATTGCCTTTTAAGAAGGATTTGTTTAGTGTTTTTCTTTGTTTTCATTGGAAAACCTTATGAGTTCTCAGGCTCTGGCCATAGAGAAGCCTTTTGCTTCTCTATGTAGCCATGGTCAGAGTCTGACAGATCTAGATATGATTTTCTATGTGGGGTTTTTGTGTGGGATCCCTAATTAGAGGCAGCTGCTATGCATTGTCTCTAATTAGGGATCCTACTTATGTTTGTATGTCCCACACCTAGGTGTGGATCATTATAACTTCATGTCTGTCTGGCAAGTAAGTGTATTCTCGTTTTGTCATATATTCGTTTACTAATGGGTACAGCCTCAATGTTTACTGTGAACATTGAGGCTGTACCCATTTAAATTACAGTTTTAACAGTGGCCAAGCAGGCTGCTGTGGCTATTTGATCATAATGTAGGTCTACCAGATTGCATCCTGTAACATTTTAACATGGGAATAGATGTTCTGTCAGTAGCAGTCAATGTGTGGTGTTCAATGTGTGGTGTTCAATGTAGTGTGTGTTCAGTGCCTACATTCCATGAGACTTATGAAAAAAACACGCAGGGCTTGACATTAACCTGTTTATCCACTGGTCCTTCAGACAAAAGAGGTGACTGGAAATGTTGTGTTGTTTGATGCAAGAAACCATTTTACAAAATGAAATGCATTATTATTCCCACACCATTATCAGAACGAAACAGAATAATTATGCTACCCGCCGACTATTGGCTACTTATCTTAATCATGACCGTCTTAAAAATACAACACTGACCCTTTAAGACATAAAAAAACTCAAAGATGGCTAAAAATGCACACATTTTGTGCTCTTGTAGGAAGCAGCCCCTCCCCATTGTCGATTAGACATGAGCTATAACCAGGCTAATAACTGAATAACTAGCAAGGAATATGAAGAAATGTACACAGGTGGCTACATGCAGCTCTCGCTTTGGTATCAAAACAAACACATCTTCTTGCGATCGCTCACGCTCTAAACACAGTCCAGTTCAAAGTCAATGGCACTAATACATATATGGCAATGGTCTATTTGCATATAGGCCTACTGCAGCTCTGGTTGGTTATGGCGCACCGGTCTGTGTAGAGTAGGGGCCTGAGTCGTGCCTGTCAATGCAATAGAATCCTACTCCAGTGCGCTCCGCCTACAAGTGTCAGGTTCTGACTGTGGCATTGTCTCTGGCTCCCTCTTGTGGGGAGTTGGAGGGCCGCGGTTAGAGCTTGACAGTCCTCACAGGGTGTATTTGGTGGGGGTTTGATTTCCATCCCCAATTAGAGACAGCTGTCTCGTATTGTCTCTAATTGGGGATTCTATTTAAGTTCCTGTGTTTGTCACCTGGGTGTGGGTTCTTGTATGTGTATGTTTCACGTCAGTTCACGGTTTGGCTACTCTCCTTATTTGTTTTTGGTACTTGTTAAATACGAACAAGTTAAATAAAAAGGAATGTCTCTCCACCAACGCTCTGTCTATCGTCCCGTCTCTTCGAATCGCGACAGAAGAACCCACCACAATGGGACGCAACAGGGCCTAACACTGGGAGATATCCTCCTCGGAATGGGGAAGATAACGGAGGAGGAATACTTCCAGTATTGAGCGGTGGAGGAGGGCTGGAGCCCGGAGCCGCGGCGCCGTCGTCAGAGGAGACGTCGGCGGGCCAAAGAGGCGAAGGACCAGCCTGGAGCCCAGAAAACCCCCCAAAATGTTTTTTGGGGGGGGCTATGGGGGTGGTCGGGGATCGACGGAGAAGAACCCCAACCACTGCACTCGTGGGGGTTCCAGGAGGAGCCCCTACAGCCATGGGCGCGGAAGTACAGAGAAGAGTCGGAGGAAGACGACGACGATGTACTTCTGTTCCCTCACTCGTGGGGGCTCCCGGAGGAGTCCTCACAGGATGGGGATTGGCGGTGGAGATACGACGACAGGGGAAGTCCGGTGCCTCCAGCGCCGGTCCAGAGTCGGAGACCGACTCAGCGCACCACACCATCGGTGCGCAGCTACAGCCCGGTGCGACCCGTGCCAGCTCAGCGCACCAGCCCAACGGTGCGTTTTCCCAGCCAGGTGCCTCCAGTGCCGGCTCCTCGCAACACTGAGCCTCCAGTGAAGGTCAGCAACCCTGAGCCTCCAGTGAAGGTCAGCAACCCTGAGCCTCCAGTGAAGGTCAGCAACCCTGAGCCTCCAGTGAAGGTCAGCAACCCTGAGCCTCCAGTGAAGGTCAGCAACCCTGAGCCTCCAGTGAAGGTCAGCAACCCTGAGCCTCCAGTGAAGGTCAGCAACCCTGAGCCTCCAGTGAAGGTCAGCAGCCCGGAACCTCCAGTGAAGGTCAGCAGCCCGGAACCTCCAGTGAAGGTCAGCAGCCCGGAACCTCCAGTGAAGGTCAGCAGCCCGGAACCTCCAGTGAAGGTCAGCAGCCCGGAACCTCCAGTGAAGGTCAGCAGCCCGAAACCTCCAGTGAAGGTCAGCAGTCCGGAGCCCAATCCGGGTCCAGCCGTCTGCTCCGCTCCACCGGTGCCCAGTCCGGGGCCGGTCGTCTGCTTCGCTACAGTGCCGGAGCAGTCCGCTCCACCGGTGCCCAGTCCGGGGCCGGTCGTCTGCTTCGCTACAGTGCCGGAGCAGTCCGCTCCACCGGTGCCCAGTCCGGGGCCGGTCGTCTGCTTCGCTACAGTGCCGGAGCAGTCCGCTCCACCGGTGCCCAGTCCGGGGCCGGTCATCTGCTTCCCTACAGTGCCAGAGCAGTCCGCTCCACCGGTGCCCAGTCCGGGGCCGGTCGTCTGCTTCACTACAGTGCCAGAGAAGTCCGCTCCACCGGGGTCCAGTACGGGACCGGTGATCTGTCCCTCTCCAGAGGTGGAGGTCCCCACACCAGGGTCCGGACTGGACTTGGTGCGTCAGGGGAGTACTCGGGAGGGATCCATCGCGCCGAGGTCCGGAGAAAACAGGGCGTGCCACGGGGAGGCAGGGAGGGAGCTGCCCTTGGTGCCTACGTCACGCCCAAAGCCGGATCCCGAGCCTCCACCAGCAACCTCCCCAGTGCTCCGCTCTGTCCCCTCATTTATTTTATAAAATTAGTTTTTGTGTTTTTGTAAATACGACTCTTGGGTTTGTTTTTTGAGGGGGGAGCAGCGCGGTCAGGAGCCCGCGCCTTAAGGGGGGGGTACTGTCAGGTTCTGACTGTGGCATTGTCTCTGGCTCCCTCTTGTGGGGAGTTGGAGGGCCGCGGTTAGAGCTTGACAGTCCTCACAGGGTGTATTTGGTGGGGGTTTGATTTCCATCCCCAATTAGAGACAGCTGTCTCGTATTTAATGAAAAACACATGATAATAATAATATTGTGTTATATTTTTGGACATTATATTTAGAGTTTTTCACCCTCACAGTAATCAACATTCAAAAAAATACACTTATCTAGACCTGTGACACCAGGTGTGTGCAATTTAATTATCAGGTTGAACAGAAAACCAGCAGGTTCTGGAACTCATAGGGTAAGAGTTGAGTACCCCTGCCCTACACAAGGTTGTCCATGGACAGCCCAGGAAGCCGGCCGTTTCTGAAATACTGGAACCTGCGAGCCTGGCACCGATGATCGTACCACACTCAAAGTCACTTAGGTCACTAGTTTTGCCCCATTCTAACGTTCCGTCGAACAGTGACTGAATGCCTCGATGCAGAAGCCACGGCCATGTGACTCTGTTTGTAGGAGCGAACCATTTTTCATGAATGGGGTTGATGTACTTAATAAACTGGCCACTCAGTGTAGATGGGCTACAGAACACAGAATTAAAATGTACAAAAATGAAGTTAAAACTATTATTATCCCCAAACTACCACAAAATAAGTGATACTGATAACAGCTGAAAATGAATGGCGCTTGACGGCGATACTCTAAACCAATGTTAACTTCTATGCGACAGGTAACTTCGAGGTTAGAGCGTTGGGCCAGTAACCGAGAGGCCTTTTTTTACAATGGTGCCAAGATGGAGGCACAGTGGTTTCAACACAGCGCCCCCTATTTGTCATCTAGTGTATATATAAATCATTGGTTGGGATATGCAAGAAACACCAACATGTGACTAACAGGAAAATATATGTGTCCCCCAAATTATTATTATTATTATTATTATTATTATTATTATTATTATGCCTTTCCCTCAACCCAAAAATGTACTTTATAAAATGTACCTAAACTTAACCTTAACCGAACCCTCGTTCCTAAACCTAACCATAACCATAACCACAATAAACCTCTACCGCTATGACTTAATTAAGTTTTTCTTCTGCTGGTCGAATATCCACTTCCGAGTTTTATACATTGGGACGGATTTCAGCATAGTTTTTAATTACCCCTGAGAAGCGAATGACTTTGACCTCTTTGGTTTTTGCCTTGAAGTCCTGCCACAGGTACTCTGGAGACAACACCTTGCTGGGCTTGTTTTAGAGCAGGTACCTGTTGAGGTGGCTCTCCTCCTGCCAGGCGGCCTCGATGGAATTCCTTGCATCCTCATCAAAACGATTCTGACATACCTTTGTTAGTGTGTACACATCCTCCACAAACCCTCCGATCATAGCCCCGCCATAGTAGTAGTCTCCCTCATCCATGGGGATGTAGTCAGCCGATGCTTGACGCCGTTCGTATGGGAATCGGTCACGGTATGGTCGTAGTAGCCTGGGTGTATCACAGCAACCAGCCTTCCAAGAGACTCGGCCCGCCAGCGAGCGTGGAACTTGCTGTCCACGTCCAGACAGAAGATGTAGTCGGCCTCCCTGCTGATCAGACGTTCGATGGTGGTCTGGATGATCTCCATCCTCCGGGCTGATATCTCCTGCCAGCGGTTTGAACCTGGGACCTGGATCACACTCAAATGTCTCCCCTGAGTCAGGTTCACTGAAGGAACATCGTGGGGACGATCAGTGAAAACATAGTAGTGCACGTTGAAGTCCACCATGAAGTGCTTCTCCGCTGTCTCCAGAAAATCTTGGAGAAACCTGACGTATCTGTCAGTATTTACAGACATAAGTAACATAAGGGTTAATAAGTGCCTTGCTCAAGGACACAAGAGCAGTAGGAAACCTAAGATTTTGGGGTCCAGCAAAATTAAGGAAGATTGTACAATTTTCAAAACATTACAATACATTCACACATTTCACAACACATTGTTTTTCCTCAGGCCCCTAATCCACCACTACCACATATCTACAGTACAAAATCCATGTGTACGTTTTTGTATGTTATCGTGTGTGTGTATGCATGTGTCTGTGCCTATGTTTGTTGCTTCACAGTCCCCGCTGTTCCATAAGGTGTATTTTTATCTGTTTTTTAAATCTAATTTTACTGCTTGCATCAGTTACTTGATGTGGAATAGAGTTCCATGGAGTCATGGCTCTATGTAGTACTGTGTGCCTTCCATAGTCTGTTCACAGTCTAGCATATAATACATTAAGTAGTACAATTATTAATGTGTTCTAAGGCATTAATCATGACGTCATGATATTTTATCAGGTACTTATGTCATTATAGTTGCAGTGTTGACAATTTGAGGCTAGTTTAGTAGTGACTGTATTATGAATAGTAGTGGGATAGTAGCTATTACTGCAGGGGTTCCCAAACCTTTTTGGCCCAAGACCCCATGTGAAAACAATTATGTAATTAACTGCCCATTTCTACTTGTTTTTATTTGGGGCTATGGCAGTCAATTGAAAAACATTCCAAAAAAAATGTCTGATTGTCTTCTCAACTCACCAGCACACACTTTTAATGTGGGGCTATGACACTCAATTGCAATTTAGTCTGACATAATGTCTCTTATTTCACCACCACTAATGAGATGTGTGCTTGAAGCATGTCACGTCAGAGCTTCTCAAAGTCAGGGGGCGTCATTGACAGTACGCACCTCATCCCTGCTGTCATCGATATTTGGTTTTAATGCAAATGAGAGCACTGAATCCAGCTTCACAGAGATAAGACCTGGCGAAGGGTACCATGAGTTTTAATGCTCAGAGGCAGAAGGCAGGGTATTCCCTTCGAGTCTGGAACCAAAACTCCTCCGTAGTGACCCGTGAATGCGTAGTCTGCAGCATTCGGTCACATGACAGCTCGACCAGCTGTTCGATTTCACTCATCGGCATGTCAACTAAGCCAAGATCACTGTCCCAAAGTGCTTTTCCAAGAGTTGGAGGTGAACAGTCATCACTTGTGTGGCACAGTTACTGATGATGTTGTCAGTTAGAAACATGCACAGCCAAGAGGAAGGGGGCATGGTTCACTTTCTCCAATAGCAATTCTTTCCTCTGAATCCCCTGATTCGGTCACTCATCTGTAGAATGTTTTTGTATTTCCCCTGCATGCTGGAGTTCAGTTCATTCAGTTTCCCCAGGGGCGTGACTTTCACTAGGGACGAGGGGGACATGTCCCCCCCACAATCTGAAATTACATTTGTTTTATAATTGGAATGTGATACAAAACGAGTCAACGGTGTGCTTTAGGACCAGGCAAACACCTCCGAGAGGTCGGGTAGGATGTCTGGAGTGTTTATCCGACTGGATATAATAATAATAATAATAATTATTATTATTATTATTATTATTATGTCCCACCCACACTTCTAAAACCAAAGTTGTCCGCTTGGGTTGGTTGGTTATGTAGGCTTCTTCTAATTATATCTTTACATTAAAAACTAGTCAATCAGAATTCCAGTCATTCCAATGAATGGTAAACCACTTGATCTTCAAGAATAGGACTTGAAAATATGGAAGTATATATTAGCCAAATTGCTTTACTTTAGGATTAAAAAATTAAGGACTTATTAGCCAGCCATACTGATTTTGTTGTCATGGAGGACTGATTGGGCTCATTGATTCCAGTTGAAAAATAAATGCTGCGCTCATGGAATGGCATGCTTTGCGAAGAGTGTGCAAAGCTGTCATCAAGGCAAAAGGTGGCTACTTTGAAGAATAAAATATATGTTGATTTGTTTAACACTTTTTTGGTTACTACATGATTCCATATGTGTTCTTTCATAGTTTTGATGTCTTCACCATTATTCTACAATGTAGAACATAGTAAAAATTAAGTAAAACCTTGAATGAGTAGGTACGTCCAAACTTTTGACTGGTACTGTATATATAATTTATAAGTCAAAAATGGATGTAGCAACTACAGATTGCCCCTTTAGGTCTATCAAAAGTGTCAAGTTTGAGCATGTGTCCATTAGGCCTATGGATTTATTTTTATTAGCATGAATTAGATTGAACAATAAAATACCCACTTTTATTCCATAGGCTTGGATCCGCAGTATGCAGCTGTCGCAAGAGCACATTTTCCACTCGCTGTCCACTGGTTTCAAAAACAAGTATTGATAGGCAGCTTGAACGTCTTGAATTCAACCATTATTGGGTTCAAATACACATTTAGATTTGTGAACAGCCATTCACGATCCGTAAATGACAAATATCTAAATGAGAGAGCAGCAGTGTGATTCACATCAATGCGCTATGTACAGTAGATATCAATAATAAGTGATATCCGTATCACTGTAGACTACACCGCTGCTGTCATCCTTACCTCCAAGCGTTTATTCAAGTTGGATCATCTTTGGATGCCGACAGCAGTTGCACAACAGGAAGAAATAGCTTGGCATGTAGCCTATAAAAGCCTATTCCTGCTCTTTTCCTGCGATCCGTCAAACACATTTGGTGTGTCATCATAGTGGTCTCTGATTTAAAGTCAGACTCGCTCAGGTGGAAAAAACGTAAATTTGCGCCATTTTCCAATGTTTATTTGAATGTCATTGAGAAACAGAGAAGTGTCCGCAAACATCCTTTCTGATTTTTTTATTAATCCTCAAAGTAATCATCTAGTTTTTCAAAGTATCTGTAATCTGACTAAAATATTTCTGCTGCTACCGTAACGGATTAAAGTTAATGTTTTTTTGTAATTCCTTACATGTAACGGATTACATTACAAAAAAAAGGTAACTGTAATCCCTGCCTAAAATCTGAGTATGCACTCTTTTCAATTCGTTTTGTTGATCTCAGTACAAATGTCAGAGTAGCTTGTTATTTTGATAATTTGTGTAATATAAAAAATATATATTTTTTCATGTCTCCAGTCAGGTAGACGTAGAATTGCAGGAAATGATTTTAGAAAGCCATTTTTTTCTTGGACCCACACACCCCTCAGCCATTGGTCTTCAGGAATGAGCCTGAATGATATGAAACTCTCTGAACGCCATGGCAACTAATCATTATCACTTTATGATAGAACATTCAGACAGTGGCGTTCACAGAGTGTTTTGTGATCACAACAAAACTACTTATTTTGCTCAAAAAGAGACATGATTAAATTGTGTTTTTCCTTTGAAAAGATGGGCGTGGCTGAGAATAGAACTTTCAGTTTTCTGCCTGAGTGTGGCGCTGTTTAACACAATTTTATGGATTATCTTGTGAGAGAACAAAACTACAAAAATCTTAATGTCCTAACTTTAAAAGTACCATCCTACCTTTAAAAGTACCAAGTACCATGACTTGTTCTGGGAATTTCTCAGTTTATCTCAACTAACCTGCTGCTCTTCTGGTCCACATCAATTGGGATGTAGCTGTTGGAAACAATAAAACCATAAAATAACGTTCCCCTTAAATTCAAGCCTCAAACCAAACCCTGTTAATAAGAATCAGACAATATTGTGACTTTTATATCACTATAGCGTCATTATGCTGTAATAGATTAACAGAACTTGATCTTACCTGCTGAGCCTTTCAGAGAAGAAGCTGAAATAAACATACCTTTGGGGAGGCAGAAAATAATCAGTTCAATGCTGTCATGAAAACTTTTAGGGTCTTTTTACACTAGCAAAATGTCTTGTCGGCTTTGCCTTTCTTCAACATCAGATTTTTGTTGTGTGGAGTTACAAATTACGAGGCAGCACACATTTGCGTATCTTATCGTTTTGTGATGGGTGTAAATTAGGCTTTACACTATCCTTACATTACCTTGGATGTGTTGTTGCCAAAGCCTCATTCATGCTCCATGTGTATGTGCAGCTATTAACATAGAGTGAATACTATAGTATGCAGTAGTATATAAAGGAATGCAAGATATTGATAGGATACAGGAGCTTCTCAACTAAACCATATTGCACATAATGTTGCAAACTTGAATAAAGCAACAATTCACAAGTGTGCAGACATTTCTAAATGTTTAATTTAAAAAGTTAAATTTTTTAGTGATCACAACTAAAATGCTGTACTGATATGAATTGCATTTGGCTTTATTCAATACCACTCAGAGAGGGGTATGTGGTGATTCAATCTTGAGAAGGTAAATGACTGTTTAGTTAGTGCTTCCCTCAAGCCTGCAACAGGTCATTTTTAGTTTTGTTGGTTAAATCATTGTGTATTATTTGCTTTCCTTTTTGACCAGGCTCAAAAGAAGCCTCAGTCATTCAGTTTGCATTGACTATTGTAGAGGAGGAAAAACATCTGTGAAGTTCATACATTAAATGTTTTTCCAATCAACCCAAACTAAGATCCTGTTTGTAAATGTTCTTGTTTAAACAAAAACAGGTGGAGTAGTATGGCAGTTTGACATTTGGTAGGGTTTGGGTCTATTGAACTGTGACAATGACATTTAACTGACAATCCAATCTCCTATTTAAAAATGAAATCTAGACTTGGATTCCTATTTCACAAGAAAGCCTCCTTCAATCATGCTGCCAAACATGCCCTCGTAAAACTAACTATCCAACCGATCCTTGACTTCGGCGATGTCATTTACAAAAAAGTCTCCAACACTCTACTCAGCAAATTGGATGTAGTCTATCACAGTGCCATCCGTTTTGTTACCAAAGCCCCATATACTACCCACTTGTTCTCGACTGGCCTACCTGGTTAAATAATGGTGAAATATATTTATTTTTAAATAAACGGTGTGTTGGCCATGTATAACCCCTGGATAATAGGGATAATAAGGGATAATAAGTTTGAGATATATATTTTTTATTGAATCTTTAACAGTGAAATGACTGTTTACCGCTTCCCTCAAACTAGGCCAAATTTAGACACCTTTAATAACCATGGTGCCCATATTGCATGGCTGATTAGCTAGACAAAGAGTTGTGTGAAACAAAGACAGGTGTGTGCACAAAGTGAGAACACAACCTGGAATAGATTTGGGTACGGGGGTAGGATCTAAAAACTGGATTTAATCATTTCTTTTTAATTTCTCAGCAATGCAAACGGCGATTTTCACTTTACAGAAAAATATTTCACATGTGAAATGTCCACGTTTTACACATGTGAAATTGTATTTCACCTGTGAAATTGTATTTCACCTGTGAAATTTAATGTTGAATCATTTTAAACTATGTGGTTTCAGAACACCACATATGATGATATTTCACATGTGATCACATAATCTTTCACATGTGTATTCCAATTTTCACATGATGTCCTGCAAACATAAAGTCATTAGGGTGTCCCCTGAACGTCACTTACATATTTGACACATTTTGACACATGATTACACTGTGAATGTTAAATTATACATTAATTATTATTCAACATGTCCTGACATGGAACTTGAACTCACAACCTCTTGGTTCAAGGCATTCCAATCGTCCTTCTATGCCACCATGTCTGTGTTTCATTGACTGATTTCATCTAAGAGATTGTGTCAGCAAGTAGGAACACCCCTTTTACCAAGAGTGCATAAAGTCTTGAAAGACAAATTCACATCAGACCAGAAAGACGGTATTCCACACGTTTGAAATGGTTAGAACATTGAACCTCAACCCGAGGTGAAGAAGATCAACTAAGCAATCCCAAAGAACTGAAATACACTTTTGAGATGGAGAGGATGTTTTTTAGGGGGGAACCCTGGCCTAAATGATAACATTTTGAAGGTGCTTTTGCCTAGGCGACCTAAGACTTTAATCAGATGTGATGTTCTACATTTAATGTTTAATGTTCATGGAGAAGCTGAACCAATACACACCAATACTGTTGTACTTGAGGAGTTTCTTGAACCAAATGGGCAGCAAAGGTTACAAAGGGCCAATCCCAAATCGTCCCTTACACCCTACGCACTTGTGAAGATTTGAGAGGATTTGATTGGTATGCACAATATGGTGTAACTATCACCTAGGGAGGCAAGGTGTAGTTATCAGATTGGTAACAGCTGTCAAATCTTCTCTGTTCTCCACAAGTGCAGAGTGTCAGGTTTGGGTGATGAGTTGGTATTGGGGATAACTTGGGCCGCTCGTATTTGTTTAAAATCACATCAGATTCCAGTTTCATTAAAACCATGTATCTTTTTTGTAACACATATGTTAACTTTGGGGACAAATGAGGTTGAAAAACGATAGTTTCCCTTTTGTGGACTTTGCCACTTAAACATAATAATTTCGAGTTGTTTTCTCTTGCAGAAATACATTGCACTTAAAAGAAAAGTGAAGTTTCAAAGTTCCTCTGATGTTTGTTACTTTTATGCAGATTCCCATGTACTGTTTATGTTGTTGCATCAATCAAATCATTTTGAGTCAATGATCCATCAAAAGGAGAGGAGAATGGAATTCATTTACAAGTGAAGGTAGGCTTACATTTCCTTGTAATCTGTGGGTTAGAATGCTAAGAAATGTTAGTTTGAATGAACATGAGTTGTGTTAATGCAGCGCAAAGTCAGGCCTGTTTTTTATTGTCTGTTTTGCAAATTATTAAGATGATGCGTCGATATTAGTGGCAACTCTGAATTGCTCCTCCCTTGGTTTCTTTATTTTCTCTCTGATTGAGTCTTTTGAATCAGCTTCAAGAAATGAGCATGTCACCAAACCAGAACTAAATGAAGGCCCCTTAGCTTCTGCTAAGCAGGTGGCTACCCCGCCCCTTACCACAGCAAACACTACGATACTATCAACGGGCAAAACGTCTGAAGGAAAATATGCTTAATAAATAAACAAATTAATTCACTATTAGCATATTAATTCTGAGTGACATCACTGAGTGCAGTGTACGCATCTATTCAATGAAGTTGCGCCGCTAATAAACTGTAATTTGACTAAAGCGGGACTAGGACCTATTAGCCTAGACGTATTTTATTTGTTAGACCTAATTGCTTCTTCATTTCGGTTATGTTCAATTGATATCATTCGTCAGGCTTGGAATTCAAAATAACATGTATTTAATGTAGGGCTAGTGTCATTATTTAAATAGCAAAGCTATTCGTAAGGCAATTTTATTGTTAGTGTTTCTACAAAAATTGCAGCCAGAATAACAGCAATGTAGCGCATTGGCATTTGTTTAAACTGTTTTCTAGGGACATTTATTTTAATTCATCCATAACGATGAGCTAGTGAGGCGGGATTTCGCCTGGCATAGAAAAGGTGCTCACTCCGTCACAACACTGTTGTTCAGAGGAGCTAGCCAACAACACAGCTAACATAATCAGTTCAAATTAAATCTGGAAATACTGAAAACTAGCTGCACTTCTTTTCTTTATATATATCCATAAAATTATGCCATCTGACGAAATGTTAGTCTAAAGGAAATGTGCTATAATGTCTAGATGCTTTTTATAGTGGAGATCAAGTTTGATCAAGTTTGATTAACATCTGCTAATCACGTGATTGTAAAATTTGATTTGTTTATATTTTATTTATGACTAACCCTTCTTCTGTCCCCCATACATACAACATCTTTAAGGTCATTTCAAGCACAGGTTAAAATACAAAGACCAGGGAACCTTTCAAAAGCCTCATACAAAAAGGAGTGGTTGGTAGATGAGTAACAATAACAAATTAGACATTGAATATGTGGAAGCATGGTTAAGTTAATAATTATCGTTTGGATTATGTATTAAACCTCCCAGAAACATCAAAGATACAGTCATCTTTTTGAACTGAGCCACAGGACAGGAATGAAACTGCTCATGGATGTTACCATGAGGCTATTGGTGATTTGAAAACAGAAACCTCCTTTGAGTGCTCTACGTTTTTTGTGACACTTTACATAACTTGACATTTCTGCCATCCATTGTGACATTGTGGGAGGATAACCAACCTTCCACTTAACACTAGGATGCATAGTAAACATGACACCCCAAGAATGCATATGCTGGGTCAAAATGACCCGATAATGTAATATCTGTGTTTTTATTTATATGGGTCTAAAATATTATCCATTTTATGGAACATAGTTATTTTGGACCTTTGGACTTGGACCTTTCAATAATTATTTTATTGTTTGAAATGTTTTTAGTAGCTCTTCAACTGTTTGATACACATTTCAAATGATAACATATTATGAAAATTCATAACAGCTATTGAATATATTAGCATATTTTTCTTACAATCAATCTTACAATCAAATGTTCACATTCAACCTTTTAGTGTGAAGAACTAAATAAAACCACCTTAAGCATGTTTTATAATATTTCAAAACATTATTTGAAAATTCATCACCAATTTAAACGACAATAATAACAATTGTGAATTTTGTGTACTTAGAAAACAGAAAAAAAGTGTGCGTGTGTGTGATGCTTACTTATGCTGTCTTAGTCCATGCATTTGTTACAAACCACAAGCATGTGACTGTGCTCTTTGCAGACGGGTGTGTTGCACTGAGAAACACCAGCAGCTGACTTTTCTATCCTTTACGATTGGGCAGATCTGACACCTCTTCTTCCTCTGGCCCTGGCTGCTCTGAGTGGTGGTGGCATGGCTCTCTTTCATCACCTCACATCTTTCCATTGCCTCAGTTCTTCTGTGGACATGGGAGAAACTCCCAGAAGGACAACTGATAGAGGAATTTGTGTGTTTAAAGTAATGACTAAAGTATTCCACCCTGAAACTGTGAAACTGTGTGAAATGTATTAGAATTGTAAGATTATAATTCTAATAATGTGTGTGTATAGGACAAGTCAAGACTAGGTCAGTATGTTACCATTTGGCAAAATATTCAGAATGAACTACAGACTATGTGTGACTGATAACAGGAAAGAGGCTGTTAGGCTTGCAGGAGATTAGGCAGACCATATGAATTTACAGCCCCCATCAAGCAGGGTGGGGGTTTTCTGACTGAGGTGTGTGTATAAAAGATGGGTCCTGAACTTAGAGGGCAGAGCTCTCTGAATAAAGAACTGACCCATTGCAAGCTGGGGCTCTGTCTGTATTATTCAACTGAAGCCTTACAACCTTCAGGATACAGATAGAGTTATGAAATAGTTAAATACCTTTTCTGAACATTGAGACAGAAATTTAGAACATTGAGACAGAAATTCTTGTGACAACAACCATCTCTGCAGCACTCCAACAATCAGGCCTTTATGGTAGAGTGACCAGACGGAAACCATTCATCAGTAAAATGCACGACAGCCCTCTTGGAGTTTGCCAAAAAGGCACCTAAAGGACTCTCAGACCATGAGAAACAAGATAATCTGGTCTGATGAAACCAAGATTTAACTCTTTGGACGGAATGCCAAGCGTCACGTCTGGAGGAAAGCTGCTCATCCACCGTGACTCAGTCGCTAGGGATGAACCTTCCTCTACAGTTTGCTAGGAAAAGGTCTGACACATACCGGAAGGCTGCCAGGTATTCCATTGCCTCTTTTCTCCATGCCGGTGAGGAGGGTTAAACCAATAAAGGCCTTTAGTTCCTATTTGATGACCTCTCTCCACTCTTTCCCTTTTGTTGTCGCTGTTCTCCGTCCTTCTAAATTTGTACACTTTAGGACCTCCTCAATGATGCTGTCTCTAATGAACAGCTCCCAGGCATCTTTGGATGACACAACTGTTGACCCCGGCACAGGCCCTGGGTAGCTCCTCAGGATGTTATGGCTTCTGGTCCTGCCTTTAGTGGGGGGGATGTTCACTCCAGTAAGACCTCTTTTTACTCAGTCTATTTGACTGGTTTTCACTCTCCTCCTTAGAGGAGTCCTCCCCACCTGTAGAATCATCTAGGACAGCTGGACTACCAGGTATATCCACAACTCCAACTTGACCCACAGGCACATAGTCTATCATCTAAATTGGATACCTCAGTTTCTGAGTCAGAGGCACCAATGGCTTCCTCATCTGTAAAACCATGTTGGTTGTATATGGCAACATTCTTATAAGCCTCCTTATGAAACTCCTTTTAATCAATGAGTTCAAAAGGAGAAATCAAAACGGTGATTAATGAACATTAAAAACAAGATATTTATAACATAGATTTTACTGTTGGTGCAAAAATAAAGTGTGCAATGCAGTGAATTCCATAAGAAATACATACGGGTCATATTTGACCCACATATGAAAACTTGGGGTAGTGATGCAAAAACTATTTTTACATTTAAAAAAAAAGTCATAAAATAACAAAACTAGGATGTTAGAACATTAAATACACATTATTTAAGGAATTCCCGGAATATTAGATAATGACATTTTGGGGGGGGGGGATCAATACAGCAAACAAAACATTAGGCCGGGTCATTTTGATCCATGCATCCTAGGGTTAATATCAATGCATTTCTTAGTCACTATAAATGCTAGGTTACACAGTTTTTCCAGATAACAGTCTCCAGTATCAACATTTCCAAGAAAACAAAAACTGGGAGAACCTGTAGACATGCTGATATAAAATAACATTCTCTTTGCCAGAATTCAGTCAGCCTTCGCTAGACCACAACATTAACAAATATCCCTTTTTGTTCTACGGATGGTCTTAAACTGCAGTGATTTATGTCTGAGATTAAATAAAAACAGACCCAACACAGACAGCAGCTGCCTGTGTTCATATCTCCAATGCTGGCCTTCACACAGCCTGTCTGCACACTCTGTGTTGTTCATGTGGTCCTAAACCCAGCCCCAATATAATTGTGAAATGACAAAGAGGCGTGCATGAACAGGTCAATTGAGGGCAAGGTGAAAGGAGGGATTTGTGATTCATCCAAAGACAGAGAATAAAGGAATGAGTCATTGGAGACATATCAACTCCTCTCTCATAATAGGCTACACAAAATAAATAGCCGGTCAAACCAGTTTAAACTGATATCAAAATAACATATTTTAATGGGTCCTACATCCAGACAACGATTACTATCGTACTATCGTACTTGTGACCAGTATCAACATTATTGGAGGAACAATGCGTTTTAGTTCAAATGTTAGACCATATGTTCTGCTTCTCATTGTTGGAATCTTGTTGCTTCTGGGGTATGTAAACTATTTCGACATTACTTCCAGTTTATTCCCTTTTCTGGGATTAAATGAGGGGCTTTTGTGATAGATTTTCATATTAGTTTATAAGAGCTCTTGTATATTTGTATATTTCTTGAGTGTGAGTATGTTCTAATCTGTTGAGGATTGGATGGAATTAAGAAATTAGTTGAAATATAATATCAGCAATGCCTAAAATGTATTTATCTTTTCTTTTTTTCTTTATCTGTACATGTATTATAATAGCAGCATTAACTGTAGCCAATGTATTAGCCATATCTTCACCTTACACAACAATAATAATATTATTATTGTAATATAATATAATTTTATTGATTTTGTGTTGTATGCACAAATGATCTAATCTTGCAGGGGGGTTACATTAGACAAATGTGAGTACTGTTGTCACAGATAATTTTCCTGTGCTGAAGGAAATTCAAACGAGTTATTTACATACATTCTATGGAAACACGCAGTTCTCATTCTCTCTCACTCACTTAAGACAACGTAGTCCAACTTAATGAAACCAGCTATAACACCTTCATAAGTACTGCAGTATAATGCACAACAACCTTCATTACACATTTATTCATTATCATTCATAAGAATTGTTCTAAATAAAAGCCAATTATAGATAGATAGATAGATAGATAGATAGATAGGTACTTTATTGATCCCCTGGGGGGGAAATTTCATTATCAAGCAGCTACAACAAAAACACAGGGCAGGTGCAAAATGCCACAACGAAAGTACACAAAAGACAGATACACGATACATGATACATAGAGCGGCAGTATGAAAAAGTATAGAAATACAGGATATCTGGAGTGCAAAAAAAAAGCTATAAAAGGACATTGCATAGTATGAGTGGTTGGCTGAATATGTACACTATACATTGGTGGATGTTGGATGGTTAACTATACTATACAGGTTGATGGCAGAGAAATACTTCAGTAGCTAATGCGTATGATATGAGCGAGGGTAATAATAGTTTACTTAATAGACAGACTGGGTAAATGAACAGGTAAGTGAAAATTTTGCATGGTTAAATTAGCTGTACAGTTAGGTATACAGTTATATTTACAGATAAGTGAATACTTGCATGTTTACACAAACTGTACAGGTAAATGACAGGAAGAGATACTTTAATAGCTAAATGTGTGTATGATATCATTGGGGTAATAATAGTAATTCCCTTAAAATACAGTCCTTAGTGCGCAGGGTTTAATTACAGACAACTGCACTTATTGCACATTTGATATACTAAAAGCAATGAGAAAAGGTGCAACTGGCAGGATACTAATATGCATTCCTGAGTGAATGCCTAGGTCCAATAATTACTTACAATATTGCATGTGATATAATATAACAACTGTACATGGGTATGTATATACAGACCTGTATGAATAAGTAGGTCCTGAGTGGATGAGTGCTGACGGAACAGAGTTACTCACGGATGGATGCATAATTGTTAAACTAGGTCCTAGCACCCCAACAGTTCCAGATCTATGTTGCCGACGGCACGGCACCCCGGTGAGGCATTATATAGTCTCATAGCCGCCGGCAGGAAGGACCTCCTGTAGCGCTCTCTGGCACACCGTGGTGGGATCAGTCTGTGACTGAAAGAGCTCCTCTGCGTCATAACCATAGCGTGCAGAGGGTGGGTGACGTTGTCCATGATGGCCAGCAGTTTGGCCAGGATCCGTCTCTCCGCCACCTCCTCTAGAGTGTCAAGGCTCATCCCCAGGACAGAGCTAGCCTTCCTGATCAGCTTATTTACCCGAGAAGCATCACCGGCTTTGATGTTTGCTCCCCAGCACACCACTGCAAAAAAGATGGCACTGGCCACCACAGACTGGTAGAAGGTATGCAGTAGTTTACTGCACACGTTGAAGGACCTGAGCCTCCTCAGAAAGTAGAGTCGGCTCTGGCCCTTTTTGTACAGGGCCCCGGTGTTACCAGCCCATTCCAGTCTGTTGTCCATATGGACACCCAAGAACTTGTATGACTCAACCATTTCCACCTCCATCCCCTTTATAGGGACTGCAGTCAGTTGTGCCTTGGTTCTCCTGAAGTCCACCACCATCTCCTTAGTTTTGCTGATGTTGAGCTGAAGGTGGTTCTGCTCACACCAAAACACAAAGTCACTGATTGTGCTCCTGTACTCCTCCTCCTGCCCACCCCTGATGCACCCTACAATAGCAGAGTCATCCGAGAACTTCTGTAGGTGGCATGTTTCAGAGTTATATCTGAAGTCTGAGGTGTAGAGGGTGAACAGGAAGGGGGACAGGACCGTACCCTGGGGGGCCCCTGTGTTGCTAACTGCCCGTTCTGACACACAGCTCTGTAGTCGCACAAATTGTGGCCTACCGGTCAGGTAGTCCGTGACCCAGGAGACTAAGGGTGCTTCCACTTTCATCCTCCTCATCTTCTCACCCAGTAGCAGGGGCTGAATGGTATTGAAGGCACTGGAGAAGTCAAAAAACATGACCCTCACAGTGCAACCTGCGTTGTCCAGGTGAGAGTAGGCCCTCTGCAGAAGGTAGATGATTGCATCATCCACCCCGATGTTGCGCTGGTATGCAAACTGCAGGGGGTCCATTGATGAACACACCAGGGGTCTGAGGTGAGCGAGGACTAACCTTTCCAGGGTCTTCATGATGTGGGATGTTAGCGCTACAGGTCTGAAGTCATTCAGGACAGTGGGGTGTGCCTTCTTGGGCACTGGGACGAGGCAGGATGTTTTCCACAGCACAGGGACCCTTTCTAGGCTCAGGCTAAGGTTGAAAAGACGCTGGAGTATTCCACACAGTTGGTCAGCACAGACCCTCAGCACCCTTGGGCTGATGCCATCAGGGCCCGCCGCTTTCCACTGGTGTAGTCTCTCCAGCTCTCTCTTCACTTGGTTGGTGGTGAAAGCCAGCCCAGGTAGGGAGGTGGGGGGAAGGGGGGTGTTGAGGATCAGTCCAGGGGGGGCAGGGGCGGAGGTGGGGTCACTGATTGTCTCAGCAGAGGTGCTGTGAGCAAAGTGGGGGTGGGATAGCCGTGAGGGTGTGTGGTCTGGGGAGCTGGAGGGGAGGTGGACAGGGCCAGTATCGAACCTGTTAAAAAATTGGTTCAGCTCATTGGCTCTGTCCTGGGTCCCCTCCGTCTGCCCACTGTTTGACTTTTTGAAGCCAGTGATATTTCTCATACCCTTCCACACCTCTCTCACCTGGCTCTGCCTCAGCTTGTCCTCCATCTTCTCCTTATACACTCTCTTCCCCTCAGCAATCCGCAACTTCAGCTCCCTCTGGACGCATTTCAATTTGTCCTTGTCCTTCTCCTTGAAGGCCCTCTTCTTCTCATTCAGCAGGGCCTTCAGGTCGCTGGTGACCCAGGGTTTATTGTTTGGGAAACAGCGTACCTTCCTGGTGGGTACAGTGTTGTCTACACAAAAATTAATATAGTCTGTTATGCAGTCAGTGAGTCCATCGATGTCCTCCCCATGAGCCTCACAGAACACATCCCAGTCTGTTGTTTCAAAGCAGTCCTGTAGGGCCTCATTCGCCTCCGGGGACCATCTCCTAATAGTCCTGGTGGTTGCAGACTGCTGTTGGACCATAGGCCTGTAGAGTGGGGTGAGGTGGACAAGGTTGTGATCCGATCTACCGAGGGGAGGGAGTGCAGTGGAGTTGTATGCATTCTTCACATTAGCATATAACAAGTCCAGAGTTTTATTATTCCTGGTTGGGCACTTCACGAACTGTTTGAACGTGGGCAGCGTTGAAGAGAGAGATGCATGGTTAAAATCCCCCGAAATTGCAAAGAAAGCACTGGGATGCGCTGTCTGTAACCTCGCGATAACAGAGTGGATGACGTCACACGCTGCGTTTGCGTCAGCAGAGGGCGGGATGTAAACAATAACAGCAATGGCCGCCGTGAATTCCCTAGGTAGATAGTAGGGTCTCAGGCTAACGGCTAGCAGTTCAATGTCCGGGCTACAAAACTTTTCCTTAAGAGTAATATGGTTCGGATGACACCATCTGTTGTTAACTAATAAAGCCAGCCCACCACCCTTACTCTTACCGGAAGAGACGCGATCCCTGTCCGCTGTGATGGTCTGGAAACCGTCGATAGTGACGTTCTGTATGGGGATGTTGTCGTTCAGCCAAGTCTCAGTAAAACACATTAGGCTCGTTTCCCGATAAATCCTTTGTCCACGAACAAGTCCCGCCAACTCATCCATCTTGTTATGTAGACACCTCACATTGCCCATAATAATAGATGGTATAGCCGGCTTGTACTTGAACCTCCTCCGCTTTGCCTTACATTTCAATCCCGCCCTGCATCCACGGCGTCGTCTTTTCAATTCGTCCGGAATATCAAACTTTTCCCTGGGGAGCAGCAGCGCTGCGTGGGCTAAATCCAGGAGCTGGGCTCTGTTGTAAACAATAACAGTTGACGACTCCTGTCGACGTTCAGCTGCGATAAAATCCATAAAATCCATAATCCTGAACTGTTATAGTTCGACTGTAGCAAAATAAAAAATAAAACTAAAGAAAATAGACGAAAGAAAACGAACTAAAACAACAATTAATGCACGAACAACGGGACAACGGGAGCTGCTTAAAAGGCGACCACTCAGGGCGGCGCCAAACCTGGGAAGGGACAGAACTACAATATATGAAGAGGGAGGGGACAATGTTATGTCTGTTGTGTTGAGTAACTTATTCATAAGACATATTCACCATAGTACTCCTGAGAAAACCCAGTGATGTTGGTAGAGATGTAATATCTTAATTAAAAAAACAATCCAGCAGCAGGAGCATATGATTATATTGAACCTTTTTTTAACTAGGCAAGTCAGTTAAGAACTAATTCTTATTTACAATGATGGTCTACTGGGGAACAGTGGGTTAACTGCCTTGTTCAGGGGCGGAAGGACAGATTTTTACCTTGTCAGCTTGGGGATTCGATCCAGCAATCTTTCGGTTACTGTCCCGGTAGGTTCCATTTAAAACCCTCCCATGAAAATCCCTCTGGTTCCAGGTAGAACCAATGGCAGGTTCTACAGTTATACTTATAGGATACTTCAGATGTGCTTGTGGCACACACTGTTAGGTACTCACATGATACTGTTAGGTATTTTTAGTTAAAGCAGTAGTACATAATCCTAGGAGGCGTAACGTCATCTTTGGCATGAGTACATAATATGTGTTTGGCGCCGCCCTGAGTGGTCGCCTGTTAAGCAGCTCCCGTTGTTAGTGCATAAATTGTTGTTTTAGTTCGTTTTCTTTCGTCTCTTTTCTTTATTTTTATTTTTTATTTTGCTACAGTTGAACTATAATAGTTCAGGATCGTTCAGGATTATGGATTTTATCGCAGCTGAACGTCGACAGGAGTCGTCAACTGTTATTGTTTACAACAGAGCCCAGCTCCTGGATTTAGCCCACGCAGCGCTGCTGCTCCACAGGGAAAAGTTGATATTCCGGACGAATTGAAAAGACGACGCCGTGGACGTAGGGCGGGATTGAAATGTAAGGCAAAGCGGAGGAGGTTCAAGTACAAGCCGGCTATACCATCTATTATTAAGGGCAATGTGAGGTGTCTACATAACAAGATGGATGAGTTGGAGGGACTTGTTCGTGGACAAAGGATTTATCGGGAAACGAGCCTAATGTTTTTTTCTGAGACTTGGCTGAACGATAACATCCCCATACAGAACGTCACTATCGACGGTTTCCAGACCATCAGAGCAGACAGGGATCGCGTCTCTTCCGGTAAGAGTAAGGGTGGTGGGCTGGCTTTATTAGTTAACAACATATGGTGTCATCCGAACCATATTACTGTTAAGGAACAGTTTTGTAGCCCGGACATTGAGCTGTTAGCCGTTAGCCTGAGACCCTACTATTTACCGAGGAAATTCACGGCGGCCATTGCTGTTATTGTTTACATCCCGCCCTCTGCTGACGCAAACGTCATCCACTCTGTTATCGCGAGGTTACAGACAGCGCATCCCAGTGCCTTCTTTGCCATTTCGGGGGATTTTAACCATGCATCTCTCTCTTCAACGCTGCCCACGTTCAAACAGTTTGTGAAGTGCCCAACCAGGAATAATAAAACTCTGGACTTGTTATATGCTAATGTGAAGGATGCATACAACTCCACTGCACTCCCTCCCCTCGGCAGATCGGATCACAACCTTGTCCACCTCACCCCACTCTACAGGCCTCTGGTCCAACAGCAGCCTGCAACCACCAGGACTATTAGGAGATGGTCCCCGGAGGCGAATGAGGCCCTACAGGACTGTTTTGAAACAACAGACTGGGATGTGCTCTGTGAGGCTCATGGGGAGGACATTGATGGACTCACTGACTGCATAACAGACTATATTAATTTTTGTGTAGACAACACTGTACCCACCAGGAAGGTACGCTGTTTCCCAAACAATAAACCCTGGGTCACCAGCGACCTGAAGGCCCTGCTGACTGAGAAGAAGAGGGCCTTCAAGGAGAGGGACAAGGACAAGGACAAATTGAAATGCGTCCAGAGGGAGCTGAAGTTGCGGATTGCTGAGGGGAAGAGAGTGTATAAGGAGAAGATGGAGGACAAGCTGAGGCAGAGCCAGGTGAGAGAGGTGTGGAAGGGTATGAGAAATATCACTGGCTTCAAAAAGTCAAACAGTGGGCAGACGGAGGGGACCCAGGACAGAGCCAATGAGCTGAAACAATTTTTTAACAGGTTTGATACTGGCCCTGTCCACCTCCCCTCCAGCTCCCCAGACCACACACCCTCACGGCTGTCCCACCCCCACTTTGCTCACAACACCTCTGCTATGACAATCAGTGACCCCACCTCCGCCCCTGCTCCCCCTGGACTGATCCTCAACACCCCCCTTCCCCCCACCTCCCCACCTGGGCTGGCTTTCACCACCAACCAAATGAAGAGAGAGCTGGAGAGACTACACCAGTGGAAAGCGGCAATACCATTCAGCCCCTGCTACTGGGTGAGAAGATGAGGAGGATGAAAGTGGAAGCACCCTTAGTCTCCTGGGTCACGGACTACCTGACCGGTAGGCCACAATTTGTGCGACTACAGAGCTGTGTGTCAGAACGGGCAGTTAGCAACACAGGGGCCCCCCAGGGTACGGTCCTGTCCCCCTTCCTGTTCACCCTCTACACCTCAGACTTCAGATATAACTCTGAAACATGCCACCTACAGAAGTTCTCGGATGACTCTGCTATTGTAGGGTGCATCAGGGGTGGGCAGGAGGAGGAGTACAGGAGCACAATCAGTGACTTTGTGCTGTGGTGTGAGCAGAACCACCTTCAGCTCAACATCAGCAAAACAAAGGAGATGGTGGTGGACTTCAGGAGAACCAAGGCACAACTGACTGCAGTCCCTATACAGGGGATGGATGTGGAAATGGTTGGGTCATACAAGTTCCTGGGAGTCCATATGGACAACAGGCTGGAATGGGGCGGTAACACCGGGGCCCTGTACATAAAGGGCCAGAGCCGACTCTACTTTCTGAGGAGGCTCAGGTCCTTCAACGTGTGCAGTAAACTACTGCATACCTTCTACCAGTCTGTGGTAGAAGGTGTGCTGGGGAGCAAACATCAAAGCCGGTGATGCTTCTTGGGTAAATAAGCTGATCAGGAAGGCTAGCTGTTCTGGGGATGAGCCTTGACACTCTAGAGGAGGTGGCGGAGAGACGGATCCTGGCCAAACTGCTGGCCATCATGGACAACGTCACCCACCCTCTCCACGCTATGGTTATAAAGCAGAGGAGCACTTTCAGTCACAGACTGATCCCACCACGGTGTGCCAGAGAGCGCTACAAGAGGTCCTTCCTGCCGGCGGCTATTAGACTATATAATGCCTCACCGGGGTGCCGTGCCGTCGGCAACATAGATCTGGAACTGTTGGGGTGCTAGGACCTAGTTTAACAATTATGCATCCATCCGTGAGTAACTCTGGTCCGTCAGCACTCATCCACTCAGGACCTATTTATTCATACAGGTCTGTATACAGTGGGGAGAACAAGTATTTGATACACTGCCGATTTTGCAGGTTTTCCCACTTACAAAGCATGTAGAAGTCTGTAAGTTTTATCATAGGTACTCTTCAACTGTGAGTGACGGAATCTAAAACAAAAATCCAGAAAATCACATTGTATGATTTTTAAGTAATTAATTTGCATTTTATTGCATGACATAAGTATTTGATACATCAGAAAAGCAGAACTTAATATTTGGTACAGAAACCTTTGTTTGCAATTACAGAGATCATACATTTCCTGTAGTTCTTGACCAGGTTTGCACACACTGCAGCAGGGATTTTGGCCCACTCCTCCATACAGATCCTTCAGGTTTCGGGGCTGTCGCTGGGCAATACGGACTTTCAGCTCCCTCCAAAGATTTTCTATTGGGTTCAGGTCTGGAGACTGGCTAGGCCACTCCAGGACCTTGAGATGCTTCTTACGGAGCCACTCCTTAGTTGCCCTGGCTGTGTGTTTCGGGTCGTTGTCATGCTGGAAGACCCAGCCACGACCCATCTTCAATGCTCTTACTGAGGGAAGGAGGTTGTTGGCCAAGATCTCGCGATACATGGCCCCATCCATCCTCCCCTCAATACGGTGCAGTCGTCCTGTCCCCTTTGCAGAAAAGCATCCCCAAAGAATGATGTTTCCACCTCCATGCTTCACGGTTGGGATGGTGTTCTTGAGGTTGTACTCATCCTTCTTTTTCCTCCAAACACGGCGAGTGGAGTTTAGACCAAAAAGCTCTATTTTTGTCTCATCAGACCACATTACCTTCTCCCATTCCTCCTCTGGATCATCCAGATGGTCATTGGCAAACTTCAGACGGGCCTGGACATGCGCTGGCTTGAGCAGGGGGACCTTGCGTGCGCTGCAGGATTTTAATCCATGACGGCGTAGTGTGTTACTAATGGTTTTCTTTGAGACTGTGGTCCCAGCTCTCTTCAGGTCATTGACCAGGTCCTGCCGTGTAGTTCTGGGCTGATCCCTCACCTTCCTCATGATCATTGATGCCCCACGAGGTGAGATCTTGCATGGTGCCCCAGACCGAGGGAGATTGACCGTCATCTTGAACTTCTTCCATTTTCTAATAATTGCTCCAACAGTTGTTGCCTTCTCACCAAGCTGCTTGCCTATTGTCCTGTAGCCCATCCCAGCCTTGTGCAGGTCTGCAATTTTATCCCTGATGTCCTTACACAGCTCTCTGGCCTTGGCCATTGTGGAGAGGTTGGAGTCTGTTTGATTGAGTGTGTGGAGAGGTGTCTTTTATACAGGTAACGAGTTCAAACAGGTGCAGTTAATACAGGTAATGAGTGGAGAACAGGAGGGCTTCTTAAAGAAAACCTAACAGGTCTGTGAGAGCCGGAATTCTTACTGGTTGGTAGGTGATCAAATACTTATGTCATGCAATAAAATGCAAATTAATTATTTAAAAATCATACAATGTGATTTTCTGGATTTTTGTTTTAGATTCCTTCTCTCACAGTTGAAGTGTACCTATGATAAAAAGTACAGACCTCTACATGCTTTGTAAGTAGGAAAACCTGCAAAATCAGCAGTGTATCAAATACTTGTTCTCCCCACTGTATATATACTCATGTACAGTTGTTATATTATATCACATGCAATATTGTAAGTAATTATTGGACTTAACCTACGTAGGCATTCACTCAGGAATGCATATTAGTATCCTGCCAGTTGCACCTTTTCTCATTGCTTTTAGTATATCGAATGTGCAATACGTGCAGTTGTCTGTAATTAAACCCTGCGCACTAAGGACTGTATTTTAAGGGAATTACTATTATTACCCCAAATGATATCATACACACATTTAGCTATTAAAGTATCTCTTCCTGTCATTTACCTGTACAGTTTGTGTAAACATGCAAGTATTCACTTATCTGTAAATATAACTGTATACCTAACTGTACAGCTAATTTAACCATGCAAGATTTTCACTTACCTGTTCATTTACCCAGTCTGTCTATTAAGTAAACTATTATTACCCTCGCTCATATCATACGCATTTTTAGCTACTGAAGTATTTCTCTGCCATCGACCTGTATAGTATAGTTAACCATCCAACATCCACCAATGTATAGTGTACATATTCAGCCAACCACTCATACTATGCAATGTCTTTTTATAGCTTTTTTTGCACTCCAGATATCTTGTATTTCTATACTTTTTCATACTGCCGCTCTATGTATCATGTATCGGTCTTTTGTGTACTTTCGTTGTGGCATTTTGCACCTGCCCTGTGTTTTGTTGTAGCTGCTTGACAATGAAATTTCCCCCCCGGGGGATCAATAAAGTACCTACCTATCTATCTATCTAATCCTAGGAGGGGTAACATCATCTTTGGGATGAACTGTACTTCAACTCCAGAGGACTCTATTTGCAGGAGCAATTGGGTTGACCTGTTCACCTCCAGATACAACCATATTTACAGGAATAGTTAGGTTAACTGTTAAAGCATGTAAGTCCTGTTGGGAAGTGATGTAGAGCCAGCGGGTGGCTCTGTTTTATTTTAGGAATGGTGCAGAGCCAGCTGGTGGCTCTATTTTATTTTAAGAAGAGAGTTTGGCTGTGCCATTAGTGTCACCAAATAAGGAAAAACAACGAGAGAACATCAGGGGTTTTGAGACCAGGGTGGAGGAAAATAGAATGGGTGTAACCGAACAGGAGGGATTAAATGTGTCTTATGAGTAAACATTTAAGAACTGTATAAAAGCCATGAACTGAGAGATGTAAGTCAGTCTATCTGCAGGTTGACTCAGCTTTTTATTGCTCTTGTAATAAAAGTCTATCTTGATTCTACAAACTCCAGAAGTGCTTTTATTTTTTAGTAAGAGGGAAGAGTTTTTTTCCACCACAATACTGGTCAGTACCTTTTAATCTAGTATAATGGTACATGTTTCTTCCCAATATAGTCAAGATTTAAGATGTAGGTGGAGCAATGTGCTGGTGGGGACTGAATAGCATATTTGGGGACATGGTGTAAAACAGGGCTCTTCAACCCTGTTCCTGGAGCGTAATGTTTTGTAGGTTTTCACCTAAATTGGGGTCCTCTGTCGGAGACCACGTCCACCAGAAGACCATGGATCCGGAAGATGTGGTCCACCACCTCCTGAGCTGTCTCACTGGCGGAGGGGAGCTTGGGTAAGGGGATACTATGGGCCGCCTTGGAGAAGTGGTCCACCACCGTCAGAATCACGGTGTTACCTCTCGATGGGGGAAGGCCAGTGACAAAATCAAGGGCTAGGTGTGACCAAGGGCGAGAGGGAATGGGCAAAGGCTGCAACAGACCAACAGGAGAACGGTTAGTCTTATTTTGAGCGCATACCGAGCAAGCCAACACAAACTGCCTGACATCTTGGGCCATGGATGGCCACCAAAATCGCTGACGGATGGCAGCCAGCGACCTCCGAACCCCCGGATGACAGGCTACTCTGGATTAATGTCCCCACCGAAGGACCTCAGGACGCAGTGCAGCCGGCACAAACAACCGACCCCCTGGGCACCCCCTCGGGGGCTCCCTCCCCCTCGATGGCCTCCCTCACCCGCCGCTCGACATCCCAGGAAAGGGACCCCACCACCACCTCCCTGGAGAGAATGGTTTTGGGGGTTGCCTCCCCCCCAGGACCCTCGAACAGACGAGAGAGGGAGTCAGGCTGACCTCTTGGCCAAACGGACATACTCTAAATTTTTGTGATCCGTCCAGACCAAGAAGGGCTGCGCTGCTCCCTCCAACCAGTGACTCCATTCCCCCAGAGCCAGCCTGACTGCCAGCAGCTCCCTGTTACCTATGTCATAATTTCGCTCAGCAGGGCTCAAACGGTGAGAGAAGAAGGCACACGGGTGCACCTTCCTATCTCTGGGGAACCGCTGGGATAGGACCGCGCCTACCCCGACATCCACCTCAACAATAAATTGGCGTTCAGAATCTGGAAGACAAAGAACAGGAGCAGAGATGAAACGTGACTTAAGAACATCAAAGGCCTCCTGAGCCTGAGAATTCCATCTGAACAGTCCCTTAGGAGAGGTGAGTGCTGTTAAGGGTGCAGCAACCAGGCTAAAGTTCCGGATGAATCGCCTATAGAAGTTGGCGAACCCCAGGAACCGCTGCAACGCCTTCCGAGAGTCAGTGTTTGGCCACTCGGCCACGGCCCTTACCTTAGCGGGGTCGGCTTTGATCCCCTCCGTTGAAATGATATGCCCCAAGAACGAAACAGACTTGGCATTTTATGGAACACGCACTTCTCCGCCTTGACGTAAAGCTGGTTCTCCAGCAGCCGTTGTAGCACCTGACGGACGTGTTGAGTGTGTACCTGCAAGGAGGGAGAGAAGATGAGAATATCATCCAGGTACACAAAGACAAATCTGTTTACCATGTCCCTCAACACATCGTTCACCAGGGCCTGGAAGACAGCTGGGGCGTTGGTGAGCCCAAAGGGTAAGACCCGGTATTCAAAGTGTCCCGTTGGGGTGTTGAAGGCTGTCTTCCACTCATCCCCCTCACGTATCCGGATCAAATGGTAGGCATTGCAGAGGTCTAGCTTGGTAAAGACCCTGGCTCCCTGTAACAACTCAAAAGCTGATGACATCAGAGGATACCTGTTCTTTCTGGTGATGTCATTAAGACCCCGGTAGTCAATGCAGGGTTGCAGGGTCTTTACGAAGAAGAACCCAGCCCCAGCGGGCGAGGAAGAGGGACGGATGAGGCCGGCATTTAAGGATTGCTGAATATACTTGTCCATGGCCTCTCTCTCAGGACCAGAAAGGGAATACAGACGACCCTTGGGCGGAGAAGTGCCTGGGAGGAGATCGATGGCGCAGTCATACGGCCGATGAGGAGGCAAGGATGTGGCCCGGGACATACTGAAGACCTGACAGAGATCGTGGTACTTCACCGGGACTCCGGTGAGATCGGCCTCCTCAACCTGAAAAACAGAAGACACAGAGCCAGGAGACAAGGCAGAACCTAAACATGACGCAAGACAAGACGGACTCCAAGAGACCACAGAATTGCCTGACCAATCCACGTGAGGGTTGTGTTGCACCAGCCACGGATGCCCTAGGACAACGGGGGCACTTGGGGAATCTAGGAGGTACAGCTCAATCACCTCCCGGTGATTGCCGGAGACAAGAAGACTTACGGAAGGAGTGGAATGGGTGATGGAGGTAATGAGGAGACCATTAAGGGAGCAGACAGAGATAGGAGAAGGGAGAGGAATGGCAGGAATGCCCCACAGCACAGCAACGGAGACATCCAGGAAGTTGCCCTCAGCACCCGAGTCAATCAGGGCTGAACAGGAGTGAACAGTGTCTTGATATTGAACAGGTGTCAAAGTCGTGAGGAAGCTCGTGAGTGACAATCTCATCCTGGATGTCGTCAGCCAGCCCCTCCCGAAACCTAGCGTGTAACGCTGCATCGTTCCAGTCACAGGTGGCCGCCAGAGTTCTGAACTGGAGGGAGTATTCCGTAACAGAACGGCCGCCCTGATTTAACCGCACCAGCTGGGAGGCCGCCTCATCACCTTGAGCAGAGCGGTCAAACAGCTTAATCATCTCCGCTCTGAAGTCCTCAAATGTGGCACAGAATGGAGCACAAGCATCCCACACAGCCGTTGCCCAGTCGCGGGCCCCTCCTTTCAGGAGTGTGATGAAAGAGGCCACCTGGGACTCCTCCGTAACATAACGTTGAGGCTGGAGTGCGAAGACAAGGGAGCACTGAGACAGGAACGCACGGCAGGAATTGGGATCCCCGTTCGTAGGGTGGCGGACGATTGGCATGGGGTTCAGGTTCAACATGAGGTAGAGGACGGCCATACGCTGCAGCTGATCTGCTGGCCAAGGCTTCCCGCTGGAGTTCTTGGATCTGGAGATTGAGATCCGCTACTTGGGCAGTCAGGCACTCAACCTCCCGTGAAGTGGCAGTTAACTGGCTGGAATGCTGTCCTAGAAGAGCGCCCTGTTGACTCACTGCATTTCTGACTTGGTCTGCACCTGCAGACCAAGTCAGGGAGAGACACGGATTCAGTTGCAGGTAACAATAGTTTATTTTGCTCTCAAATGAGCCCAGGAAAAAATAACAGGAACACAAAAGAAAAGAGGAAGTCCAAATAAATGTCCTCTGGGCCAGGAGAGCACTTCTCAAAATAAACAAATTATAGCGTCATCTGACGCAGTGTCCGAGTCACACTGAGTTCCCTGGGTACGGTGATGAGTCTGGGGTGGTACATCCAAGTCCAAACCGAGAAAACACCTGGTCAGGCAGACTAGGAAACCAGGCCTGGCAGGACGAGAGGGAAACAGTGGAAGCAGGACAAAAATCTAAACAAAAACTAAATAACACTTGGAGTCTGAAGAAGAACAGCAACACAAGACAAGGATAAGCAGGTCACAGGAACAGCATACTCACAACAACAGTCTGACAAAAGACTGAACACAAGAAGACCTAAAATAGGGGAGATAATCAGGGATTAATTGACAGCAGGTGTGAAGAGAACAAGGATAGTTAAGGATAACGAGTGGGAGGGGAGACACTACAATGACAGCGGAGCACATGACGAGCTGTCAAAACAAGGCACATGTGCTCAAAAGAACAAAAAACACAGCAGATCAGACGGAAGTCATGACAAATATACTGTAGCACACCAGATTCTAATAGTTAGCTGGTTGATAAGCGGAATCAAGTTACAACTGGGGTTGAAATGAAAACCTACAGGAAGGTAGCTCTCCAGGAACAGGGTTGGAGAGCCCTGGTCTAAAATACAGTGCCTTGCAAAAGTATTCCTACCCCTTGGATATCTTAAAAATGTGTTGTGATACAAAGTGGGATTACAATTAATTTAATAATCTACACAAAATACTCTGTCAAAGTGAATTATTATTATTTATTTTTTTAGATGAATATAAATGAAATAGCTTAAATATAGTTGTTGGATAGGTATTCAACTCACTGATTCAATACATGTTAGAAACACCTTTGGCTGTGATTACATCTGTGAGTCTTCTTAGATAAGTCTCTAAGAGCTTTACTCACCTGGATTGTGCAAAAATAGCTATTATTCTTTTCAAAATTCTTCAAGCTCTCAAGGTTTTGGTGATCATGGCTAGACAACAATTTTCAAGTCTTGCCATAGAAGGGCAACCATCTCTGCAGCACTCCACCAATCAGGACTTTTTAGTACAGCAACGCTCCCCATCCAACCTGACAGAGCTTGAGAGGATCTGCAGAGAAGAATGAGAGAAACTCCCCAAATACAGGTGTGCCAAGCTTGTAGTGTCATACCCAAGAAGACTCAAGGCTGTAATCGCTGCCAAAGGTGCTTCAACAAAGTACTAAGTAAAGGGACTGAATACTTATTTAAATGTTATAATTCACTTTTATAAACCTGTTTTTGCTTTATGGGGTATTGTGTGTAGATTCATGAGAGAGAAAAAATTTCATCAATTTTAGAATAAAGCTGTAACATAACAAAATGTGTAAAAGGTCAAGGGGTCTGAGCACTTTCCGAATGCACTGTATATACTATACATATCGAATATTACTGCCCACTACAATTCATGATTCTGAATATTGAAATGTAATACTTGACGGAGGGACCTTAAAGATGTTGTATGTATGAGGGACAGAAGAAGGGTTAGTCATAAAAAAAAGATATGAACAAATCAAATTTTAGTGGTCACAATCACGTGTTTTGCAGATGTTATTGCAGGTGCAGCGAAATACTTGCGCTTCTAGCTCCGACAGTGCAGTAATATCTAACAAGTATCAAATCAAATCATATTTTTTTTATTTCACCTTTATTTAACCTGGTAGGTCAATTGAGAAAAAGTTCTCATTTGCAACTGCGACCTGGCCAAGACAAAGCAAGGCAGTGCGAAAAACAACACAGAGTTACACATGGGAATATTTTTATTTTTTCTTTATTTTACTAGGCAAGTCAGTTAAGAACAAATTCTTATTTTCAATGACGGCCTAGAAACAGTGGGTTAACTGCCTTGTTCAGGGGCAGAACGACAGATTTTTACCTTGTCGGCTCGGGGATTCGATCCAGCAACCTTTCGGTTACTGGCCCAACACTCTAACCACTGGGCTACCTGCCGCCCCAATTTAATAAACAAACGTACAGTCAAGAACACAATGGAAATCTATATAACGAGTGCAAATGTTGTGCAAAATGCATTAAGGTTAGGAAGACAATAAATAGGCCATAGTGGAGAGATAAATTACAGATTAGCATAATCACTGGAATGATGGAATGTGCAAATGATGATGTGCAAATAGAGATACTGGAGTGCAAAATTGAGCGGAAGTTTAAAAAATATATATTTGGGATGAGGTAGTAGGATGGGCTATTTACAGAAGGGCTATATACAGGTGCAGTTATCGATAGGCAGCTTTGACAGCTGATGCTTAAAGTTAGTGAGGGAGAAAGGAACCTCTAGCTTCAAGGATTTTTGCAATTCGTTCCAGTCATTGGCAGTTTGGCAATATACATATATAGATGAGCGATATCAGAGCGGCATTGGACTAAGATACAGTGGCGTAGTATAGAATACAGTATATACAGTGGGGAGAACAAGTATTTGATACACTGCCGATTTTGCAGGTTTTCCTACTTACAAAGCATGTAGAGGTCTGTAATTTTTATCATAGGTACACTTAAAATCCAGAAAATCACATTGTATGATTTTTTTATAATTAATTTGCATTTTATTGCATGACATAAGTATTTGATCACCTACCAATCAGTAAGAATTTCGGCTCTCACAGACCTGTTAGTTTTTCTTTAAGAAGCCCTCCTGTTCTCAGCTCATTACCTGTATTAACTGCACCTGTTTGAACTCGTTACCTGTATAAAAGACACCTGTCCACACACTCAATCAAACAGACTCCAACCTCTCCACAATGGCCAAGACTAGAGAGCTGTGTAAGGACATCAGGGATTAAATTGTAGACCTGCACAAGGCTGGGATGGGCTACAGGACAATAGGCAAGCAGCTTGGTGAGAAGGCAACAACTGTTGGCACAATTATTAGAAAATGGAAGAAGTTCAAGATGACGGTCAATCTCCCTCGGTCTGGGGCACCATGCAAGATCTCACCTCGTGGGGCATCAACGATCATGAGGAAAGTGAGGGATCAGCCCAGAACTACACGGCAGGACCTGGTCAATGACCTGAAGAGAGCTGGGACCACAGTCTCAAAGAAAACCATTAGTAACACACTACTCCGTCATGGATTAAAATCCTGCAGCGCACGCAAGGTCCCCCTGCTCAAGCCAGCGCATGTCCAGGCCCGTCTGAAGTTTGCCATTGACCATCTGGATTATCCAGAGGAGGAATGGGAGAAGGTCATGTGGTCTGTTGAAACAAAAATAGAGCTTTTTGGTCTAAACTCCACTCGCCGTGTTTGGAGGAAGAAGAAGGATGAGTACAACCCCAAGAACACCATCCCAACCGTGAAGCATGGAGGTGGAAACATCATTCTTTGGGGATGCTTTTCTGCAAAGGGGACAGGACAACTGCACCGTATTGAGGGGAGGATGGATGGGGCCATGTATAGCGAGATCTTGGCCAACAACCTCCTTCCCTCAGTAAGAGCATTGAAGATGGGTCGTGGCTGGGTCTTCCAGCATGACAACGACCCGAAACACACAGCCAGGGCAACTAAGGAGTGACTCCGTAAGAAGCATCTCAAGGTCCTGGAGTGGCTTAGCCAGTCTCCAGACCTGAACCCAATAGAAAATCTTTGGAGGGAGCTGAAATTCCGTATTACCCAGCGACAGCCCCGAAACCTGAAGGATCTGGAGAAGATCTGTATGGAGGAGTGGGCCAAAATCCCTGCTGCAGTGTGTGCAAACCTGGTCAAGAACTACAGAAAACGTATGATCTCTGTAATTGCAAACAAAGGTTTCTGTACCAAATATTAAGTTCTGCTTTTCTGATGTATCAAATACTTATGTCATGCAATAAAATGCAAATTAATTACTTAAAAATCATACAATGTGATTATCTGGATTTTTGTTTTAGATTCCGTCACTCACAGTTGAAGAGTACCTATGATAAAAATTACAGACTTCTACATGCTTTGTAAGTGGGAAAACCTGCAAAATCGGCAGTGTATCAAATACTTGTTCTCCCCAATGTATGAGATGGGTGATGAAATGTTTAAACATAATTAAAGTGACTAAGATATCGTAGAATAGTAGAGTACAGTTTGTACATATGAGATGAGTAATGCAGGATACGGAAACATTATTAAAGGGGCTAGTGTTCCATTTCTTAAAGTGGCGATTGATTTCCAATCTATGTCTATAGGCAGCAGCCTCCGATGCAGTATTTAACAGTCTGATGGCCTTGAGATAGAAGCTGTTTTTCAGTCTCTCGGTCCCAGTCCATATCAACCACTTTTATTTAATGCAGTCTATGTAACTTATTATGTGTTTTGTTAAGCCAAATTTAACTCCTGAACAAATGTAGGCTTGTCTGAACAAATGGGCTAAATACTTTTATCTAATTTCATTAAAAGTTTAAAAAATAAATATTCCTCTATGACGTTAGAGTAGATTGTTGACAGCAAATTACAATTAAATCAATTTTAATCCCACTTTGTAACACAATGAAACAAATCCAAGAAGTGTGAACACTTTTGCAAGGCACTGTATTCGTCCACTCCCAGTTCTACAATCTTTGAAAGAGCTTGTGCCAATCAAGAGCTGCACTGTTAAGAGGTTGCTGTGCATTTTCCAGTAACTTAATGGCATTATGTCACCAGGAAGTTTCCACAAGTTATCACTAACCAAATCTATGACGTTAAAATGCCTATTTACTGTGTTCCATCTGATTGTGTAATCCACTGTCTCATCAACCCAGCCAGGCACTTTATAAACTTGATCTCCACTATAAAAAGCATCTAGACATTATAACACATTTCCTTTAGACTAACATTTCGTCAGATGGCATAATTTTATGGATATATATAAAGAAAAGAAGTGCAGCTAGTTTTCAGTATTTCCAGATTTAATTTGAACTGATTATGTTAGCTGTGTTGTTGGCTAGCTCCTCTGAACAACAGTGTTGTGACGGAGTGAGCACCTTTTCTATGCCAGGCGAAATCCCGCCTCACTAGCTCATTGTTATGGATGAATCCAAATAAATGTCCCTAGAAAACAGTTTAAACAAATGCCAATGCGCTACAACACTGTTATTCTGGCTGCAATTTTTGACGTGACTGTAAGTTTGCCGTAGCTAGCTAGCAAGCAAGGGATAAGAACATTGCCAGCCAGTATGTTAATGGACATTTAGAACGAACGACTGGGTTGTGTCCATAGATACAGAACAGAAAGACTGAACGACTGGGTTGCGTTTCTAGCAACCGAACCAATAGAACGAATTACCAGCAGGCTTGGGTAGCAACCCTAGATTTGTGTCGGGACTATATATTGTATGAATAAATTCATCAAAATAACGTTTTTAATGAAAATATGTCAATCATTATTTGAATATGTTGATAACCCATTGTATAAAAGTGATAATGCTCTCGAAGCCGGTGTTTGGAGGAAATATTGTCACGGTAACACGTGCCAGTATATCCTCCGAACACCGGCTTCTCAGGCATTATCAGTATATACTACATACTATATATTATTAGTTAATTGTAGTATACTGTAAACGAACGGTATCCTTTCAGTTGGGCGTAATAGTGCTACACCTATCTAACGGAAGTTGATGCTGTTGCTATGCAAACTCTTTCTAACATGCTAGACATCATATAACTTTGGGTGTGTTCGTAAATTCAATCTGGAGTGCCAGAGTGTGCTCAGAGTGCGCTCTGGGCTTTGTAAATTCAGAGCGCTGTCAGATTGTTCGTCCATAAATTTGGAGTGTTAAGAGCGCACACTGGACTCTCTGTCCAAGGAGTATGGTCGTTTTTTTGCAGACCATTACTGACACCGGCCATATTCAACGGGTGTTGAGCATTCGTAAATTCATCAGTTATTCTGCGCTCTCGCACACTCAGTCAAGAGTGCTCTGAAATCGGAGTAGATAGCCAGAGCGAATTTACCAGCTACGTCTATCAGTGACATCATAAACATTCTATTGAAATATTTACTTGCATAGTGAAGTATTTTGTTTAGACATGTAGCTAGCTAGCTAAACAATTAACCATATTCCCAACTCATAACATAACTACCCTGGATGAATCTGCAGGTAGCTAACCAAACAGTTTCAATGTTAGCTAGATAACATTAGGCTACAAATAACAATGCAAATGGCTCTGAGATACAAATAATATTACTACACCGATCATACACGTAACATTAGCTAGCTAGCCAGCCAGCCAGTTAACGTTAGCTAGCTGTCACGAGAATTTCTATCTCAATGTTCTAAATGAACTATCACTCTAGCTTTGATTAATTCCCAGAGGTTGTAAGATTCTGGTTAACAAAGAATTAAGCAAAGTCTCAGTCTGCAACAGATCAGTAGTTTATTCAGAGAGCTCTCCCGAAAGGAAAACACAAAACACTTTTATAGCATCCATTCACAGTCAAGCCCCCCCCCCCCCTGTTTTGTATCTCAGGTCACTCCCTTCAAGACATTCCTTTACTTTTCCACTGACCACGTTCATTCCTACAAAGGAATCATTAACTGCAGTTTCTTGTCTAAAACCCCCCCTTCCCCTCACATGATTCTCATACCTTTCACATATCGCTCACAGCTTCAGGGTGAAATACTTTAGTCATAACTTTAACATACAAATTATTCTATCAATCCACCCTTTGACTAAATATTTCACACTGATCATTACACATCTATCCTCATAGGATTCCTAAATGTCATACAAAATCAAACTTAATCCAAACAAAACCAATACATGTATTCACATTCCATACTCATCAACTACTGTTCTAGGCCTATTCAGTCATAACTCTTCCGGTTAGGATCTTCGTCATGACCTTCATATAAAGAATCAGTCTTTTATAAGCATTAAGATTATCTCATTCAACATTGGCTCCTTGGAATGGAAAGGATCTCAATCATCTACTAGGCTTGAAGGAGTATCTTCATCATTCCACTAAATGTATACAACATCTGTTAGCCTGAACTAAATTCCATTTCCCCTCCCAGTTACACTCTTTATTCAAGATTTTCACATTAGATCTAAGAAATGTTTCATTCAATCTGTAGTCTTCTGGGTCGAATCAGTCATCAGTGTCCTCATCGTCCACCACTGCTGGTGAATTGTATTCCTCCTTCCACTGATTAGAATCTGGAACTGGTCCATGTCTCACCATCTGCTTGGACGCCTGCACTTTCCAACCCTCGGACACAGGGAACAAAACAACAACCACATAATACAAGCATACCCATACAGGCAATAGCTGCCCCCAAAATTGTGGCTACTATGGTTTTCCATTTACCAAATATTTCATCAAACCATCCTGTCACATATGTATTCACTCCTGAGTTCTCAGCCCATCCTTCACTTAGAGCTGTCAATCCTGCAAAAGCTCTGATGTCTTTAGGGATCAATTTACAACAACTGCCCCCCACCATTCTGCATACTCCACCCATTTCTACCAGCAACATATCTAGAGCCAACCTATCTTCCCAGGTCATGAGCGAGGTGGCGGATAATTGGTTTGAGATCCCCTTCACTGCATCCTTACTCCCCTTTACGAATCATTACTGATTGATCCAATCCACATGTTTATTGAATGTCACCCACCAAAAGAACGTTGTCCTGAAACCTTCACCTACTTGATTCATAGCTTCATATTCATCAGGGACTCATCCCTAGGAATTCCAATCGCATCCATCCAAATAGGGCTATTCTCCTCCTTGGCACAACCCCTCCTACGTATGATTAAACCTTTCCTTGGTTTCTGGTAACTAATTCTAACTGACTGAACCAATAGGACCGGGGTGCAGGTACCTACCCACCCTTTTTGCAGTGTCTCTCATACATCCTTTACTGGTACACACCCATCACACATCTGTTACCAGGCTGTAAGGTTTAGTAGTTTCTCCTGTGCCTCTGAACTCAGATCAGTAACATTAACTACTGACTTACTCCATTAAAATCACCCAAATCTCTGCTGTCATTCTATAACACTCCCCTGGAGTCAGAGTGAACTGGGGTGGGTTAGCAGCCTCTTTCAATCTCGCCAACCCCATCCCTGTACAGTTTTCACCTCTGTTTTGCTCAGTTATTTTGGTGCTATTTACGTCTATACAGGTATCCTAACCATAGTCATCCGTGCAAGCCCCATACTTGTATAATATCTTCTTGGCTCACTGCCTTCACTTAATATTTTCCCCAAGTATGTTTAAACTGTAGCCCAAAGTTAACTAGCAGTAGGTCCTGTACAGAGGTATAATGCATAAGTATGAACAGTTATTTTGAAAACCACATCCTGCCCCTCTCTGGCCACTATGTTATAATATTCACTTCTAGTGGAATCCTTATCCTAAGTCATCTGTCTTTTAATTATTCCCATGGTAGAGTTTCATTTATATTTTTGGTGAGTGGTGGATCTGGATGTATCAAAATTAAGACTGATGTAGCTCAGGGTCCCCCATATTCCCAAGAACCGCCAACCCTCTCCTGCCCTTAGTCAGTCTGCTGGGTACCACCCCATACTCACACCTCTAGGAACACACCACAGTGATGATAGGTCGGGGTAGGGAATCTTCGTTAAGGAGGTAACCCCCGGACCCTATTGGTACTCGGTTCTGCTCCTTAACTCTGTGTGTGTTCAGCAGTGTTTGTATGTGTTTCTTACCTCGTTGCAGTGGGCAACGTGGACCCAGGTCGCTCTCTTTCTGAACATATCTAAACGGCAAATAGGCAATTTCCAACAAGACCTGGTAGGGCCTTCCCAACGGGGCTGCTTCCAGTCTTTCCTTTTCCACTCATTGGACCCGCACCCAATCACCTGGTTGGATAGAATGGGTCACTCTCTCCTTCAGTTCACCTGTAGGTCACACAATCTTTGACATACGGGTGTGATTAGCAAACAATCTTCTCATGTGTTCAGCCAGAGTATTCTCAGTGTCTATCTCTGCCTGCTCTGGTCCTCCTAACTCTACATTCTATATGGTCTCCCAAACCCTCTTCAAAGGAAGATAACCCATCTCTGTCTGCCGTTACTCTAACGGTCATTAACACTATAGGTACTCATCTTACCAAGTTTCTTCCAATACCTATATAGGTCTTCCTTAGTCTACTTTTTATTGTTCCATTCATGCGTTTAATTAAACCTGCCGATTGCGGATGACATGAACAATATTTCTTCCTGGTAATATCTAACTTCTATCATAGTAAATCACCATTTCTTTCCTTCACCCCTTGTAAGTTCTATGATCATTACTTTGTGCACATATAACACACCTGGAACAAATTTTTTTTGTTTAAGTAATTTGTTTTTCCATATGCTACAATCATACTTCCTAATTGTTTTAAGTAATTAGTTCTCCCATATCTCCCCTATTGATACATGACTCCGCCCATGTATCAATATTACTACCTATCTAAACAAAGACTTTGGTAATATCGGTAAATTACCCTGATGCCAAATATCATTTCAGAAGATTGTCCCTCCCTGTTTCCATATTTCTAATTCTCTCTGTGTGAAGAGCAGAATGTAGCACCCAGGCTCTACAGTAATTAAAACTCATCATCTGTTTATAAATATTGGTACTCCCAAAATCGTCTCTTTTCTAGAGGGGTTCAGAGTACGCCCTTCTCAAGGTATAGTATGTCTCCAATACACAACCACAGTTTGCTACAATTGTAGTTTCCTTTTGCTCACTTTATGGCCTTGTTCTACCATATACTTTAACAACTACAGTTTATCCCATCCACATCCTACACCAGTAGGGTTAGCCACTAGAATATCATCATCTACATAAATCAAAATTTCTGTTTCCTTTGAGGCTCTAATTTTACTAGATTATTAGTGATAGCTTGTAAAAAATCCGTAGGACTTTCCGTACAGCCTTACTAAAACCCCTTTTTATATGGCAATTTCTTCCCCTAAAAGGTAAACCCAAAACACCCTTGGCTAACAGGATGTACAGGTATGCTAAAAAACCATTTAGCCAAATTCATCATAGCTAAATATTTTCCCATCTCACTTGCCTATGCAGGGTGTATAAATCTGATACACCTAGAGCTCTAACACACTCTGATTCACTCCCTGGAGATCTAATACCATTCTCCAATCATTACTGGGAGCTGCTTGTTTTTTGTTTTTTTTTACTGGAAAACATTTAAAAATTTAACTATGCTTAGCTTGATCCCGTTTTCCATTCTGCTTGTGATGGATCACATATCTTTTAACTTCTACCAATTATGCAGTCCCCCATATTCCCACCAATGTTTTCTTAACAGCTTCTAATCATTACAGGTCTCATTCCAGTGAGGAATACTATCTTTAACTGCTCTCTGTCCATGGTTTATACACATCTAATGTGAGCACTGCCCCATCTATGCCTGCTAATGGATTAGTTAGGCTATCAATGGGCACTGGTTTGAGGGAGACCTCCTGTTACCTCCAACTCCCTTGCCTCCCTGTCTCACCAATAGTTCCTTTAAAATTTTTGTGAGACTTATCTCTTCATTTGTCTCATCCCCCTCTCCCCCCTGAGCTCCCTGAGTTTCCCTCTGATTAGGATAGGGGGTTGGGGTCCCTCACAACTACTACTTCATCATCTGGATTCTCCCTCCATGCCCAATCTACTAATGAGGGATATAATTTCAATCCAGAATCATCTATGGGTGGCCGTGGGTTCTGACTTCAACTGTTCTTTCTTACTCTCAGACTTCATAAAATATTACTTTTAATATTTAACCTTCAAAACTACCTATACCAAAATTACTTCTTTAATCAATCCTTCATCAACAAATCCTTAGGACTATAACTTAGAAGGTATGGCTTCCACTCACTCACTTTCCCTGAGTGAAAAACAAATCTCTCTGTCATTAGTCAGGTCCCACTTCTAAGTTTCTCTCTCCAATTCAACTCTAATCTATATCTGCCAATAAATAGACTATACTAGTCTCCCTCTGGTATCTACTATTCATTACCCACTTTCCTAAGAACCTCCATTCCACTGAGGTATCTTTCCACTAGGGATATGTGTTAACTCAACTTTTCACCTATATAATCTCCAATTCTGTAGTCCCAACTCCTTCTACTTGCTGACATTTACAAATAGCCAACTCCTCTGGTAGGAGTACAGTATCCAAAAAGATTCAAAATCAACTGAGCATGTGTAATAGTCACCATTCCCCTGTTTATCCACTGTGCAGCAAATATGTGTACTATCTGTGTAAATGGTCACTATTTTCCCAAACTACATGCACAAGTAAGAGCCACTATTTCTGTCTGTTATTCAGAATCATTTATAGGTAAGATTCAGCTTCCAAAATGTCTGTCTCTGCTCTGACTTTCTTATCTTCATTCATCAGGTCTCCTAGTTCTGATCTGATCTGATCTGATAGTGGAGAACCAATTCTACTCTTGGTCTGGCAGGGTAACTAACCTCTCCCCCAGGTCAAATCTTCAGTAAACATTCAGAGTTTATGGATAGACTCCCCACTTATCTCTACAGAACGGAGGGGGCCTCAATAGGCTTGCCTCCTCCTCCCCTCTGTCCAATGCTCAAAATGTCCCTCCATGAAACTATCACATTGTAAACCACTCGGTTTCTCCTGTCCTCCAGTATTTTCCTAATAGCCCATCTAATCTGGAATAACTAGACCAGAATTGTTTCCCTCCTAATAACATCCATGTTATTTCTCTATCATATGGTGTTTCAAACCTCCAAGTATTAACCTCTCCTGTCTCATACATTTTTAAGTACTGAACTAATCAGCTATTCCACATAAAATATCTCCATGGTTCTAATATTATCCATATTATTCTACCTAACCTCCATTTCCCTTTCAACACACCCTCTCAGTATGCAATTACCCAAAAACTATTCCCTTCCAAATTATCATGAGTCATCAACACATTGGATTCTCCATCGTCCTCATTCTTATTACAGACACAAACCCATCCCCCACATTTGTTTCTTATCCAGCTCAAACGTTAAAACCGCAGCTCAGGCAAACGCCCTTCCTTCAAACGTTTAAGATCCACCAGAATTATAACTCCACCATCCACTAGGGTCGTACTACATGTATTGTAACCTAAAATGCCAATTCATTTATCATGTCAGTCAATATATAATACCATATATTACACACAACCTCGGTTAATGAGGAGTAAAATGTATATTATGGGGAAAGAAAAACCCGCAGTACTACACAGTGCGGTACTAAATGCTTTCCAACTCACCATTCACATACAAACTGAGTAGTCATTTACTTCAAAATGAATGCGGCCCGATTGAACAGATAGTTCAACAATTTTACGTGCGCTAGCCAACCATGCTACTATGGAAATAGTCTAGATCATTACTCTAACTTCCCCAAGCAAAGCTCCTTTGGGAAATGGCCCTAAACTAGTTTCAAAAAGTTTTCACTCAATATAGCCAACCTAGACTCCTAAATTCCTATAACAATTTTATCATATCTTACCAAAGTTTATCGCGACGCAGCCTCTCTTGGTGTCCGTTGTTAGTTAAAGTTAACCTACCCAATATGAAAAAAACTATCCGACACCCAGCCCTTGATCAACGTTACTAGCAATATTTATCAACTCAATGAGTTATTCCCACACAGGGACAAACTCTTCGCTTACCTACATCAACACAATGAGTTATTCCCACGCAGACAAACGTTTCGTTTACAGTTCCTCGCAAGACATACAACAATCAACAATCAGAGACAAACGATGCCACGTTTAAATGGCCGGACATGTTGGTTCCTACCGTTCAACACAATCAGGACAAACTCGTCAGTTTATCGTCCTGTCCTTTCAACATACAACTACATTATTACAATACCGGTTCACACTGCAGTTACAACACAAATAACACAATTCTACGGCTTAAATTCACAATACCATTAACTTGGATAAACGCTCCCACAGCGGGGTTTCAATATCAACTTACCTTCTTCGCAGTCTCCACTCTTCACCTGAATAATTATTTTATGACTTTTAGTAGATCACTAGGTCTCACATGTATACGGGTTAAATAATTTATAAAATTATTGTGCCGTTTCTTATGACTTTTGACTGATTAGTATTACTAGGTCTCACACGTCTACGGATTAAATAACTTCCGTTATTGTGCCGTTCCTTATGACTTTTGACTGATTAGTATTTCTACCTCACATATCGATAATTATTTCCTTCGTCCTCATGTTAAATAGGTTACCTCACCTCCTTATTAACCCCTTCTGCCTGCTGTTTCCTCACATTATCTCCACAAGTTTTATGTATCGGCACTCCATAGTTTTCAATTTCTCCATCCATTTTCCTTCCTCTACTGAGGACCATAATAATGTTCCTCCTATCCTTAGACTCCATGTCTCTCATTTCCTGGTTAGTTTCCAGGACCTTCTTTTGGGGATTTACTGCCTAGAAGTTTCTATCTGCCTAGAATTTTTTTACTAGAGTAGCTAATAGATTACTGGGTCTCACACCGCGGATATGATTTTTATTAACGGATTATTAGGTCTCTCGACTAATATATCCGGCCTACTTAAAGGATGTAACAATTACCTATCACATAGTTCTCTTAACTGATCAATATATCTATTCTCCTCCAGTAATTCATCTCCTTAGATAGGTTTCAGACGTTATTCTTCTTATGGTGGTGAAATAAGAAATCCCCTTCCTAAAGTTTCACCCTCGTTTTATGTTCTCTAGACTACTAGCGCGTGGTCTTCTCTAGATAAACGTCCAAAAACTAAAGTTCACTTCCTTTCTGTATACTTTTGACGATCCCGGATCGCCTCAACACAGGGTAGTTTATATTGATAATGGCCTTAACTATCTGGAGTCAATTTCGGACCCCCCCCGTTTTGACCTCACTCTAGTACAATGATTTAATATCTGTCTGAAATACTCACGCGTTGGGTTTTCTTCCAAATAGACGTCTAAAAACCACGTATTAGGCAAGAATCCTTGGTGGGGTTATAAAGAAAATTCCTACCTTCACTCACAGCAAATTTCAACTCTAACTTGAATAATTATTTCACGACTTCTGAAAGAGTATTAGGCCTCACACTTAAACGGATTAAATAATTTATATAACCACCACGCCGTTCGTAAACGGGTTAAATCATTTATATAATTATCATGCCGTTTCTTATGACTTTTGGACTTATTAATACCTCTAACCTGTCAATAATAAACATTTAAAGTACTTTTAATCTACTGTATTTCAGATACAAATCTCCCCAAAACCCATGAATAAACATCACTGACCTTATCCTTGCAGCTGAGATTTCAATTTAGGTTGGATCTCGTCACCGTTACTGTCATCTCTCAGTTCACTACCGGCCTGAAATAAACCCTCAATTTCAGAGGTCAGGTCTTTGTTCTTACGGATATAAAATCCACCCGTGCACGGTTTCGGTGTTCCCTGGGACGACAGCAACAGGTATTGAGGATCCGCTCGAAGGACCAACTGTCACGAGAATTTCTATCTCAATGTTCTAAATGAACTATCACTCTAGCTTTGATTAATTCCCAGAGGTTGTAAGATTCTGGTTAACAAAGAATTAAGCAAAGTCTCAGTCTGCAAAAGATCAGTAGTTTATTCAGAGAGCTCTCCCGAAAGGAAAACACTTTTATAGCATCCATTCACAGTCAAGCCCCCCCCCCCCCTGTTTTGTATCTCAGGTCACTCCCTTCAAGTACTTTTCCACTGACCACGTCATTCCTACAAAGGAATCATTAACTGCAGTTTCTTGTCTAAAACCCCCCCTTCCCCTCACATGATTCTCATACCTTTCACATATCGCTCACAGCTTCAGGGTGAAATACTTTAGTCATAACTTTAACATACAAATTATTCTATCACTAGCTAGCTAACAGTACACTTTAACTGAAATGAAAACGACATTATGACCAAATTAGAAATGTGTAATATCTGAAAACTAGCTAGACTATCTTACTCGTATACATGGGTGGACGCTTCTCCCTCTCTGTCACGGATGCCATGGTTGCCCTTAGTTTGAAGATGTAATCCGTAGACAGGTGTTTTATACAACATTCTTCTGTGTTCTCTTTTCGACTGTCTACATATTTGCGTTTAAAACGGCAGAATTTTCTCCATCTCCTTAGCTATCATCCACAGATTTTCAAAACTCGGTCCTCCAGAAAGTGGAGAGCAACACTTATGCAGTTCTACTATGTGATATATTTAAAAAAAGCTGCATTAGAAAGGATTACCTACACATACTGACCAGCTCATGTTATAGACAGAAGCGTGCTACATGGCAGACCAATCCAAACTCATCTCTTGAAATGTCCAGCCCAATCATTATCTCAGCCAATCATGGCTAGAAGGGAAGGTTGCTGTCTTTTTCTGTGGCTAAACCAACTAGGCTCGTACATTAACAATTGTATTAGTATTTACAGATGGTGTACAAGTTTGATATTAAGGCACATGAAAGTTCACGTTTTATTTTTTTTAAAGTAGTGATGCACGTCATACACCTAATTTCCTAAAACAAGTCACATTTGCCCTAATTAGTTAAAGCAATGAATTTGTATTCGTTCTCGTCGAACTTCTCGAGAGACTGAAAACATTGTGAAGCCATGCCCATTTTCTGGAGAATTGCATTATGGGCACTAAAATCACTTGTATACTTCATATTTGGGTGAATGTAGTATGACATCTGGGAATTTTTGGCATACTAACTATATCCATACTATGACCAATAAGCATACTACAAACTCAATTTACATCACACATAGTACGGTTAGTGTTAAGCTATCTTGTGTTAAGCTATCTTGTAATCAGAAAAGGTACAATAAGTTACTGGCAGCTAGTTTTAAGCAAGTTACTAGCACTTACTGGCTATTTGGTTACTGTGCATTTTACAATAACTTACTGACAGATGGTTGTCAGTTATGTAACGTAAAATTCACTGTGGCTTCTATTGCTGAAGGTTCAAACCATCTCAACTATCTAATTGCAAACAGGCCATGCGAGCCATACAGATCATATCTGTTAACACACTCACAGTAAGGAAAAATGTGGCGGGGAGTGGGTGGTGGGAAATTCAATCAATCAACTAAGTAGCTTCTGACACAGTTGATTTATTTCATCTCCCACGCTCAGTTTAAATATGGTGAAACGGCACACCCAGTAATAATACATTTGTATGATGCTCTACAGATAGAATGTATTAAAATAAATGATACACAGTATACATTATACAATTATACATGACATTACATTAAAACAATAAATCCTAAGAGTGCTCTCTCGTTTAACTAAATTGCCGTGCTTCGTTGGAGCTCAACCCCTCCTCAAAAGAAATCCACTTTTACTCACAGCCGTTGCTTTGTGTTCCAATGTGTTCCTCAGGCAGTAAAATGTCCCGCGCTCCGGATCTTTATCAGTGTCTTCTATTAGGTCTACATGTGACGAAAACCGATCCACTCCTCTATTCCTCTGGCTGATCGGTCGAACTAACTAATCATTAAATAATAAACAACTTTATATAGAAAACCAACTAGCAATTTCGTACAGTGCATTAGCATCTTCCGTGCTAGCTCCTCTCTTTCTAAAGTCGGTGAGATCTTGACAGAACCCGCACCAATCACTTTGACCAGTTAACAGTTATTGACGAACACATAAGTTGTAAAATCAAATTGTGAACTACACATTTTTCCTTCATAAAACATTGTCTTGAAATATATTTATCTGAACTACTATTTATCTGACCGTCCTTCTTCTCCTCACTTCTTCCCCCATTCTCCCGCTACTCCCTAAACCTCTCAAAACATCTGATTGGCTTCAAGAATAGTTCACAAAGTGATCATGCACTTCACAAATGCACAAAAAGAAAACTATACCAAAACACTGTCTTATGTTGAAACTTTTACAAATGTAATTAAAATGGTCGCAGTGGTGGGTAGTATATGGGGCTTTGGTAACAAAACGGATGGCATTGTGATAGACTACATCCAATTTGCTGAGGAGAGTGTTGGAGGCTATTTTGTAAATTACATCACCAAAGTCAAGGATCGGTAGGATAGTCAGTTTCACCTACAGTTCAATAGTTCCAAACCCTGCCAAATGTCAAACTGCCATACTACTCCACCTGTTTTTGTTCAAACAAGAACATTTACAAACAGGTTCTTAGTTTGGGTTGAGTGGAAAAATATTTAATGTATGAACTTCACAGATGTTTTTCGTCCTCTACAATAGTCAATGCAAACTGAATGACTGAGGCTTTCTTTTGAGGCTGGTCTAAAAGGAAAGCAAATAATACACAATGATTTAACCAACAAAACTAAAAATGACCTGTTGCAGGGTTGAGGGAAGCACTAACTAGTTAAACTTCTCAAGATTGAATCACCACATACCCCTCTCTGAGTGGTATTGAATAGAGACAATGACTCTCTGAAGCCAAATGCAATTCATATCAGTACAGCATTTTAGTTGTGTTCGCTAAAAAATTTAACTTTTTAAATTAAACATTTAGAAATGTCTGCACACTTGTGAATTGTTGCTTTATTCAAGTTTGCAACATTATGTGCAATATGGTTTAGTTGAGAAGCTCCTGTATCCTATCAATATCTTGCATTCCTTTATATACTACTGCATACTATAGTATTCACTCTGTGTTAATAGCAGCACATACACATTGTTACGGATACAGGTATCCTGTGTGTGTATTTGTTTTCTTTCCTTCTGCCCTAGTCACTGGTGTCACTCATCAGCAGTCATCAATCACCCCCAATCAGAAGACACACCTGCTCCTTTTCCCTTACCCAATCACATCCCCTTTCCCTTGGTTTAAAAACCCCACAGTTGTCTCTCTAAAAAGCTCTCTCCGCACCTCTCTATCTCTGTAAGGATTTGCTGAAAATCAGTTGCTGTTAGTTTCTTGGTGTGTGTCTCTCTCTTTTGTTTTTGTGCCTAGATCTCACATTAGTTGATATGTGAGTATGTATTTCTGTGTTGTATTGTTTGTTGGTGGTAAAAGGGGATAAACAGACAAGTCGCCCATGGGCATACATTACCCGTAAGAAACCCTTTTTCTAAATGCATTAGTTAGAAATGGGCCGACCACCCACTGTATTTAATTGGTTAGTTATCTAGCTGTTCGTGACGCAGGTAGACTAGCTTAGGGGTTTTTGAATATTTATTATTTCTTTCCTTGGGTCCAGCTCAGCCCCTTTTTCCCAAACCCCATTAGTATGTGTTTGGAATAAACCAGTAGTGTTTGACGGTAGATTTAAGTTGTCTGTTTTCATTTTGTTCTCACTGTTACTTTTTCACTGGGGTGATTTGCATGAGATATGTTACGGGTCTCGTTTCCATCCCGCCTAAACTACGGGGCAAAAGGGATTCGTAACACACATGCAGCATGAATGTGGCTTTGACAACACCACATCCAAGGTAATGTAAGGATAGTGTAAAGCCTAATTTCCACCCTACACAAAACTATAAGATACACAAATGTGTGCTGCCCTGTAATTTGTAACTCTACAAAACTACGCATGGTCACAATTTTGCCAAGCTAATTGCGTCCTTATGTTGTGTAGGGGAGAGCAGGGCACAACCTAACGCATTTTGGTTTTGGCTCAATTATTTAAAAAATAATTAGGTTAGATTAATCTTTTTTTTACACAAGAAACACATCTCTGCTACAAATGAACACTTAAAGTTTTTTTCTAGGACCTTCCATTTTCGTACAGTTGCACTGAAAGTGACAGAAGTGCAAATGTTACAACTTACCCCATATGCGGGGTTAGTTGTAACACTTGTGTGTAACACACATAATTCAGTACTATTTTATCTGTATAGTTTGATATTGTTTGTACATCTGTATAGATAGATATCCATACATCCATCCCTCATCCAATCATCCTTCTATTATGGATCAATATCATGGATAGAGATATAGGAAAGGGCTGCACAGTTTTGCAATAAATAAATAAAATCAAATATTGTAATTGCATTGAATTATTAATTATTATTATTATTAATAGTAACAGTAAACAAGCTTAAAATCACATTTGAAAGTGTTTATTACATGAAAACAGGCAATATTTTTTATAAATAAACAAGTGATCAATATAGTAAACAAATCCCATAGCCTACAAAGTGAAAAATAAATTAAAAAATCATACTTTGACTTTGATTCAAATTCCAACATTGTTTGTGAAAGTCCAACAAAGTTAAATGTGTCAAAATAAATATTTAAATAAATAGGCTATCTGAAAAGTTGTGTGTGTCCTTGTTTTATCAAGACAGGTTTACTGTTTGTCACAGTCATGACAAATATAACGTTCATATCCCTCAGTACACAATTCATGTGCCCATCCCTCACAGAAGACACACTTCACCCATTTCTCCCCAGGGACAGAGGATGCAAACTCTTCACCGCACACAATGCAATCATCACAGGACTGATTTGTTTGGATGTCTCACTCTGTAAAAAAAAAAAAAAAAGAATTAGGCTCCCTGTTTTTATTTCAATATCGTGAACACTTGGCGGCTTAGTTGTAACACTGTGCTACAACTAACCCCGCTGTGTAAAAAATATTTTAAACCTAGCTAACAGTTGCTAGGAGTTGCTGACATGTTTCAAAATGGTGCCATGTTTTAGCCAAAAAGACAGTGATTAAGGCAATATAAAGTTAGATTTGGTGACGTACACACATAACTCAGAAACAGAAAAATACGTATGATGAATAAAAATACTTACATGGTGTCAAAACACTCTTTGTCCCGTATCTTCATAAAATATTACCAAATCTTTTTACAAATCCACGGGAGACCGTCTTCTGGCAGCGAGAGAAAAAGAGCGTAAACACAACCCGCGTGACCTTGAGTAACTACGTAAAAGGTCCGTGTTACATTTAACCCCGCGTTAGGTTGTGCCCCGCGCTCCCCTACTTACGTAAGGGTATAAATTACGTTTAAAATTAAAGTTGAAAATCGGATGTTGAAGAAAGGCAAAGCTGACAAGACATTTTGCTAGTGTAACAAAAAAGACCCTAAATGTTTTCATGACACACTTGAACTGATTATTTTCTGCCTCCCCAAAGGTATGTTTACTTCAGCTTCTTCTCTGAAAGGCTCAGCAGGTAAGATCAAGTTCTGTTCATCTATTACAGCCTAGTGACGCTATAGTGATATAAAAGTCACAATATTGTCTTATTCTTATTAACGGTTTGGTTTGAGGCTTGAATTTAAGGGGAATGTTATTTTATGGTTTTATTGTTTCCAACAGCTACATCCCAATTGATGAGGACCAGAAGAGCAGCAGGTTAGTTGAGATAAACTGAGAAATCCCCAGAACAAGTCATGGTACTTGGTACTTTTAAAGGTAGGATGGTACTTTTAAAGTTAGGATGTTAGGATTTTAGTAGTTTTGTTCTGTCACAAGATAATCCATAAAATTGTGTTAAACAGCGCCACACTGAGGCAGAAAACTGAAAGTTCTATTCTCAGCCACGCCCATCTTTTCAAAGCAAACACAATTTAATCATATCTCTATTTGAGCAAAATAAGTAGTTTTGTTGTGATCACAAAACACTGTGAACGCCACTGTCAGGCAAAAAAATCTGAATGTTCTATCATAAAGTGATAATGATTAGTTGCCATGGTGTTCAGAGTTTCATAACATTCCGGTTAATCCCTGAAGACCAATGGCTAGGGGTGTGTGGGTCCAAGAAAAACATTTCCTAATAAAATTTCCTGCAATTCTGTCTACATGACTGGAGACATTAAAATATATATATTTTTTATATTACACAAATTATCAAAATAACAAGCTACTCTGACATTTACATTATTGAGATCAACAAAACACACTGAAAAGAGTGCATACTCAGATTTTAGGCAGGGATTACAGTTACCTTTTTATTTTGTAATGTAATCCGTTACATGTAAGGAATTATAAAAAAAAAAACTTTAATCCGTTACGGTAGCAGCAGAAATATTGTAATCAGATTACAGATACTTTGAAAAACTAGATGATTAATAAAAAATTCAGGATGTTTGCGGAGGAAAAGTCTTTGACACTTCTCTGTTTCTCAATGACATTCAAATCAGCATTGAAAAATGGCACAAGTTTACTTTTTTCCACCTGAGCGAGTCTGACCTTATATCAGAGACCTCTATGATGACACAACAAATGTGTTTGATGGATCGCAGGAAAAGAGCAGGAATAGGCTTTTATAGGCTACAGTCCAAGCTATTTCTTCCTGTTGTGCAACTGCTGTCGGCATCCAAAGATTATCCAACTTGAATAAACGCTTGGAGGAAAGGATGTACATAGTGCATTGATGGGAATCCCACTTCCGCTCTCTCATTTAGCTATTTTGCCCTTTACGGATCGTGGATGGCTGTTCACAAATCTAAATGTGTATTTGAACCCAATAATGGTTGAATTCAAGAAGTTCAAGCTGCCTATCAATACTTGTTTTTGAAACCAGTGGACAGCCAGTGGAAAATGTGCTCTTGCAACAGCTGCATACTGCGGATCCAAGCCTATGGAATAAAAGTGGGTATTTTATTGTTCAATCTAATTCATGCTAATAAAAATAAATCCATAGGCCTAATGGACACATGCTCAAACTTGACACTTTTGATAGACCTAAAGGGGCAATCTGTAGTTGCTACATCAATTTTTGACTTATAAATTATAAATACAGTACCAGTCAAAAGTTTGGACGTACCTACTCATTCAAGATTTTTCTTTATTTTAACTATTTTCAACATTGTAGAATAATAGTGAAGACATCAAAACTATGAAAGAACACATATGGAATCATGTAGTAACCAAAAGTGTTAAACAAATCAAAATATATTTGAGATTCTTCAAAGTAGCCACCTTTTGCCTTGATGACAGCTTTGCACACTCTTCGCAAAGCATGCCATTCCATGAGCGCAGCATTTATTTTTCAACTCGAATCAATGAGCCCAATCAGGCCTCCATGAGAACAAAATAAGTATGGCTGGCTAATAAGTCCTTCGTTTTGGGGTTAAACTCAGGTAAAACAATTTGGCTAATATATATACTTCCATATTTCTAAGTCCTATTCTTGAAGATGAAGTGGTTTACCATTTATTGGAATGACTGGAATTCTGATAGACTTTGGTTTTTAATGTAAAGATATAATTAGAAGAAGCCTACATAACCAACCAACCCAAGCACACAACTTTGGTTTTAGAAGTGGGGGGGGACAATAATAATTATTATATCCAGTCGGATAAACACTCTTATAATAAGCAACTTACCCGACCACTCAGAGGTGTTTGCCTGGTCCTAAAGCACACCGTTGACTAATTTTGTATCACATTCCAATGATAAAACTGGAGGAGACAAATGTAATTTCAGATTGTGGGGGGGACATGTCCCCCTCGTCCATAGTGAAAGTTACGCCCCTGGGGAAACTGAACGAACTGAACTCCAGCATGCATGTAATACAAAAACATTCTTCAGATGAGTGACCAAATCAGGGGATTCAGAGGAAAGAATTGCTATTGGAGAGAGTCTTTCGAAAGTGAACCATGTCCCCTTCCTCTTGGCTGTGCATGTTTCTAACTGACAACATCAGTAACTGTGCCACACAAGTGATTACTGGTCACCTCCAACTCTTGGAAAAGCACTTTGGGACAGTGATCCTGGCTTAGTTGACATACCGATAAGTGAAATCGAAAAGCTGGTCGAGCTGTCATGTGACCGAATGCTGCAGACTACGCATTCACGGGTCACTACAGAGGAGTTTTGGTTCCAGACTCGAAGGGAATACCCTGCCTTCTGCCTCTGAGCATTAAAACTCATGGTACCCTTCGCCAGGTCTTATCTCTGTGAAGCTGGATTCAGTGCTCTCATTTGTATTAAAACCAAATATCGATGACAGCAGGGATGAGGTGCGTACTGTCAGACGCCCCCTGACTTTGAGAAGCTCTGACGTGACATGCTTCAAGCACACATCTCATTAGCGGTGGTGAGATAAGAGACATTATGTCAGACTAAATTGCAATTGAGTGTCATAGCCCCACATTATAAATGTGTGCTGGTGAGTTGAAGACACTTTTTTTTTTTTCTTTTTTTTTTTTTTTAAAGTAGAAATTGGCCTTTAATTACATAATATTTTTTCACATGGGGTCGTGGGCCAAAAAGGTTTGGGAACCCCTTCAGTAATAGCTACTATCCCACTACTATTCATAATACAGTCACTACTAAACTAGCCTCAAACTGTCAACACTAGCCTCTAACAATTTAAACTCCTTCCACTAACATAAAAATACTTCTGGACAGCTGAAGCAAAGTCACACAAATGTTCTTGATTAAAAAAGAACCCTTTCTAGTTTTCTATGATGTTCATTGTGTTTCTTCTATGTTTTTCTATTCAGTCTGAGTAAGCCCATGTTCAGGAGCAGAGAACGGAACATGGTCTCTCCTGAAAAGTGCGTATCTTTATTTTACTCTACCATCATTGACCATAGCAGTGTGTTGTCGTGCTGTACTGATGAAAACAATCACATCAATCCTACCTAACATCTTCACAAAAAGGTCTGACAATCAATCAGATTAGCGGTCCTTTTATGTCATAGAAATGTACATCAATTGAATTGAATTGGTGATGGGATACTGTATGTGCTGAGTTTATAGCACGCACCTTGTGCTAGGGACAATTAAAGTCAACTCTAATATGCCACAAGTGTCTCAAGCTTGGAGGGATGGTGCAATTAGCATGCTGGCTGCACGAATGTCCACCAGAGCTGCCTCCAGAGAATGTAATGTTCATTTCTGTACCATAAGCCGCCTCCAACGTCATTTTAGAGAATTTGGCAGTATGTCCAACCAGCCTCACAACCACAGACCACATGTAACCACGCAAGCCAGGTCCTCCACATCCGGCTTCCTCACCTGCAGGATCGTCTGAGACCAGCTACTCGGACAGCTGAAGAAGCTGAGGAGTATTTATGTCTGTAATAAAGCCCTTTTGTGGGGAAAAACTCATTTTGATTGGCTTTACCTGGATCCCCAGTGGGTGGGTCTGGCTACCAAGTGGGTGTGCCCCTGCCCATTTATGTGAAATACATAGATTAGGGCTTAATGAATTAATTTAAATCAACTGATTTCCTTATATGAACTGTAACTCAGTAAAATCGTTGAAATTGTTGCATGCTGCGTTTATATTTTTGTTCAGTATATACAGCGGGTGAAATAAGGATTGAACACTTCACCATTTCTCAGTAAATATATTTCCAAAGGTGTTATTGACATTACATTTTCACCAGTTGTTGGTAACAACCCAAGTAATTCATAGGTACAAAGAAACCAAAACAAATACGTTCAGAAATTAAGTTGTGAAATGTATTGAACACACTTACTGATATTTATTTAATACTTTGTACAAAAGCCTTTGTTGGTAATGACAGCTTCAAGACACCTCCTGTATGGAGAAACTAGTTGCATGCATTGCTCTGGCGTGATTGTGGCCCATTCTTACACACAAACACTCCGTGGGCCTCTTCTATGAATCTTGATCTTCAGTTCTTTCCATAGAATTTCAATGGGATTTAAGTCAGGTGATTGGCTGGGCCATTCTAGCAGCTTTATTTTCTTTCTTTGAAACCAATTAAGAGTTTCCTTGGCTGTGTGTTTGGGATCATTGTCTTGCTGAAATGTCCACCCTCGTTTCATCTTCATCATCCTGGTAGATGGCAGCAGATTTTTGTCAAGAATGTCTCGGTAAATTTGCCCATTCATCCTTCCTTCAATTATGTGAAGTTTGCCAGTACCATTTGCTGAAAAGCAGCCCCACACTATGATGTTCCCATCTCCAAACTTCACTGTTGGTATGGTGTTTTTCGCCTCCAAACATGGTGTGTATTATGACATCCAAACAGTTCAATTTTGCTCTCATCTGACCACACTATATTCTCCCAGTATTTCACTGGCTTTTCCAAATGTTGTGCAGCAAACTTTAAACGAGCTTCAACATGCTTTTTTTTGCGTGGTGAGCGTGCATACAGGCCATGGCGGTGGAGTGCATTACTTACTGTTTTCTTTGAGACAACAGTACCTGCTAATTGCAGGTCTTTTTGAAGCTCTCCACAAGTGGTCCTTGGCTCTTGGACAACTCTTCTGATTATTCTTTTCACTCCTCTGTCAGAAATCTTGCGAGGAGCACCTGGTCGAGGCAAATTTATGGTGAAATCATTGTCTTTCCACTTCCATATTATGGCCCCAACAGTGCTCACTGGAACATTCAGAAGCTTAGAAATGAATAACCAATGCCATCATTATGTTTTGCAACAATTAGGTTGCGAAGGTCTTGAGACAGCTCTTTGCTTTTACCCATCATGAGATGTGTCTTGTGTGACACCTTGGCAATGAGACCTTTTTGTAGGCCATCAGTTGGGACTGAACCAGCTGATATTAATTTGCACTGACAGGGGGCTGGATTGCTTTTTAATTACTGATAGTTTTCAGCTGTTGTCTTGGCTTTCCATGCCTTTTGTAAGGGTTTGGCTGTGGTTAGTACTCACTCCCAATAAGGGGAGTGGTAGGACCACAGACGAGCCCTCACACCCTAACTAGGGGAGTAATTATCCTCAATCAGAGACAGCTGTACAGGGTTGTCTCTGATTGGGGATTGTATTCAGGCTCCCTACACATCCACCTGTGTGTGGATCATTGTTTGTGCCTGTCTACACTACGTCACAAGACAGTAAGTCACTTTATTTGTTATACTCTCCTGTTTATTTAATGCTTTGTGAGAACACCTCATTTAAAATTAACAAGAATGACACTTCACCAACGCTCCATTTACCGTCCCATTACTACAAACTGTGACACCTTTTTGCACCTCCCTTTCTTCATGTGTTCAATACTTTTTCCCTGTGTCTTTTCACATTATTACACAACTTAATTTCTGACCTTATTTGTTTTGGTTTCTTTGTATGTATGGATTACTTGGGTTGTTACCAACATCTGGTGAAAATGTCATGTCAATAGAAAAATGGTGACGCGTTCAATACTTCTTTCACCCGCTGTATATTTTCTTTAGTACTACAACTATTACAGGTCGGTCTATCTAATACTACCAACACCTCATCTCTTCACTACAATTAAATAATTAATACAAGTACATTTTGTTCTCTCAGGCTAATATACAAGCAGAGTCTGACACATCAGTGTGGGGAGGTGTAGCCTAATATACCACACCTTGTTTCAAGGTCCTTTAATTGTCAGTACCATAGTGAAATATTGAGATCATTACATGGCACTGGTCAGTACAACACAGTCAGGCAGGACATTGTTCTGTTTCTCTAGACGTACTGATGTGGTGGCAGTGACTCCATGGTTGGCACCCATCGTCTGGGAAGGCACCTTTGACCCTGTGATCGAAGACAACATCTACAAGCCCATGAACCTCACCATAGCAACCACAGTGTTTGCCATTGGAAAGTGAGTACAACTTTTGACAAGTATTCAAAAGGGAAGTTAAACTATCAATACTTTTCAACAAAGCAACTATAATGACATAAGTACCTGATAAAATATCATGACGTCACGATTAATGCCTTAGAACACATTAATAATTGAACTACTTAATGTATTATATGCTAGACTGTGAACAGACTATGGGAGGCGCACAGTACTACATAGAGCCATAACTCCATGGAACTCTATTCCACATCAAGTAACTGATGCAAGCAGTAAAATTCGATTTAAAACCAGATAAAAATACACCTTATGGAACAGCGGGGACTGTGAAGCAACAAACATAGGCACAGACACTTGCATACACACACACGATAACATACACACTATACACACACGTACACATGGATTTTGTACTGTAGATATGTGGTAGTGGTGGATTAGGGGCCTGAGAAACACGATGTGTTGTGAAATGTGTGAATGTATTGTAATGTTTTGAAAATTGTACAATCTTCCTTAATGGATCCCAAAATCTTAGGTTTCCTGCTGCTCTTGTGTCCTTGAGCAAGGCACTTATTAACCCTTATGTTACTTATGTCTTTAAATACTGACAGATACGTCAGGTTTCTCCAAGATTTTCTGGAGACAGCGGAGAAGCACTTCATGGTGGACTTCAACGTGCACTACTATGTTTTCACTGATCGTCCCCACGATGTTCCTTCAGTGAACCTGACTCAGGGGAGACATTTGAGTGTGATCCAGGTCCCAGGTTCAAACCGCTGGCAGGAGATATCAAACCGGAGGATGAAGATCATCCAGACCACCATCGAACGTCTGATCAGCAGGGAGGCCGACTACATCTTCTGTCTGGATGTGGACAGCAAGTTCCACGCTCGCTGGGGGGCCGAGTCTCTTGGAAGGCTGGTTGCTGTGATACACCCAGGCTACTACGACCATACCCGTGACCGATTCCCATACGAACGGCGTCCAGCATCGGCTGCCTACATCCCCATGGATGAGGGAGACTACTACTATGGCGGGGCTATGATCGGAGGGTTTGTGGAGGATGTGTACACACTAACAAAGGTATGTCAGAATCGTTTCGATGAGGATGCAAGGAATTCCATCGAGGCCGCCTGGCAGGAGGAGAGCCACCTCAACAGGTACCTGCTCTACAACAAGCCCAGCAAGGTGTTGTCTCCAGAGTACCTGTGGCAGGACTTCAAGGCAAAAACCAAAGAGGTCAAAGTAATTCGCTTCTCAGGGGTAATTAAAAACTATGCTGAAATCCGTCCCAATGTACAAAACTCGGAAGTGGATATTCGACCAGCAGAAGAAAAACTTAATTAAGTCATAGCGGTAGAGGTTTATTGTGGTTATGGTTATGGTTAGGTTTAGGAACGAGCGTTCGGTTAAGGTTAAGTTTAGGTACATTTTATAAAGTACATTTTTGGGTTGAGGGAAAGGCAATAATAATAATAATTATAATAATTTGGGGGACACATATATTTTCCTGTTAGTCACATGTTGGTGTTTCTTGCATATCCCAACCAATGATTTATATATACACTAGATGACAAATAGGGGGCGCTGTGTTGAAACCACTGTGCCTCCATCTTGGCACCATTGTAAAAAAAGGCCTCTCGGTTACTGGCCCAACGCTCTAACCTCTAAATTACCTGTCGTATAGAAGTAAACATTGGTTTAGAGTATCGCCGTCAAGCGCCATTCATTTTCAGCTGTTATCAGTATCACTTATTTTGTGGTAGTTTGGGGATAATAATAGTTATAACTTCATTTTTGTACATATTTTATTCTGTGTTCTGTAGCCCATCTACACTGAGTGACCAGTTTATTAAGTACATCAACCCCATTCATGAAAAATGGTTCGCTCCTACAAACAGAGTCACATGGCCGTGGCTTCTGCATCGAGGCATTCAGTCACTGTTCCACGGAACGTTAGAATGGGGCAAAACTAGTGACCTAATTGACTTTGAGTGTGGTACGATCATCCGTGCCAGGCTCGCAGGTTCCAGTATTTCAGAAACGGACGGCTTCCTTGGCTTTCCATGGACAACCTTGTGTAGGGCAGGGGTACTCAACTCTTACCCTATGAGTTCCAGAACCTGCTGGTTTTCTGTTCAACCTGATAATTAAATTGCACACACCTGGTGTCACAGGTCTAGATAAGTGTATTTTTTTGCATGTTGATTACTGTGAGGGTGAAAAACTCTAAATATAATGTCCAAAAATATAACACAATATTATTATTATCATGTGTTTTTCATTAAATCAATATTTTTCCACTTTCTATAATGTTTGTGTTGTGTCACTACTTCTTATTTAACCAAGGGCCAAGGTGATGTTTTGATTTTTACACCTAAGTGGGATTCCCACTGAAATGTGAAATAGTGCCACTCTACCCTCTGCTGGACAGTTATGATGCATGAAATACTGGGACATTACATGAAATGTATTCCATAGCCTAATAAAAAAAAACAGCTTTAGTGAACTACAACAGCTTTAGTGAACTAATCATCCAGTAACCACAGCACAGTACCAGCAGAAGGGGAAGTCCAGAGAATACATACGTGGACCAGCTACAGAGCAATACCGGACTGGATGAGGAGGTGATTGTGTCTGCAATTCAGACCCACCTTTCATCCCATCGACCCAATACGACCAAATCCATATGGCGAAGACAGTATACAGAATATATTTGAACTTTTGTTGAATAAGAAAGGATGAGCTTTATTAATCAGTCATGAATAATAGGCTGTTTGAATGATTCACGTTACACAGATGCAGGACAACAAATAGTTTCCCATCTTTTAACTCCACTGTGACAACGATTATGAAGTGTACGTCTAACAAACAAATGGTTTAGTAGTGGAGAGATGCAGACATAGGGGACATTACATACAGTAGATTCCATCTCTAGGTTTGTATGTTAGACAAGGCACAGCGGTGGGCTGAAATCCATTTAGGGAAAATAGGACAGAAACTGCAAAGGTCAAGGTGGACATGGCAGTCCTATCCAGAAACAACCCCTACCCACATTTAGATCAGAAAGGCTTGGATAGGTATGAGCAATGCTCCCATCAGACTGCCCAACAGAATAAATATCAGCCTGCGCAGAGAAGTACTAGATTGAACTTCACTCAACTTTCTAGAGTATTTCCCCTTTAGTTAACACTAGCAACGTTTCACTCTACTACGGGACTTTTGTTTGAATCAACGCAATATTAGCAACTTTCAAGGTAACATACCGGAACAAAATGAACTATGCAAGACTTAGTACGCAAAACTAACTGTGAGAGATTTTCTTGTTGTCACGATTCGAAGAGACGGGACGATAGACAGAGCGTTGGTGGAGAGACATTCCTTTTTATTTAACTTGTTTGTATTTAACAAGTACCAAAAACAAATAAGGAGAGTAGCCAAACCGTGAACTGACGTGAAACATACAAGAACCCACACCTAGGTGACAAACACAGGAACTTAAATAGAATCCCCAATTAGAGACAATACGAGACAGCTGTCTCTAATTGGGGATAGAAATCAAACCCCCACCAAATACACCCTGTGAGGACTGTCAAGCTCTAACCGCGGCCCTCCAACTCCCCACAAGAGGGAGCCAGAGACAATGCCACAGTCAGAACCTGACACTTGTAGGCAGAGCGCACTGGAGTAGGATTCTATTGCATTGACAGGCACGACTCAGGCCCCTACTCTACACAGACCGGTGCGCCATAACCAACCAGAGCTGCAGTAGGCCTATATGCAAATAGACCATTGCCATATATGTATTAGTGCCATTCACTTTGAACTGGACTGTGTTTAGAGCGTGAGCGATCGCAAGAAGATGTGTTTGTTTTGATACCAAAGCGAGAGCTGCATGTAGCCACCTGTGTACATTTCTTCATATTCCTTGCTAGTTATTGAGTTATTAGCCTGGTTATAGCTCATGTCTAATCGACAATGGGGAGGGGTTGCTTCCTACAAGAGCACACAATGTGTGCATTTTTAGCCATCTTTGAGTTTTTTTATGTCTTAAAGGGTCAGTGTTGTATTTTTAAGACGGTCATGATTAAGATAAGTAGCCAATAGTCGGCGGGTAGCATAATTATTCTGTTTCGTTCTGATAATGGTGTGGGAATAATAATGCATTTCATTTTGTAAAATGGTTTCTTGCATCAAACACCACAACATTTCCAGTCACCTCTTTTGTCTGAAGGACAAGTGGATAAACAGGTTAATGTCAAGCCCTGTGTGTTTTTTTCATAAGTCTCATGTAATGTAGGCACTGAACACACACTACATTGAACACCACACATTGAACACCACACATTGACTGCTACTGACAGCACATATATTTCCATGTTAAAATGTTACAGGATGCAATCTGGTAGACCTACATTATGATCAAATAGCCACAGCAGCCTGCTTGGCCACTGTTAAAACTGTAATTTAAATGGGTACAGCCTCAATGTTCACAGTAAACGCGCCACAGAAGTTGCACAGAATTTCCACAATGTTCAAGTTTGTGCTCAGCAGACCTGAAATTTGCTCACTGACAAAAAAGATGAGGGAACATTGGGTACAAAGCAATAAAGTATCTATCTATCTATCTATCTATCTATCTATCTATCTATCTATCTATCTATCTATCTATCTATCTATCTATCTATCTATCTATCTATCTATCTATATGGCAAAATGACAACTAGCCTATCAGAAGGCAAAGTAGAGCAATGTCTAGATATCTTGCTAATATCTATCAACTTATTTAAGATCTAAATGAAGTGTCTTGGAGGTAAGAGAGGGTTGTGTCTGGACTGGACCATTGCCTTCATATACAGTATCATCCACAACAGTCCTGAAGAGCTGGTGAAGGAAGGGCTCAAGTTTTGGGAATGGCATCAATGCGGGTATCAATTTGGGTTCACTCATGTCAAGATAGTATGTGTGGAGAGACCAATTCGCAGCCCATTCCTTATAGTTCGACATGTTTTAATTGCATATAAAGATACTCAATGTGGAACTATACAAAACCAATAAAGAATAAATGACAAAACGAGAATACACTTACTTGCCAGACGTACATGAAGTTATAATGATCCACACCTAGGTGTGGGACATACAAACAAATAAAAACACTAAATAAATCCTTTTTAAAAGGCAATATGGAGGATGCACTTCATTGTGTAAAAACATTCTGCCAATGTCAGGGCAAAAGGGAAAATCCTCCACAGAAAAGTGGATGGGGGAAGGTGTTTCAGAATAGCTTGCACAATCACATTGTATTGGGTTATATGTACTGCACTGAAAGCAAACAGAACTGAAACCATATTTGACCAAAATGAGACAGTATTGTACTTTTAAGCAGGTGAATGAGGAGAGATGTAAGAAGCATGTAATAATAATGTTGAGTGAGCTAGCCTAGCACGTAAGCATTATACTGCACCTTTTCTACATGCTGTAAACTGTGTACAGCTAATACATCTCCCCATGTATTCCACCTAATTTTAAAACACATAGTTTAGAATGGCATTCAAGTGATTGATTCAGCAATTTATGAATTCTAAGCATCCATAAATTCTCTTGTCTAGCATTAACTACTACAGTATGTCCCCACACATGAATTCCAAGCATTCATCCTCTCTAACACTGTTGTCACCACAACAGAATCTATAGAGGAAGAAAAGCCCTTGCTGGCCTGTTGACATCACTTCAAGCAGATCAGAACATTTCTTTGTTCATGGGAGTGTCTCAGGGCCCAGGACAATAACAACAAGGGGTAGGAAGGGGAGAAAAACTGTGATTTTGACGGATACACCCATCAAGCAGGCACTTAAAGAATAGCATAAAAGGTCAAGCAATCAGAAGGCAAAACAAAAATTGCCCTGCTTTAAAAAAACTGCTGGAATAAGAAGCAAGCCAAAACAAACCACACTGAACAACAACAAAAAACTGCGACCTGGCCAAGACAAAGCAAAGCAGTGCGACAAAAAACAACACAGAGTTACACATGGGAAATAAACAAATGTACAGTCAATAACACAATAGAAAATATATATACAGAGTATGCAAATGTGGTGCAAAATGCAGTAAGGTTAGGAAGATAGGACAATAAAAAGGCCATAGTGGCAAAATAAATAGTGGCGAAATAAATACATTTCAGATTAAAGTGTACATGGATCACTTTAACAATTCCAAGTCCAAGGATGTCTGGATACAGTGCTGAGAATGCAAATTATGGGCCGACCAAGCCTATACCCCAGGATAGCCATACCACTGTCAAAACTGTGAATCTGATTAAGTGAACATGTCCAACATTCAGACACACAGAAACACCACAAATGTTCCGGTGTTTAGTTTAGCCTAGTTGTTGTTTGGTTGAATGAGACCTTTTAGTGGAGGGTAAAATAATAAACATTTTATTCATTTCTGCCAAACAAAATGTTAAACATGGCAATGTTCCTCTCATGGTCTCATTAAAGGTGTTCAATAATTATGTCAGGCTCTGACTGAGGCCAAGTTTTTTTGGCAAAAAATAAAACAAAAAATAAAATATATATACAGTGGGGAGAACAAGTATTTGATACACTGCCGATTTTGCAGGTTTTCCTACTTACAAAGCATGTAGAGGTCTGTCATTTTTATCATAGGTACACTTCAACTGTGAGAGACGGAATCTAAAACAAAAATCCAGAAAATCACATTGTATGGTTTTTAAATAATAAATTTGCATTTTTTTCATGTTTGGCGCCGCCCTGAGTGGTCGCCTTTTAAGCAGCTCCCGTTGTCCGTGCATTAATTGTTGTTTTAGTTCGTTTTCTTTCGTCTATTTTCTTTAGTTTTATTTTTTATTTTGCTACAGTCGAACTATAACAGTTCAGGATTATGGATTTTATGGATTTTATCGCAGCTGAACGTCGACAGGAGTCGTCAACTGTTATTGTTTACAACAGAGCCCAGCTCCTGGATTTAGCCCACACAGCGCTGCTGCTCCCCAGGGAAAAGTTTGATATTCCGGACGAATTGAAAAGACGACGCCGTGGATGCAGGGCGGGATTGAAATGTAAGGCAAAGCGGAGGAGGTTCAAGTACAAGCCGGCTATACCATCTATTATTATGGGCAATGTGAGGGCTCTACATAACAAGATGGATGAGTTGGCGGGACTTGTTCGTGGACAAAGGATTTATCGGGAAGCTAGCCTAATGTGTTTTACTGAGACTTGGCTGAACGATAACATCCCCATACAGAACGTCACTATCGACGGTTTCCAGACCATCACAGCGGACAGGGATCGCGTCTCTTCCGGTAAGAGTAAGGGTGGTGGGCTGGCTTTATTAGTTAACAACAGATGGTGTCATCCCAAACATATTACTCTTAAGGAAAAGTTTTGTAGCCCGGACATTGAACTGCTAGCCGTTAGCCTGAGACCCTACTATCTACCTAGGGAATTCACGGCGGCCATTGCTGTTATTGTTTACATCCCGCCCTCTGCTGACGCAAACGCAGCGTGTGACGTCATCCACTCTGTTATCGCGAGGTTACAGACAGCGCATCCCAGTGCTTTCCTTGCAATTTCGGGGGATTTTAACCATGCATCTCTCTCTTCAACGCTGCCCACGTTCAAACAGTTCGTGAAGTGCCCAACCAGGAATAATAAAACTCTGGACTTGTTATATGCTAATGTGAAGGATGCATACAACTCCACTGCACTCCCTCCCCTCGGTAGATCGGATCACAACCTTGTCCACCTCACCCCACTCTACAGGCCTATGGTCCAACAGCAGCCTGCAACCACCAGGACTATTAGGAGATGGTCCCCGGAGGCGAATGAGGCCCTACAGGACTGCTTTGAAACAACAGACTGGGATGTGTTCTGTGAGGCTCATGGGGAGGACATCGATGGACTCACTGACTGCATAACAGACTATATTAATTTTTGTGTAGACAACACTGTACCCACCAGGAAGGTACGCTGTTTCCCAATCAATAAACCCTGGGTCACCAGCGACCTGAAGGCCCTGCTGAATGAGAAGAAGAGGGCCTTCAAGAAGAAGGACAAGGACAAATTGAAATGCATCCAGAGGGAGCTGAAGTTGCGGATTGCTGAGGGGAAGAGAGTGTATAAGGAGAAGATGGAGGACAAGCTGAGGCAGAGCCAGGTGAGAGAGGTGTGGAAGGGTATGAGAAATATCACTGGCTTCAAAAAGTCAAACAGTGGGCAGACGGAGGGGACCCAGGACAGAGCCAATGAGCTGAACCAATTTTTTAACAGGTTCGATACTAGCCCTGTCCACCTCCCCTCCAGCTCCCCAGACCACACACCCTCACGGCTATCCCACCCCCACTTTGCTCACAGCACCTCTGCTGAGACAATCAGTGACCCCACCTCTGCCCCTGCCCCCCCTGGACTGATCCTCAACACCCCCCTTCCCCCCACCTCCCCACCTGGGCTGGCTTTCACCACCAACCAAGTGAAGAGAGAGCTGGAGAGACTACACCAGTGGAAAGCGGCGGGCCCTGATGGCATCAGCCCAAGGGTGCTGAGGGTCTGTGCTGACCAACTGTGTGGAATACTCCAGCGTCTTTTCAACCTTAGCCTGAGCCTAGAAAGGGTCCCTGTGCTGTGGAAAACATCCTGCCTCGTCCCAGTGCCCAAGAAGGCACACCCCACTGTCCTGAATGACTTCAGACCTGTAGCGCTAACATCCCACATCATGAAGACCCTGGAAAGGTTAGTCCTCGCTCACCTCAGACCCCTGGTGTGTTCATCAATGGACCCCCTGCAGTTTGCATACCAGCGCAAAATCGGGGTGGATGATGCAATCATCTACCTTCTGCAGAGGGCCTACTCTCACCTGGACAACGCAGGTTGCACTGTGAGGGTCATGTTTTTTGACTTCTCCAGTGCCTTCAATACCATTCAGCCCCTGCTACTGGGTGAGAAGATGAGGACGATGAAAGTGGAAGCACCCATAGTCTCCTGGGTCACGGACTACCTGACCGGTAGGCCACAATTTGTGCGACTACAGAGCTGTGTGTCAGAACGGGCTGTTAGCAACACAGGGGCCCCCCAGGGTACGGTCCTGTCCCCCTTCCTGTTCACCCTCTACACCTCAGACTTCAGATATAACTCTGAGACATGCCACCTACAGAAGTTCTCGGATGACTCTGCTATTGTAGGGTGCATCAGGGGTGGGCAGGAGGAGGAGTACAGGAGCACAATCAGTGACTTTGTGTTGTGGTGTGAGCAGAACCACCTTCAGCTCAACATCAGCAAAACTAAGGAGATGGTGGTGGACTTCAGGAGAACCAAGGCACAACTGACTGCAGTCCCTATAAAGGGGACGGATGTGGAAATGGTTGAGTCATACAAGTTCCTGGGTGTCCATATGGACAACAGACTGGAATGGGCTGGTAACACCGGGGCCCTGTACAAAAAGGGCCAGAGCCGACTCTACTTTCTGAGGAGGCTCAGGTCCTTTAACGTGTGCAGTAAACTACTGCATACCTTCTACCAGTCTGTGGTGGCCAGTGCCATCTTTTTTGCAGTGGTGTGCTGGGGAGCAAACATCAAAGCCGGTGATGCTTCTCGGGTAAATAAGCTGATCAGGAAGGCTAGCTCTGTCCTGGGGATGAGCCTTGACACTCTAGAGGAGGTGGCGGAGAGACGGATCCTGGCCAAACTGCTGGCCATCATGGACAACGTCACCCACCCTCTGCACACTATGGTTATGACGCAGAGGAGCACTTTCAGTCACAGACTGATCCCACCACGGTGTGCCAGAGAGCGCTACAGGAGGTCCTTCCTGCCGGCGGCTATGAGACTATATAATGCCTCACCGGGGTGCCGTGCCGTCGGCAACATAGATCTGGAACTGTTGGGGTGCTAGGACCTAGTTTAACAATTATGCATCCATCCGTGAGTAACTCTGGTCCGTCAGCACTCATCCACTCAGGACCTATTTATTCATACAGGTCTGTATATACATACTCATGTACAGTTGTTATATTATATCACATGCAATATTGTAAGTAATTATTGGACGTAGGCATTCACTCAGGAATGCATATTAGTATCCTGCCAGTTGCACCTTTTCTCATTGCTTTTAGTATATCGAATGTGCAATAAGTGCAGTTGTCTGTAATTAAACCCTGCGCACTAAGGACTGTATTTTAAGGGAATTACTATTATTACCCCAAATGATATCATACACACATTTAGCTATTAAAGTATCTCTTCCTGTCATTTACCTGTACAGTTTGTGTAAACATGCAAGTATTCACTTATCTGTAAATATAACTGTATACCTAACTGTACAGCTAATTTAACTAATTTAACCATGCAAAATTTTCACTTACCTGTTCATTTACCCAGTCTGTCTATTAAGTAACCTATTATTACCCTCGCTCATATCATACGCATTTTTAGCTACTGAAGTATTTCTCTGCCATCGACCTGTATAGTATAGTTAACCATCCAACATCCACCAATGTATAGTGTACATATTCAGCCAACCACTCATACTATGCAATGTCCTTTTATAGCTTTTTTTTTGCACTCCAGATATCTTGTATTTCTATACTTTTTCATACTGCCGCTCTATGTATCATGTACCGTGTATCTGTCTTTTGTGTACTTTTCGTTGTGGCATTTTGCACCTGCCCTGTTTTGTTGTAGCTGCTTGACAATGAAATTTCCCCCCCCGGGGGAGCAATAAAGTACCTATCTATCTATCTATCTATCTATCTATCTATCTATGACATAAGTATTTGATCACCTACCAACCAGTGAGAATTCCGGCTCTCACAGACCTGTTAGTTTTTCTTTAAGAAGCCCTCCTGTTCTCATTCTTTGGGGATGCTTTTCTGCAAAGGGGACAGGACGACTGCACCGTATTGAGGGGAGGATGGATGGGGCCATGTATCGCGAGATCTTGGCCAACAACCTCCTTCCCTCAGTAAGAGCATTGAAGATGGGTCGTGGCTGGGTCTTCCAGCATGACAACGACCCGAAACACACAGCCAGTGCAACTAAGGAGTGGCTCCGTAAGAAGCATCTCAAGGTCCTGGAGTGGCCTAGCCAGTCTCTAGACCTGAACCCAATAGAAAATCTTTGGAGGGAGCTGAAAGTCCATATTGCCCAGCGACAGCCCCGAAACCTGAAGGATCTGGAGAAGGTCTGTATGGAGGAGTGGGCCAAAATCCCTGCTGCAGTGTGTGCAAACCTGGTCAAGAACTACAGGAAACGTATGATCTCTGTAATTGCAAACAAAGGTTTCTGTACCAAATATTAAGTTCTGCTTTTCTGATGTATCAAATACTTATGTCATGCAATAAAATGCAAATTAATTACTTAAAAATCATACAATGTGATTTTCTGTATTCCTTTTTTTGGGCTTGCCTATTTTGCATGATATTGGCATTAACATGTGTCCCATATCAGTTTGCTAACAATGTAAAAAATATATATATATCATTGAGTTAATAAAACCGCATACAAGTCAGGCAGCTCCAAAATGCAGGTGTTTCATTCTAGCTGAGTGCTTTCTGTGGTGGTGGGGCAAGCCAGCAGAAAATTGGAGCATTGCGCCGTGATTGGCTCAGTGTTCTGTCACTCATTGGGACACTAAGTCACGACCGAGTCTAAGTCCTTAGTAAGGGTAGACGTCAAACGTTTTAAGCCCTTTGGGTCCTGCATTAGAGTTACATTATAAGTGCCCTTCCAAGAAGGCTAAAGGTCATTGGCCACAGATAAAATGACGTCAAACGTTATATGTACAGTAGCTATGATTGGACTGAACATGTCAACATCTTACTTTCTAAATATTAGCCATCAGTCATCATCATGAATCAAGTCAACAATCTACTTGCAATCCTTTTTAATCGTTGTCATATAAAGAGAAATAATGAAGAGAAATTATAGATAAAACGTATCGGTGCTCATCGGCCAAGTTGGAAATTGCAAATTCAACAATGAGTAGTTTGGAGGAATCGTGACAGTGGCTAATTGCAAGCATTGCAACTGGGAAGTCAGGAATAAACGAGCTCAGACTGGGAAAATTTGTTTTGAACGTCATTCAAATTGAATTGTATATCCGCCCTCTTTCTCTTTCTTTGATGAATTTGAAAATGAAACAACTGCCGCGCCACCTTCCTGTTCAAGTGAGCACATCACAACAAGAGTCCAAAAATGTATTCTACGCTGCTGTATAAATTATGTAATATGCCTGGGAGATATGTATTCTGTAGCTAAGAAAGTAATACTGAGTGTATTTTGTGTAGTAAGCTGTTAGTAGTCCATGTGCCTCCCCCTAATAATTTGGTCTATTTTCACCAATGTACAATACAATTCAGTGCTTAGCTGTCAATGTTGAACACCATGAATAGATTACCATAAACGATCTCGGAGAAACCGCATTGTAATGCTTTTCACCTTTTTGTCAGTTTTTCCGAGATCGTTTAGTGTATTCAAAACAATACTAACAACCTACATCCGTATTATGGTAGTGTATTCAAAACAATACTAACAACCTACATCTGTATTATGGTAGTGTATTCAAAACAATACTAACAACCTACATCTGTATTATGGTAGTGTATTCAAAACATGATACTAACAACCTACGTCTGTATTATGGTAGTGTATTCAAAACAATACTAACAACCTATATCTGTATTATGGTAGTGTATTCAAAACAATACTAACAACCTACATCTGTATTATGGTAATGTATTCAAAACAATACTAACAACCTACATCTGTATTATGGTAGTGTATTCAAAACATGATACTAACAACCTACGTCTGTATTATGGTAGTGTATTCAAAACAATACTAACAACCTATATCTGTATTATGGTAGTGTATTCAAAACAATACTAACAACCTACATCTGTATTATGGTAGTGTATTCATAACAATACTAACAACCTACGTCTGTATTATGGTAGTGTATTCATAACAATACTAACAAACTACATCTGTATTATGGTAGTGTATTCAAAACAATACTAACAACCTACATCTGTATTATGGTAGTGTATTCAAAACATGATACTAACAACCTACATCTGTATTATGGTAGTGTATTCAAAACGTGATACTAACAACCTACATCTGCATTATGGTAGTGTATTCAAAACGTGATACTAACAACCTACATCTGTATTATGGTAGTGTATTCAAAACATGATACTAACAACCTACATCTGTATTATGGTAGTGTATTCAAATCAATACTAACAACCTACATCTGTATTATGGTAGTGTATTCAAAACAATACTAACAACGTACATCTGTATTATGGTAATGTATTCAAAACAATACTAACAACGTACATCTGTATTATGGTAATGTATTCAAAACAATATTAACAACCTACATCTGTATTATGGTAGTGTATTCAAAACAATACTAACAACCTACATCTGTATTATGGTAGTGTATTCATAACAATAATAACAACCTACAGCTGTATTATGGTAGTGTATTCAAAAAAATACTAACAACCTACATCTATATTATTGTAGTGTATTCAAAACAATACTAACAACCTACATCTGTATTATGGTAGTGTATTCAAAACAATACTAACAACCTACATCTGTATTATGGTAGTGTATTCATAACAATACTAACAACCTACATCTGTATTATGGTAGTGTATTCAAAACTTGATACTAACAACCTACATCTGTATTATGGTAGTGTATTCAAAACTTGATACTAACAACCTACATCTGTATTATGGTAGTGTATTCAAAACAATACTAACAATCTACTTCTGTATTATGGTAGTGTATTCAAAACAATACTAACAACCTACGTCTGTATTATGGTAGTGTATTCAAAACAATACTAACAACCTACATCTGTATTATGGTAGTGTATTCAAAACTTGATACTAACAACCTACGTCTGTATTATGGTAATGTATTCAAAACAATACTAACAACCTACATCTGTATTGTGGTAGTGTATTCAAAACAATACTAACAACCTACATCTGTATTATGGTAGTGTATTCAAAACATGATACTAACAACCTACGTCTGTATTATGGTAATGTATTCATAAAAATACTAACAACCTACATCTGTATTGTGGTAGTGTATTCAAAACAATACTAACAACCTACATCTGTATTGTGGTAGTGTATTCAAAACAATACTAACAACCTACATCTGTATTATGGTAGTGTATTCATAACAATACTAACAACCTACATCTGTATTATGGTAGTGTATTTAAAACAATAATAACAACCTACATCTGTATTATGGTAGTGTATTCAAAACAATACTAACAACCTACATCTGTATTATGGTAGTGTATTCAAAACATGATACTAACAACCAACGTCTGTATTATGGTAGTGTATTCAAAACAATACTAACAACCTACATCTGTATTATGGTAGTGTATTCAAAACAATACTAACAACCTACATCTGTATTATGGTAGTGTATTCAAAACATGATACTAACAACCTACATCTGTATTATGGTAGTGTATTCAAAACAATACTAACAACCTACATCTGTATTATGGTAGTGTATTCATAACAATACTAACAACCTACAGCTGTATTATGGTAGTGTATTCAAAACAATACTAACAACCTACATCTGTATTATGGTAGTGTATTCAAAACATGATACTAACAACCTACGTCTGTATTATGGTAGTGTATTCAAAACAATACTAACAACCTATATCTGTATTATGGTAGTGTATTCAAAACAATACTAACAACCTACATCTGTATTATGGTAATGTATTCAAAACAATACTAACAACCTACATCTGTATTATGGTAGTGTATTCAAAACATGATACTAACAACCTACGTCTGTATTATGGTAGTGTATTCAAAACAATACTAACAACCTATATCTGTATTATGGTAGTGTATTCAAAACAATACTAACAACCTACATCTGTATTATGGTAGTGTATTCATAACAATACTAACAACCTACGTCTGTATTATGGTAGTGTATTCATAACAATACTAACAAACTACATCTGTATTATGGTAGTGTATTCAAAACAATACTAACAACCTACATCTGTATTATGGTAGTGTATTCAAAACATGATACTAACAACCTACATCTGTATTATGGTAGTGTATTCAAAACGTGATACTAACAACCTACATCTGCATTATGGTAGTGTATTCAAAACGTGATACTAACAACCTACATCTGTATTATGGTAGTGTATTCAAAACATGATACTAACAACCTACATCTGTATTATGGTAGTGTATTCAAATCAATACTAACAACCTACATCTGTATTATGGTAGTGTATTCAAAACAATACTAACAACGTACATCTGTATTATGGTAATGTATTCAAAACAATACTAACAACGTACATCTGTATTATGGTAATGTATTCAAAACAATATTAACAACCTACATCTGTATTATGGTAGTGTATTCAAAACAATACTAACAACCTACATCTGTATTATGGTAGTGTATTCATAACAATAATAACAACCTACAGCTGTATTATGGTAGTGTATTCAAAAAAATACTAACAACCTACATCTATATTATTGTAGTGTATTCAAAACAATACTAACAACCTACATCTGTATTATGGTAGTGTATTCAAAACAATACTAACAACCTACATCTGTATTATGGTAGTGTATTCATAACAATACTAACAACCTACATCTGTATTATGGTAGTGTATTCAAAACTTGATACTAACAACCTACATCTGTATTATGGTAGTGTATTCAAAACTTGATACTAACAACCTACATCTGTATTATGGTAGTGTATTCAAAACAATACTAACAATCTACTTCTGTATTATGGTAGTGTATTCAAAACAATACTAACAACCTACGTCTGTATTATGGTAGTGTATTCAAAACAATACTAACAACCTACATCTGTATTATGGTAGTGTATTCAAAACTTGATACTAACAACCTACGTCTGTATTATGGTAATGTATTCAAAACAATACTAACAACCTACATCTGTATTGTGGTAGTGTATTCAAAACAATACTAACAACCTACATCTGTATTATGGTAGTGTATTCAAAACATGATACTAACAACCTACGTCTGTATTATGGTAATGTATTCATAAAAATACTAACAACCTACATCTGTATTGTGGTAGTGTATTCAAAACAATACTAACAACCTACATCTGTATTGTGGTAGTGTATTCAAAACAATACTAACAACCTACATCTGTATTATGGTAGTGTATTCATAACAATACTAACAACCTACATCTGTATTATGGTAGTGTATTTAAAACAATAATAACAACCTACATCTGTATTATGGTAGTGTATTCAAAACAATACTAACAACCTACATCTGTATTATGGTAGTGTATTCAAAACATGATACTAACAACCAACGTCTGTATTATGGTAGTGTATTCAAAACAATACTAACAACCTACATCTGTATTATGGTAGTGTATTCAAAACAATACTAACAACCTACATCTGTATTATGGTAGTGTATTCAAAACATGATACTAACAACCTACATCTGTATTATGGTAGTGTATTCAAAACAATACTAACAACCTACATCTGTATTATGGTAGTGTATTCATAACAATACTAACAACCTACAGCTGTATTATGGTAGTGTATTCATAACAATACTAACAACCTACATCTGTATTATGGTAGTGTATTCAAAAAAATACTAACAACCTACATCTATATTATTGTAGTGTATTCAAAACAATACTAACAACCTACATCTGTATTATGGTAGTGTATTCAAAACATGATACTAACAACCTACGTCTGTATTATGGTAGTTTATTCAAAACAATACTAACAACCTACATCTGTATTGTGGTAGTGTATTCAAAACAATACTAACAACCTACATCTGTATTATGGTAGTATTCAAAACGTGATACTAACAACCTACATCTGTATTATGGTAGTGTATTCATAACAATACTAACAACCTACGTCTGTATTATGGTAGTGTATTCAAAACTTGATACTAACAACCTACATCTGTATTATGGTAGTGTATTCAAAACTTGATACTAACAACCTACATCTGTATTATGGTAGTGTATTCAAAACTTGATTCTAACAACCTACATCTGTATTATGGTAGTGTATTCAAAACGTGATACTAACAACCTACGTCTGTATTATGGTAGTGTATTCAAAACAATACTAACAACCTACATCTGTATTATGGTAGTGTATTCAAAACTTGATACTAACAATCTACATCTGTATTATGGTAGTGTATTCAAAACGTGATACTAAAAACCTACGTCTGTATTATGGTAGTGTATTCAAAACAATACTAACAACCTACATCTGTATTATGGTAGTGTATTCAAAACTTGATACTAACAACCTACATCTGTATTATGGCAGTGTATTCATAACAATACTAACAACCTACATCTGTATTATGGTAGTGTATTCAAAACGTGATACTAACAACCTACATCTGTATTATGGTAGTGTATTCATAACAATACTAACAACCTACATCTGTATTATGGTAGTGTATTCAAAACAATACTAACAACCTACATCTCTATTATGGTAGTGTATTCAAAACTTGATACTAACAACCTACATCTGTATTATGGTAGTGTATTCAAAACGTGATACTAACAACCTACGTCTGTATTATGGTAGTGCATTCAAAACAATACTAACAACCTACATCTGTATTATGGTAGTGTATTCAAAACTTGATACTAACAACCTACATCTGTATTATGGTAGTGTATTCATAACAATACTAACAACCTACATCTGTATTATGGTAGTGTATTCAAAACAATACTAACAACCTACATCTCTATTATGGTAGTGTATTCAAAACATGATACTAACAACCTACATCTGTATTATGGTAGTGTATTCAAAACATGATACTAACAACCTACATCTGTATTATGGTAGTGTATTCAAAACATGATACTAACAATCTACATCTGTATTATGGTAGTGTATTCATGGTGTACAACATTGACAGCTAAGCGCTGAATTGTATTGTACAGTTCATTTAAATAAATTAACAAACAATTACAAAATCAAATCAAAAATGTGAAATCATGTGATATATTCATAAAATATATAAAAGTTATGTTCAAAACCATATGAGAACATATACAAAAGAGAATTCATGCCAATTGAGTCATCTATCTATAAAGGTGACGTACTGTTCTACCTATTGGGATAGATTACGAAATGCAGTGGTAAGTAAACACTGTCGTTTTCGAAAGCGAAAGCTTTATGGTTCGTTTTCACCGATGTCATCATCCTCCAAGACAGAGACTGTCCCACATTAAGTGGCGAGTGGCGAATCCAGGCTGTATCACAACCGGCCGTGATTGGGAGTCTCACAGGGAGGCGCACAACTGGCCCAGCGCCGGTGTAGGCCATCATTGTAAATAAGAATTTGTTCTTAACTGACTTGCCTAGTTAAATAAAAGTTACATTTAAAAAAATATGTATACTATATATATAAATAAATAAATGTTCCTAATTGGCAAATAAAGTAACCTGCTACGTTAATTATCCTAACCTGCTACGTTAATTATCCTAACCTGCTACGTTAATTATTCTAACCTGCTACGTTAATTATCTTAACCTGATACTTTAATTATCCTAACCTGCTACGTTAATTATCCTAACCTGATACTTTAATTATCCTAACCTGCTACGTTAATTATCCTAACCTGCTACGTTAATTATCCTAACCTGGGCAACGTTAATTATCCTAACCAGCCGCGTAAATTCTCTTAACCTGCAACGAAAACTCAAATCTGACGATAATTTGACAAAAGCTGGATCACTTCTAGCTACGACCCTGTCCCACCTGCAGTCATACAAAATAACAAAGGACTTTAATCAGTATAGTAGCTCGCACTGAGCAGTCATTGTTCATGTTATTTTGTTTGGCCTAAAGACATTGTAAGTACAAACAATTCATGACATTACATCTAGCTATTAATAAGAAATCAGGTCCACAATACATTTTTTGAATGACCTTTTAATAATACATTTGTTTTACATGTAGGCTACATGTAGTAAATGTCGATAACTGTAGTGGATCAGCTGTTTCGAGTCCAACTATTATCGTCATGTTTTTCTTTCTGTAACAGAATAGCATTAAAAATGTATTAGATGCTTATACCTTTAAATGCTTATATTGTAGGCTATCAAATTTAACTACAAAAAAATACAAAGGTTACTGTTAAAAATACATTGCGTGAAGAGCACTGTATACCTGTCATTATATTATTCTCTGTTTTGATTATGCATAAGTTCAAATAAGTATTTAAATATAATTTGAGCAACATTCTTGCGCACACCTGAACACAGAAGATAAGAACGAAACATGTCGTCAACAGCTATGCAAGGTGATGGGATGGAATTTTCAATGCTCTTTCACTTTCCCAGTTGAACTTTTCTTGTTTTACATATTACCTCATCCACCGTATTTCAATGACTGAGGCTATAAAGTTAGAGCACGTAGCCTGTCGTTTAGAAGTAATGTTCAGGGATTTATCAACTGACTGGACACATGGCAACTCTTAACGTGTCCTTCGTGGTACATATTCTGTGTATAATTGTTCTTTACCCGGTTGTGAATGCTACATGCAGTGACCGACAAGAGCAAATGTATTATCTTTCTCAAACTCGTCAGACCCTCAATGATCTTGCCATGGTAGGTACATTTCTTTAACCTCTTACAAATTAACCATATACTGTCACAAGTTATTACAAAATGTATTATTGGAGCTTGATTCATTCATATATTCAGTTTTATTGAGATGGTGTATTTTGTGTGCGGTATAGGAGAGGAGACCAAGAGGCTGTATCCAAGAGGCGGAAAGGATAATAGTCCAACGTCCAAAGCTTTCATTAGAGGTGATGCTCAAGAGATCATGAGTGGCTACAATTTTTGTCTTACTCTAGTTCAATTGAATGGTTTCACGGGGTGTTATTGTGATTACAGGAGGGGAAAAAGGTTTGGACAATGAGACTTGCGTTTCAACTAGCCTGCGAACTCTTCCAACAAAACCTGACACTTGTGAAATGGAATACCATCAAACTCGGAGAGCTCCAAAACCTTCTTGCTCGACAAAATATGACCTATTCGGCATGTGTACGTTCTTGGTGATTTGTAATTTGTTAACTGTAGCTTGTTACACCATTATTATTATTATTATTATTATATCACATATATATTTATATTATTGTTGTCTGTTGTTTACTGTTTCAGGTCAAAGACATGCGTCTGAGTCTAAACCTTCCAATTCGAGATATGTTTAAGAACTACTCCAAACAGCTGGACGATTTTCTTTCACGTGAGGTAAACATATCATAGGTTGCAACTGTGTTTCAAATCGAATCTACTGAGATATTAGGCCTAGCCTATATGTATGGTGTATTATGTTTTATTTTCACCTAAAACATATCTGTTTCAAATGTTTTCTTTCAGCATTTCAGCTCGTGCTCATGGGAGGTCGTTAGAGCTGAAATGGGGAGCATCCTGAGGGATTTTTACAAACAATTATAAATGCCAAGAAAACACGTGTGATAGTAGCATTACCTTTAGTTCAGTTCTGCATAAAAAATGTAATTTTGTTGAATATATGAATTTTCTAATGTAAGCTATTTATCCGTGTTGCAAATAATTGCAATGTAGGCTATAATATTTAAATAGAGAAAAACACGCATTGTATTGGTTATAATTGTGCTAGTAATTTTGTAAAATGATGTGGTGTGATGCAACCTTGAAATGAAACGACTTTTCCTTGAAATGTTATCCTAAATGTGACGTTATTCCTCCTAACGATTGCATATCAACATCATATTCAATGAAAAACAATAAACTCCTTTACACTGCTCTGAATTCATGAATTCCAGACATTTCCAGACTTTCCTGCACTTAAAGACATCATCATATCACTGTAACCCACTGTTGATTCGTATAGTTATTCCTTATATCAAGTTCAGATATTCTGGATGTCATGTAACGTAATTATAACTCCAAATTCTGAACGTTAGTTCAATGGAGCATAGCAATCACTAACCATGCTGTTACTCTTCAGTCTCTATAGTGGAAAGTAATAGATCCAGAGGTCCCATTAACTAAAAAAAATACAAAATAAATGAATGTTGAGTGTGTAATTGATAGAAACAAGACTGATCTGTATATTTAAATAGGTAGTTGAGGTCCACAAACCACAATTACCCTTTAAGCAAGTGGTTCCAACGTAGCTGGATACCATAGTTTCTGTGTGTAAATGAAAAGGTGTTGCGTTTGCGAAGACAAGATACAACGCTATTGTTTTCGAAGTGAGGACAACGAAATGTTTGCAAATAAATGCAAATTTATTTAGGCTATCGTCTGACTAAAATGGATCCACATGTACAGTATAAATATTTTTTTCATATATAAAACATGTTCTTAGTTGATAAGCCAATATCTCATGATAAAATAACAATAACATAAATTATTCGACAGAGATGCATTTTCTACAGACGGAAAACAATACTGCCAGGTATGAAAGCGCCTGTCTACGGGGAAATCCACCTTTCACTTTTGGAACACCGTGCAGAATCTTTGTATAAATTATCGATACAGATTGGAGCATGGCAGAACTCGAGAATTCGAGAAAGGGATCTATCAGGAAGAACTCTTTATCTCTTTATCCTTTGGGGGAAAAAATGTTTTTGTCGAAATTAATCCTCCTGTTGTGTTCGTTTCATGTTAATTAATTCTGTGTTCCCGGCCCCAAATGACCACCACATTATAGCTGATTATAAATCCATAACAATCCATAAATTATCACCTAATGTTGTGTTAGATCTTTTTTTATTAACTTAAGTTCTTGTGAACATTACAAGTTTTGAACTTCTATTTGCTATTTATGGCCTTTAGGCCTCATTGACCTGAGCTCATAAAACTAGTAAAAAAAAAAAAGCATCATGTATGGATTATTTTGACTATAACAAAAATACTCAGATGAAACATATTGTGTTATTTATCACAGACTACTTTGTGTCATAGTCAGTCTTGTAGACGGCGGCCTGGTCTTGTATCACGGTTGTAGAAGCGAATTACCCGTGACAACATGTGAAATGTCTGGCGTTACATAGTGGCACGAAAAATTGCCCCTCCAGCCTCTGCATCCCATAAACTGGTGGTAAATTCGTTTCTGGATCTCTACACACCAGCCAAAATCAAGAGACTCACGTATGCTTGGACGTCTGTCCGGTCTACCTCCCTCCAAGTTGGTCATGTTAATCACTATAGTTTCGATTGACTCTGTCAGGAACATTTCGAAGCAGGATTTTATGTAATCAACCCGGGATATGGCGTATCTCGTTGGCTCTGGGGTCATCCTGAAAACATTTTATTCAAATGTGATTATACAACATATGTCTATCCTAAAATATTAACAGGTGTGTTTCATTCATGCAGGAATACAGAGCAAGAAGCTGTGCAGACATAAGGAAAGTGGTGCTGGCACATATCCGAAGACTAGCCACAACAAGACGTACTTGCCAATGTGTGTGTGTGTGTGAGTGTGTGTGTGTGTGTGTGTGTGTGTGTGTGTGTGTGTGTGAGTGTGAGTGTGAGTGTGAGTGTGTGTGTGTGTGTGTGTGTGTGTGTGTGTGTGTGTGTGTGTGTGTGTAGAGATTATTTATTATCTCTTTACTCAACTATTTATTTACACAGTTATTTTTTTAAATGTTTTCATGCATGTTTTTTGTATATATATATACAGTGGGGAGAACAAGTATTTGATACACTGCCGATTTTGCAGGTTTTCCTACTTACAAAGCATGTAGAGGTCTGTAATTTTTATCATAGGTACACTTCAACTGTGAGAGACGGAATCTAAAACAAAAATCCAGAAAATCACACTGTATGATTTTTAAATAATTAATTTGCATTTTATTGCATGACATAAGTATTTGATCACCTACCAACCAGTAAGAATTCCGGCTCTCACAGACCTGTTAGTTTTTCTTTAAGAAGCCCTCCTGTTCTCCACTCATTACCTGTATTAACTGCACCAGTTTGAACTCGTTACCTGTATAAAAGACACCTGTCCACACACTCAATCAAACAGACTCCAACCTCTCCACAATGGCCAAGGCCAGAGAGCTGTTTAAGGACATCAGGGATAAAATTGTAGACCTGCACAAGGCTGGGATGGGCTACAGGACAATAGGCAAGTAGCTTGGTGATAAGGAAACAACTGTTGGCGCAATTATTAGAAAATGGAAGAAGTTCAAGATGACGGTCAATCTCCATCGGTCTGGGGCACCATGCAAGATCTCACCTCGTGGGGCACCAATGATCATGAGGAAGGTGAGGGATCAGCCCAGAACTACACGGCAGGACCTGGTCCATGACCTGAAGAAAGCTGGGACCACAGTCTCAAAGAAAACCATTAGTAACACACTACGCCGTCATGGATTAAAATCCTGCAGCGCACGCAAGGTCCCCCTGCTCAAGCCAGCGCATGTCCAGGCCCGTCTAAAGTTTGCCAATGACCATCTGGATGATCCAGAGGAGGAATGGGAGAAGGTCATGTGGTCTGATGAGACAAAAATAGAGCTTTTTGGTCTAAACTCCACTCGCCGTGTTTAGAGGAAGAAGAAGGATGAGTACAAACCCAAGAACACCATCCCAACCGTGAAGAATGGAGGTGGAAACATCATTCTTTGGGGATGCTTTTCTGCAAAGGGGACAGGACGACTGCACCGTATTGAGGGGAGGATGGATGGGGCCATGTATCGCGAGATCTTGGCCAACAACCTCCTTCCCTCAGTAAGAGCATTGAAGATGGGTCGTGGCTGGGTTTTCCAGCATGACAACGACCCGAAACACACAGCCAGGGCAATTAAGGAGTGGCTCCGTAAGAAGCATCTCAAGGTCCTGGAGTGGCCTAGCCAGTCTCCAGACCTGAACCAAATAAAAAATCTTTGGAGGGAGCCTGGGCCAGATCGATTAGAAAGGCCTGCTCGCAGAAGTGTTTTAGGGAGCGTTTGATAGTGATAAGGGGTGGTCATTTGACCGCGGACCCATTTCGAACGCAGGCAATGAGGCAGTGATCGCTGAGATCCTGGTTGAAAACAGAGGAGGTGTATTTGGTGGGCAAGTTGGTCAAAATGATGTCTATGATAGGACCCATGTTTACGGATTTAGGGTTGTACCTGGTGGGTTCCTTGATAATTTGTGTGAGATTGAGGGCATCTATTTTAGATTGAAGAAGAGCCGGGGCGTTAAGCATATCCCAGTTTAAATCACCTAACAGTACAAACTCTGAAGATAGATGGGGGGCATTCAATTCACATATGGTGTCCAGGGCACAGCTGGGGGCTGAGGGGGGTCTGTAACAGGCAGCAACAGTGAGAGACTTATTTCTGGAAAGACAGTATGACAGAACTCTGCAGGTTATCTCTGCAATAGATTGCAACTCCACCTCCTTTGGCCGTTCTTTCTTGATGGGAAATATTGTAGTTGGGGATGGAAATTTCAGAATTTTTGGTGGCCTTCCTGAGCCAGGATTCAGACACAGCTAGGACATCCGGGTTGGCGGAATGTGCTAAAGCAGTGAATAAATCAAACTTAGGGAGGAGGCTTCTGATATTAACATGCAAGAAACCAAGGCTCTTACGGTTACAGAAGTCAACAAATGAGAGCGCCTGGGGAATAGGTGTAATGCTGGGAGCTACAGGACCTGGGTTTACCTCTACATCACCAGAGGAACAGAGGAGGAGTAGAATCAGTGTTCGGCTAAGGGCTTTTTAGAACTGGACGCCTAGTACGTTGGGTACATAGAATAAAAGGAGCAGATTTCTGGGCGTGGTGGAATAGATTGAGGGCATAATGTATAGACAAGGGTATAGTAGGATGTGAGTTCAGTGGAGGTAAACCTATGCGTTGGGTAATGAAGAGAGAGGTTGCATCTCTGGAGACACCAGTTAAGCCAGGTGAGGTCTCCACATGTGTGGGGGGTGAGACAAAGGAGCTATCAGAGTTATGTTGAGCAGGACTGGGGGCTCTACAGTGAAATAAAACGTTAATAGCTAACCTAAACAGCAAAAGACAAGGCATATTGAAATAAGAAAGGGGCATAAAAACAAACACAGTTAATGAGGGGCATAAAAACATACACAGTTAATTAAGAGGGCTAAGACAACGACGGGTAATGGCGATGAATGGACAAAGAGGGTCAGGTAGAGAAATGTGATGTGCTACACACAGGACCTGAGGCCTGGCAGTTAAACAGAATGAAATACCATATAACCAAACAGTCCTGCAGGCATCAGCTGTGAAGCCGAGCAATCATAGGATCCGATGAGCAGCAAAGAGGTAAGCTAGGGAGCAGTTCAATGGGCGCTGCACTAGGTCGAGCGAGGAGGCACAGCGTTCAGAGTGCTAGCAGGCCGGGGCTAGCGGATGAAACTTCAGTTACGTCGCAGAGGAAAAGCCTGTTGAGACCACGTCGGACAATTACGTCGGCAGACCAGTCGCGGTGGCTCGGCGGGGCTCCGTGTCGACAGTAGAAGGTCCAGGCAGGTTAACAAAGGTACTGTAGCCCGGGAGAGTAGCTAGTACACGTCGGCTGTCCGGTAGATGGGCCTAGCTCACGGCTAGCTTAGGTAGAATATGGACAATGGAAGTTTAGCCAAAACAGCAGTCACTCGATTGCAGCTAGCTAGCTGTGATGACTGGTGTGATGGTCCTGTGATTTCAGTAGAAATCCGGTGAAGTGGAAGGGTACGCAGTCCGATATGCGCTGGGTTGGTAGCGCGCTGTGCAGACTGGCCGATAATGTCCGAACTAAAAGCGTCTGATACAGGCAGAGCAGTGGTGAGGACCGCTAGCAGTGGTTAGCGATGGCTAGTAGCTAGTGAGCAAGCTAGCTAGCAGGCTAGCTTCTTACTGCGGATCAGTTAAATAATGAAAAGTAAGGATATTAGATCCGTTTCACGGTGAGACGGGTTGCAGGAGAGGTAGATCTGGAACAATAAAAAATATATGGAAAGATATGGAAAGACAAACTACAAACTATTACAAACTATTTACACGGGACATGAGACGGGATGAACAAAAACACGTCTGCACTGTTACGCCATCTTGGTATAGATGTCGATAAAGGACCCGTTTAAATGTGTATATATGTCAGGCTCTGGCCATAGAGAAACCTATTTGCTTCTCTATGTAGCCATGGTCAGAGTCTGACAGTTATTTTCTTTCTGTTTCTGGTGGTGGTTTGTGTTGGATCCCTAATTAGAGGCAGCTGTAGTGCATCGTCTCTAATTAGGGATCCTACATAGGTTTGTATGTTCCACACCAGGGATATGGGTCGTTATCATATATTTCGCAGTCACGGTGATAAGTAAGTGTGCTTTACGTTTTGTCCTTTCGTGTTTGTTTGTACAGTAGTTCGACATTGGTGTTTTTGTTATACATCGTATTTACATTATTACATAGTATAATAAATATGTCGAACAACTATCCCTGCGCTGCGCATTGGTCTATGTATGCACCCTCTCGTGACAATATAGAAACTTTTATACCTGTTTCCTCCAGCATCTTTAAAAGGTCCTTTGCTGTTGTTCTGGGATTGATTTGCACTTTTCGAACCAAAGTCATCTCTAGGAGACAGAACGCGTCTCCTTCCTGAGCGGAATGACGACTGCGTGGTACCATGGTGTTTATACTTGCATATTATTGGTTGTACAGATGAAAGTGGTACCTTCAGGCATTTGGAAATTGCTCCCAAGGATGAACCATACTTGTGGAGATCTACAATTTTGGCTGATTTATTTTGATTTTCCCATGATGTCGAGCAAAGAGGCACTGAGTTTGAAGGGAGGCCTTGAAATACATCCTGTCATACATTGCCTCCTGTCATCAGCCAACTGATAAAGACCACTATTGCAGAGGATTACAATTCAGTTGTGAAGCTACACTTTTTTGCACTAAATTGGAAATGATGTTCATGAAAAGTACACTGGGAATAACAAGGTTGTAGAGAATAGTGCACTTTAGCTGACTTAAATAGTAAAGCTATAATTATATTTATCTCCAGTATATTAGGTTGTGAACTAAAGTGGGCTGGTCTGAGGCATGAAACTCCCTGGCTGAAAATTAGTCCCACTCCGGCCTTGCATTCAGGCCTGTTATGTGGAGTGAATGCGATGTTGTTGACCCATGCAGTTTTCTCTCAGCTCAGCCATTAAACACTGTTTGCTATTATACACCATCCAGAGATGAATTAGCATACTCAACCTATTCAGGGACTTTTTGGGAGATTATTTCTTAGCCTCACCTGATCAATGCCTGTCTAAAAAATGATCGCAGACATGCTTTTAAAGCTCATTGGTGGATCTGAGGTTTAATCATTGTTTGAAATAAACTCACCACTATCCTCTGACGTTACTGAGACAGGGGAAGTGCCTCTCAAATCATGAGAACCAGTACTTTTCATTCAAGAAATGTTGTGATTTGTTATGAAAATATTTGCTCCTGGATGTATTTAGATGTCTTTGTTTATTTTTTTAAACTAATTTCTGGGCAGGGACACAGCCAATGGAGTGCCTGGAAATCATAGGCCCACCCACTTGGGAGCCAGGCCCACCATTGGCTGTGTCCCTGGCCAGTCGTGTTATCAAAGATTAGGGCATAAGTAATTTATTTAGATTGACTGATTTTCTTCTATGAACTGTAACTCAGTACAATCTTAGAAACTGTTGCCTTTTTGCGTTTATATTTTTTTCAGTATAGTTGGTTCAGAGTTGGATTTTGTATTTTAACCTGCGTGTCATGAACGCATCTGGTGGGGATAGACAAAGTCTACGTGCGCACGCGGACGCACGCGCAGAGCAGGTTTGGTCACCATGTAAAAAGATGACGTGTAACTTTCTAAATGCTAGGATAGATGACGAAATGCAGTGACACGTAAAAACTTTCGTTTTCGAAAGTGGAAGCTTTTATGGCGTGTCCACTAGTTACCACAGCCACAATGTCACAATTGGCGATATCATAAAAAATCCTGACAACAAAAATGCGATTTTTAGTCTTAATTTTAGCAGTATAGAAAAGGTTAGAGTTTAGTTTAAACTCACGTTTTATCACATTTCAAGAATATCAATTGTAGAAATGGGTTATGACTGTGCTGTTATGTGTGTGGTCTGTGAGGAGACACAGCTGTGTCCAAGAGGCGCCATGGATAATGGTCCAACGTCCAACGCTATCATTATAGGTGATACTAGTCAATATTAAGAGCATGCGTGGCAATAATAACTTCAGTGTTAGTCTTCGATTTAATTGGTTTCACGGGGTGTGATTTTCATTACGGGAGAAAAAATATGCACTGAGTCTTACCTATCAACTGGCCGGTGAGCTCTTCCAACAAAAGTAGGCTATTACTTTATTAATCATAGTATCCGTGTAATTCATGTTATTAATATTAATCACAAGGAAATTCAAATTCAAGTTGTTTGTTTTGTTTACACATTTTTTCAGTTCAAAACATGAGTCTGCATCTTAACCTTCGAATTGGAGACAAAGTTAAGAACTACTTCAAAAACGACTTTCTTTCACGTGAGGTAAAACATCTCCTACGTTTACTTTTTGGGGTTTTAAATGTAAACTATTGAGAGGGGTGATTATACCTATGATGTAGGCCTATGTATGCTATGATTTCTTTTACGATAAAAAAATAGATATTAGTTTCTCGTTTTTTCTTTCAGAATTTTTTTAAAGGTAGCATATTGTAGTTCATCTTTGCATCAAAGTTTATTAAAACATGTTTTATAAGTAATTTTGATAAATATATTAATTTTGACACCCCTATGTGTTTGTTTTTCCTCAATGTTGCATATAAGTGCCATGCACTCTTAGGAAAAAAGGTTATAGATAGAACCAAAATGGTTATATTGCTTGTTTCATATATGCCACCCCTGAAGGTTCTATATAGAACCTGTATATACTGTGTATAATGTTTGAATAAACAGACACACACACAGCTTTAATGTGTTGGATGTGTGATAGCTATTTTGTAAAATTGTGTGGTGTGATGCAACCGTTGAATGAAGACGAATTGCTCTATGAAATGTTATCCTAAATCTTATTCCTCCTCATACTTCCATATCAACGTCATCTTCAAATGAAAAACAATAAACATCTTTAGAATTGTTTTATTTAACCTTAATTTAACTAGGCAAGTCAGTTAAGAACAAATTCTTATTTACAATGACGACCTACACCGGTCAAACTCGGTCGACGCTGGGCCAATTGTGCGCCGCCTTATGGGACTCCCAATCACAGCCAGTTGTGATACAGTCTGGATTCAAACCAGGTTGTCTGTAGTGAAGCCTCTAGAACGGAGATGCAGTGTCTTAGACATCTGCGCTACTTGGGAGCCAAAGTGTTGAATACACTTTTAGACAATACATCATAAGACTGTCATCATATCACTGTACAATATTGTGGATTCGTATAGTTATTAATAATGTAAAATACACGTATACTGGAAAGACAATATATTCTGCTATTGTTTCCGAAGTGAAAGGCCAAACTCAGTTTGGTTCTATATGCTGAGATCTATTTAGGCCATAGTCTGACTAAAATGTATTCACATGTGTTTTTTTGTAATAAAACATTTTCCTGACAATGTATTATGAGAAAATAGCAAATAAATCAAGAACGTAACAATTATTCGAGAGATGCACCTGTACGTTACGTGCATTTTCTACAGACGGAAAACAATACTCTCAGGTGTGAAAGTGTGCGGGGATTTCCATCTTTCACTTTTGGAACACCGTGTAGAATCTTTGTATAAATGATCGACACAGATTGGAGCATGGCAGAACTCGAGAAGGGGATAGATCAGGAAGAACACTTTATATTTATATCATTTGCTGAAAAATCTTTCGGAAGTGCACCACCTTTGATTGCGGACAGACCGAGAACTACAGTGGAACTACGCTAAAATGCGTTCAATCAGCCTTTGGATGTGCTTGGTCCTGACGATTTGCACCTGGCATAAAACCATCGGGTGCACTTGGATGAGGACACTGCCTCGGTCTCCGAGCATGTTCCAAGTGTTCAGCAACAATGCCATAAGTATGCTTCAGAAAATGGTAGGCTATACGGTCATGTTTATTCACTTGTTCCTGGTCATTGAGCTGTTGTGATCTTTTCAACATTTCACGTGCTGCTATGTTTCATTTCATTCCCTGACTCCTTTATGTACAGTAATAATAATGCAATATCTTGTTTATATTTTGGGGCATCTCAGGGTCATGAAGTCTCTCGAGAACCTCAGATTACGTTCCCCGACAAGCAATACAGACAAGTCGATAATTTCAAGGTAAGAAATCTGCATATTCTTCACTCTGAAAATAGTTTTTGTTCTATCCACAACCATGTTTTCTAAATATATACAGTGCATTCGGAAGGTCTTCACTGTTTCCAATTGTATTTACGTTACAGCCTTATTCGACAATGGATGAAAATGTATTTTCCCCTCATCAACCTACACACAATACAACATAATGAAACAGTTTTTTATTTTTTATACATTTCAAAAAAATTCAAAAAACATTTTTGGGGCTTTGACATCATGGGGTATTGTGTGTAGATTGATGACATTATTATATATATATTTTTAAAAGGATGTAACGTAACAAAATGTGGAAATATTGAAGGGCTCTGAATTCTCTCCAAATGCACTGTATATAATTAGGTTAGAACGAATAAGCACATTTCTTCTTAAATTTACCCTCAATTCATAAGTCTAATACAAATCCCTCTTCTTCTAGGCTGACGAACAAATTGCCTTCATTTCGCAAACTCTGAACGCTATAAAGAATTTGTACAGCAGTGGTAAATATGAGTCCACCGCCTGGGACCAGAAAGGAGTTGACAAGTTTATGAATGACCTCTATCGCCAGACCTCGGAGTTGGACCAATGCGTATGTCATTTGTCTCTTAACAGTAATGCAAAAAAGAAAACATCCTATCATTTTAGATTGTAATCTTAGTTGGTTACATGTTAAACAAATCATAATATTACATTCATTATTTGTATTTTGTTCCAACAGGTAAAGGCCATGAAAAGACTAACAAAATCTGTCAAAAGAGTGAACAAAAAGATGAACCTTCACTTCAAGTTCCTTAAGAATTATTTGAAACGCGAGGTATGTTGATCCATTTGTCTTACAGAGAGAGTGCATTCACCAAATCTGGATGTATTTATGTGATGATACAACATCTGTCTATTCTCAAATCTAAACAATTGTATTTCATTTATGCAGCAATACAGCGCAAGTGGCTGGGAAGACATACGGACAGTGGTGCTGGCACACCTACGAAGACTAGACACAACATTAAGAAGCCAATGAGCGTTATGTGTGTTCTAATGTAGAGATTGTTTAATTATATATATATTTATTTATATGTTTATTTATTTGTTTTTGAACTTATTCATTTATTGTGTAGTAATGTATTCACAACTATGTGGAGTAAAACATGTTTTTATACTGAATAATTATGTGATTGATTTTCGTGCATTTATTTTTGTATTTATGAAGGCCATTGTATACTGTATTTATTACTGCAACCTGAAACGAAGTGTTTGTTATTGTAATGATGAAATATGTTTTAATTAAATAATTGTGGCTTTAGCTGAAATCTCTTTTAATCAAATCAAATGTAAATACACATATTTAGTAGATGTAAGAGCGAACGTGGCGAAATGCTTATGTTCCTAGGTCTACCAGCGCATTAATATCCAACAATACACAACAATACACACAAATCTGAAAGTAAAAGAATGGACATATTAAAAATATAAATATTAGGACGAGCAATGGCGGAGTGTCGGAGTGTATATATATACAGTGGGGAGAACAAGTATTTGATACACTGCCGATTTTGCAGGTTTTCCTACTTACAAAGCATGTAGAGGTATGTAATTTTTATCATAGGTACACTTCAACTGTGAGAGACGGAATCTAAAACAAAAATCCAGAAAATCACATTGTATGATTTTTAAATAATTAATTTGCATTTTATTGCATGACATAAGTATTTGATCACCTACCAACCAGTAAGAATTCCGGCTCTCACAGACCTGTTAGTTTTTCTTTAAGAAGCCCTCCTGTTCTCCACTCATTACCTGTATTAACTGCACCTGTTTGAACTCGTTACCTTTATAAAAGACACCTGTCCACACACTCAATCAAACAGACTCCAACCTCTCCACAATGGCCAAGACCAGAGAGCTGTGTAAGGACATCAGGGATAAAATTGTAGACCTGCACAAGGCTGGGATGGGCTACAGGACAATAGGCAAGCAGCTTTGTGAGAAGGCAACAACTGTTGGCGCAATTATTAGAAAATGGAAGAAGTTCAAGATGACGGTCAATCTCCCTCGGTCTGGGGCACCATGCAAGATCTCACCTCGTGGGGCATCAATGAACATGAGGAAGGTGAGGGATCAGCCCAGAACTACACGGCAGGACCTGGTCAATGACCTGAAGAGAGCTGGGACCACAGTCTCAAAGAAAACCATTAGTAACACACTACGCCGTCATGGATTAAAATCCTGCAGCGCACGCAAGGTCCCCCTGCTCAAGCTAGCGCATGTCCAGGCCCGTCTGAAGTTTGCCAATGACCATCTGGATGATCCAGAGGAGGAATGGGAGAAGGTCATGTGGTCTGATGAGACAAAAATAGAGCTTTTTGGTCTAAACTCCACTCGCCGTGTTTGGAGGAAGAAGAAGGATGAGTACAACCCCAAGAACACCATCCCAACCGTGAAGCATGGAGGTGGAAACATCTTTCTTTGGGGATGCTTTTCTGCAAAGGGGACAGGACGACTGCACCGTATTGAGGGGAGAATGGATGGGGCCATGTATCGCGAGATCTTGGCCAACAACCTCATTCCCTCAGTAAGAGCATTGAAGATGGGTCGTGGCTGGGTCTTCCAGCATGACAACGACCCGAAACATACAGCCAGGGCAACTAAGGAGTGGCTCCGTAAGAAGCATCTCAAGGTCCTGGAGTGGCCTAGCCAGTCTCCAGACCTGAACCCAATAGAAAATCTTTGGAGGGAGCTGAAAGTCCGTATTGCCCAGCAACAGCCCCGAAACCTGAAGGATCTGGATGGAGGAGTGGGCCAAAATCCCTGCTGCCGTGTGTGCAAACCTGGTCAAGAACTACAGGAAATGTATGATCTCTGTAATTGCAAACAAAGGTTTCTGTACCAAATATTAAGTTCTGCTTTTCTGATGTATCAAATACTTATGTCATGCAATAAAATGCAAATTAATTACTTAAAAATCATACAATGTGATTTTCTGTATTTTTGTTTTATATTCCGTCACTCACAGTTGAAGAGTACCTATGATAAAAATTACAGACTTCTACATGCTTTGTAAGTGGTAAAACCTGCAAAATTGGCAGTGTATCAAATACTTGTTCTCCCCACTGTATATACACACACACACAAACTCGGAAGTTTATATACACAACTAATTTTTCAACCACAGTAGGAAGTTTACATAAACAACTAATTTTTCAACCACTCTACAGATTTCATGTTAACAAACTATCGTTTTGGCAAGTCAGTTAGGACATCTTCTTCGTGCATGACACAAGTCATTCTTTCATCAATTGTTTACAGACAGATTATTTCACTTATAATTCACTATATCACAATTCCAGTGGGTCAGGAGTTTACATACACTAAATTGACTGTGCCTTTAAAGAGCTTGGAAGATTCCAGAAAATGATGTCATGGCTTTAGAAGCTTCTGATAGGTTAATTAACATAATTTGAGTCAATTGGAGGTGTACCTGTGGATGTATTTCAAGGCCTACCTTCAAACGCAGTGCTCGACATCATGGGAAAATCAAAAGAAATCAGCCAAAATTGTAGACCTCCACAAGTCTGGCTCATCCTTGGGAGCAATTTCCGAATGCCTGAAGGTACCACTTTCATCTGTACAACCTATAACATGCAAGTATAAACACCATGGGACCACGCAGTTGTCATACCGCTCAGGAAGGAGACGCGCTCTGTCTCCTATAGATGAACGTACTTTGTTGCGAAAAGTGCAAATCAATCCCAGAACAACAGCAAAGAACCTTGCGAAGATGCTGGAGGAAACAGGTACAAAATGATCTATATCCACAGTAAAACGAGTCCTATATCGACATAACCTGAAAGGCTGCTCAGCAAGGAAGAAGCCACTGCTCCAAAACCGCCATAAAAAAGCCAGACTATGGTTTGCAACTGCACATGGGGACAAAGATCTTACTTTTTGGAGAAATGTCCTCTGGTCTGATGAATCAAATATATAACTGATTGGCCATAATGACCATCATTATGTTTTGAGGTAAAAGGGGGAGGCTTGCAAGCCGAAGAACACCATCCCAACCGTGAAGCACAGGGTGTGGCAGCATCATGTTGTGGGGCTGCTTTGCTGCAGGAGGCCTACAAACTTGACTCAGTTACTCCAGTTCTGTCAGGAGGAATGGGCCAATATTCACCCAACTTATTGTGGTAAGCTTGTGGAAGGCTATACGAAACGTTTGACCCAAGTTAAACAATTTAAAGGCAATACTACCAAATACTAACTGACATTTTACATTCTTAAAATAATGTTGTGATCCTAACTGACCTAAGACATTGAATTTTACTAGGATTAAATGTCAGGAATTGTAAAAAACTGAGTTTAATTGAATTTGGCTAAGGTGTCTGTAAACCTCCGACTTCAACTGTATATATATTTGTGTGTGTTTTATGGGATGTATAGACATTATGGACAGTATGGGGATATAATATATAGTACATGTGAAGTATACGTGGATTGAATAGTATATATACAACAATAGTTAAATAGGATGACCTTAACAAGAATATAGCAAATACATATGAAATGGTTAAAACATTATGTAAACGTTATTAAAGTGACCAGTGTTCCTTATCTATGTACTGTACATAGGGCAGCAGCCTCTAAGGTGCAGGGAAGAGTAATCGGGTTGTAGCCGGCTAGTGGCAGTGACTAAGCTCAGGGCAGGGTACTGGGAGGAGGTCGGCTAGTGATGGCTATTTAACAGTCTGATGCCCTAAATCTAACATATTTACATGAAGGCCAAATACAAATGCTCCACAAGCCTAATTATTCTGCCGGGCTCATAAAGCGTCTCAGAGAGTAGGAGTGATGATCTAGGATTAGTTTAGCCTTTTAGATTGTAACGAATGGACAGAGGTGGTACTGATCCTAGATCAGCACTCCTACTCTGAGACGCTTTATGAGCCCGGCAGAATAATAAGGCTACATCTCATATTTTAGCATATAACATTACATTTCAAGATGAAACCACCTATGACATCTCATTAACACCCTGATGAAACAGTTGTGTTCATGCTGGGTTGGAACAAAAGCCTGCACCTCTTCCTGCTGGTCTCCAGGACCGTGCAGACAGTTTGGTGACCACTTCCCTATAATATATTTTAAACAAAAAAATATATTTTAACCAGGCAAGTAAGTTTTTTTTCCCATTGTAAAGAAAATTACAAGTAGAAAGATCCAACAAATCATGTTGTCGTTGCTTGTCAACATTGCATCACCAGCAGACAACAGTAGGGTGAAAGTTGGTTATGTCATTGTGAAAATGAAAGTTGAGAGATGGTGGTAGTGACGCTGCCGTCTCTCATTCACTTTCCAGTTGTAGCGCAACAGCAGAGGACTTGCCGGAGCTGCGGAACAATATTTCGGATTAACTTTGAATTTAACCCACTAAATGAATGTATTATATGGCTAGCTTTCTTAAGAAGTCAGGGTTTTATTTCGATTTCGACGATTTTGTTATCAAACTTTTTTTTATCGGTTCACACGAAGTTATTAGCAGTTGAATATTTCCATAGTTGAAAGCATAGCTCACGAAAAGCCTATTCTCGCTAATAGCTTAGACGATATATACATGTAATAGTCTTATCGTATGGTTCAACGCTGATTTCAAGGATAATGTGTATAGATTAACTGGGATTTGGTCTTCCAGAAGACGGAGAAGGTATGGGATTCCTACGGCTGCATATGCTAGTCTGGAAAGTGAAAGTCCCCGCCTCCGGTAGGTTGATCGGGGAAATTCTCCATACAGTTTTCCCTTTCCCAACTCCACATAAAACTACTTCACACAGACAAGATGTTCAAACTCACCTGGAAAACTATCAGCGGAACAAACTGCTATTTACAATGTATACAATGCAGAGTTGGACGTGTCTTGTTCTTATTATTTGCAGTATGCAGAGCGTGAGTCATTGCTGTGACTGGATCCGACACCACTACGGCCACTTGAGCACAGAATACCTTTCCCTGCTGGATCAGATGGTGAGTTATCAGCACACTGTAAGAAGAGACTGAATGCATGTATTAAGAACAGCAATACAACCAACCAAGTAAAATAGTAATATGTTTCATGTTTAGCCTCTGTGTTAGAAAACTGTTAGCCTATATCCATAGTAAAAGGGCGCTAAGAATATAATGATAGAGATATCACGAGAGGCTATCTATATTAGGCTTATACTGTCCTTGCAGTATAAACTATACTTTATGTCAGTCTTGATTGTTCTTGAAGTATTTGACACGTGACTTAACATACTATATTGATTGTTTTCCAGGGAGGAGATATCACAAAGCAGGATGCTCCTGTCTTTTTCCCAACATCACTTTACAGACACATAGATGATGCTGAGGTAAAGACTAGAATTTTGACTTCTCATGTTCTCATATGGTTTGGTATAGCGGTCTTGACCCAGTGTAATATTGTTGCCATAATGGAAGCCTATACTGTTCCTAATACATTTTTTTTATATCTTCCTGTGTAGTTTGAGGACAAAGTCAGATTCCTGAACGAGACCATCTATCAAATCAAAACACTGTTTGATGGGAATATGAAGGCTGTCACCTGGGACATGAAAAACCTTGACGATTTCCTCAACATTCTCGAACGCCAATTTGAGAACCTTAATTCCTGTGTAAGTACCAAGACTATTTTAAAGTTTAATCACTGTTTAGGTCAGGAATCTCCAACCCTGTTCATGGAGAGGTACCCTCCTGTAAGTTTTCGCTCCAACCCCATTTGTAACTAACCTGATTCAGTTTTTCAACCATCTAATTAATCAGGTGTGGTAGATTAGGGTTGGAGTGAAAACCTACAGGAAGTGTAGGTGCAGACTAATAACTATACAAATGAAAGTCCATTCATCCCCTTGACTTTTTCCACATTTTGTTACGTTACAGCCTTATTCTAAAATGTATTAAATTGTTTTTTTCCCTCATCGATCTACACACAATACCCCATAACGACAAATATTCAGACACTTTACTCACCTTTGGCAGCGATTACAGCCTGAGGTCCTGAGCAGGTTTTCATCAAGGATGTCTCTGTTCTTTGCTCCGTTCATCTTTTCCTCGATCCTGACTAGTCTCCCAGGCATGCCGCTGAAAAATATCCTCACAGCCTGATCCTGTCACCACCGTGACGCTTGGCATTCTGGCCAAAGAGGTTTCATCAGAACAGAGAATCTTGTTCCCTTGTTTCTCATGGTCTGAGAGTCCTTTTGGTGCCTTTGGCAAACTCCAAGCAGGCTATCATGTGCCTTTTACAGAGGAGTGGCTTCCATCTGGTCACTCTAACATAAAGGCCGTATTGGTGGAGTACAGCAGAGATGGTTGTCCTTCTGGAAGGTTCTCCCATCTCCACAGTGGAAATCTGGAGCCCTGTCAGAGTGACCATCAGGTTCTTCGTCACCTCCCTGACCAAGGCCCTTCTCCCCCGATTGCTCAGTTTGGCAGGGCGGCCAGCTCTAGGAAGAGTCTTGGTGGATCCTAACATCTTCGATTTAAGAATGATTGAGGCCACTGTTTCCTTGGGGACCTTCAATGCTGCAGAAATGTTTTGGTACCCTTCCCCAGATCTGTGCTTCGACCCAATCTTGTCTCAGAGCTCTACGGACATTTCCTTCGACCTCATGGCTTGGTTTTTGCTCTCACATGCACTGTCTACTGTGGGACCTGATATATACAGTCATGGCCAAAAGTGTTGGCACCCCTGAAATTTTTCCAGAAAATGAAGTATTTCTCACAGAAAAGTATTGAAATTACACATGTTTTGCTATACACATGTGTATTTCCTTTGTGTGTATTGGAACAACACAAAAAAATAGGAAAAAAAGCAAATTTGACGTAATTTCACACATGGTCCGGACAAAATTCTTGGCACCCTTAACTTAATATTTGGTTGCACACCCTTTGGAAAAAATAACTGAAATCAATCGCTTCCTATAACCATCAATAAGCTTCTTACACCTCTCACCCAGAATTTTTGACCACTCTTCTTTTGCAAACTGCTCCAGGTCTCTCATATTGGAAGGGCGGCTTTTCCCAACAGCAATTTTAAGATCTCTCCACAGGTGTTCAATGGGATTTAGATCTGGACTCATTGCTGGCCACTTCCGAACTCTCCAGCGCTTTGTTGCCATCCATTTCTGGGTGCTTTTTGTAGTATGTTTGGGGTCATTGTCCTGCTGGAAGACCCATGATCTCGGACGCAAAGCCAGCTTTCTGACACTGGGCCCTACATTGCGAACCAAAATCCTCTGGTAATCCTCAGATTTCATGATGCCTTGCACACAGTCAAGGCACCCAGGGCCAGAGGCAGCAAAACAACCCCCAAACATCTTTGAACCTCCACCATATTTGACTGTAGGTACTGTGTTCTTTTTTTGTAGGCTTCATTCCGTTTTCAGTAAACAGTAGAATGATGTGCTTTACCAAAAAGCTCTATCTTGGTCTCATCTGTCCACAAGACGTTTTCACAGAAGGATTATGGCTTACTCACGTACATTTTGGCAAACTGTAGTCTTGCTTTTTTATGTCTCTGTGTCAGCGGTGGGGTCCTCCTGGGTCTCCTGCCATAGCGTTTCATTTCATTCAAATGTCGATGTATAGTTCGCGCTGACACGGATGCACCCTGAGCCTGCAGGACAGCTTGAATTTATTTGGAACTTGTTTGGGGCTGCTTATCCACCATCCGGACTATCCTGCGTTGCAACCTTTCATCAATTTTTCTCTTCCGTCCACATCCAGGGAGATTAGCTACAGTGCCATGGGTTGCAAACTTATTGATCATGTTGCGCACTGTGGACAAAGGAACATCTAGATCTCTGGAGATGGACTTGTAACCTTGAGATTGTTGATATTTTTCCACAATTTTGGTTCTCAAGTCCTCAGACAGTTCTCTTCTCCTCTTTCTGTTCTCCATGGCACACACAGAAACACAATGCAAAGACTGAGTCAACTTCTCTCCTTTTTATCTGCTTCCAGGTGTGTTTTTTATATTGCCCACACCTGTTACTTGCCCCAGGTGAGTTGAAAGGAGCATCACATGCTTGAAACAAAGTTATTTATCCACAATTTTGAAAGGGTGCCAAGAATTTTGTCCGACCCATTTTTGGAGTTGTGTGTGAAATTATGTCAAATTTGCTTTTTTTCCTCTGTTTTTTTTGTGTTGTTCCAATACACACAAAGGAAATAAACATGTGTATAGCAAAACGTGTAATTTCAATACTTTTCTGTGAGAAATACTTCATTTTCTGGAAAAATTTCAGGGGGTGCCAACACTTTTGGCCATGACTGTATATAGGTGTGTGCCTTTCCAAATCTTGTCCAATCAATTGATTTTACCTCAGGTGGATTCCAATCAAGTTGTAGAAACATCTCAAGGATGATCAATGGAAACAGGATGCACCTGAGCTCAATTTCAAGTTTCATAGCAAAGTGTCTGAATAATTATGTAAATAAGGTATTTCTGTTTTTGCATTGTCATTATGGGCTGTTGTGTGTTGATTGATGAGGACTTTTCTATCTTTAATCCATTTTAGAATAAGGCTGTAATGTAACATAGTATGGAGAAAGGGAAGGGGTCTGAATACTTTCCAGATGCACTGTATATGGGTTATTACAGATATGTTTTAGGGGTTGATTCATTTTTCATTATGCAAATCAGGCTTGATATTTTCAAGTGGAAATGAGAAACTTTAGAATCCTTTTTAAACCTTGAATACGCTATGAATTTCAATTTCCTACCATGAAAATTCTCAGCAGAAACAAATAAGAAATTAAGATCCTAAATCTGTATGACGCTAATGTTTTGTTAATTTTATTCCAACAGGTATCACCTGCCATAAAACCTGAGAGGAGACTGAAACGGTACTTCAAGAAGTTAAATAGGGAGGTTCTGAGAAAAATGGTGAGTTTGGTTTCGTATGTAAACGTGTTTGATACATGTAATCAATTGAATATAAAGTAGGCTAGGCTAAACAGGAGCTGTGTTAAAAACATTTAGGTTCTGGGGCCGTATGTATCAAGCATCTCAGAGAAGAACTGCTAATCTAGTATTAGGTCTTCTCTCAGGTCTCATCTGTCCCCCTATTTATAGTGATTTAAAAGGCAAAACTGATCCTAAATCAGCACTCCTACTCTGAGAAGCTTAATACATACGGCACCAGTCCTACCTTTGTTGTTTAAGACAATATGGTCAGTATATTGCCAAGAAAGTTCAGCCAACTAATATATATGTTTGTCTGCGTTTTTCAGAACTACAGTTCACAGGCGTGGGAGCTCATCAGGAAAGAGACGAAACGTCATCTGCAAAGATTGGATATCCTTGCGGCACAGATGTACTGATCATCCGGACTCTTCTCAGAAGATACTCTCTTACCAGTTTATAAAGCATGAATACAACCATGTGGGATCATGTTAGTCTATTTATTATATTTAAATCCAGAAATTATTGTATTTATTATTTATAAATTATTATTTATATTTTGTATTTCTCTTTTGTACCTGTGTTGAACTGAACTGTATTGCCTGTCTACTTGAAAAAACTGTGAATAAATAATATTTAAAAAAAGTCGGAAGTTTACATTCACCTTAGCCAAATACATTTAAACTCAGTTTCTCACAATTCCTGACATTTAATCCTAGTAAGAATTCCCTGTTTTAGGTCAGTTAGGATCCCCACTTTATTTTAAGAATGTGAAATTTCAGAATAATAGTAGAGAGAAGGATTTATTTCAGCTTTTATTTCTTTCATCACATTCCCAGTGGGTCAGAAGTTTACATTCACTCAATTAGTATTTGGTAGCATTGCCATTAAATTGTTTAACTTGGGTCAAACGTTTCGGGTAGCCTTCCCCAAGCTTCCCACAATAAATTGGGTGAATTTTGTCCCATTCCTCCTGACAGAACTAGTGTAACTGAGTCAGGTTGTTAGGCCCCCTTTTTCGCACATGCTTTTTCAGATCTGCCAACAGATTTGCCATAGGATTGAGGTCAGGGCTTTGTGATGGCCACTCCAATACCTTGACTTTGTTGTCCTTAAGCCATTTTGCCACAACTTTGGAAGTATGCTTGGGGTCATTGTCCATTTGGAAGACCCATTTGCGACCAAGCTTTAACTTTCTGACTGATGTCTTGAGATGTTGCTTCAATATATCCACATAATTTTCCTTCCTCATGATGCCATCTATTTTGTGAAGTGCACCAGTCCTTCCTGCAGCAAAGCACACCCACAACATGATGCTGCCACCCCTGTGCTTCACGATTGGGATAGTGTTCTTCGGCTTGCAAGCCTCCCCCTTTTTCCTCCAAACATATCAATGGTCATTATGGCCAAACAGTTCTATTTTTGTTTCATCAGACCAGAGGAAATTTCTCCAAAAAGTACAGTCTTTGTCCCCATGTAGTCTGGCTTTTTTATGGCGGTTTTGGAGCAGTGGCTTCTTCCTTGCTAAGTGGTAAACGGGTCCTATATTTTTATTTTTTATTTTTTTTATTTCACCTTTATTTAACCAGGTAGGTCAGTTAAGACCAAGTTCTCATTTGCAACTGCGACCTGGCCAAGACAAAGCAAGGCAGTGCGACAAAAAACAACACAGTTACACATGGGAAATAAACAAACGTATAGTCAATAACACAATAGATAAAGCTATATACAGAGTGCAAATGTAGTGCAAAATGCAGTAAGGTTAGGAAGACAATAAATAGGCCATAGTGGCAAAATAAATTACAGATTAGCATAATCACTGGAATGATGGAATGTGCAAATGATGATGTGCAAATAGAGATACTGCAGTGCAAAATTGAGCAGAAGTTAAAAAAATAAATATGGGTATGAGGTAGTAGGATGGGCTATTTACAGAAGGGCTATATACAGGTGCAGTGATCGATAAGCAGCTTTGTCAGCTGATGCTTAAAGTTAGTGAGGGAGATAGGAACCTCTAGCTTCAAGGATTTTTGCAATTCGTTCCAGTCATTGGCAGCAGAGAACTGGAAGGAATGGCGGCCAAATGGAGGTGTCGGCTTTGGGGGTGGCCAGTGAGATATACCTGCTGGAGCGCATGCTACGGGTAGGTGTTGCTATGGTGACCAGCGAGCTGAGATAAGGCGGGGATTTACCTAATAAAGACTTATAGATGACCTGGAGCCAGTGGGTTTGGCGACGAATATGTAGTGAGGGCCAGCCGACGAGAGAATACAGGTCGCAGTGGTGGGTAGTATATGGGGCTTTGGTAACAAAACGGATGGCACTGTGATAGACTACATCCAATTTGCTGAGTAGAGTGTTGGAGGCTATTTTGTAAATGACATCGCCGAAGTCAAGGATCGGTAGGATGGTAAGTTTTACAAGGGCATGTTTGGCAGCATGAGTGAAGGAGGCTTTGTTGCGAAATAGGATACCGATTCTAGATTTAGTTTTGGATTGGAGATGGTTAATATGGGTCTGGAAGTTGAGTTTACAGTCTAACCAGACGCCTAGGTATTTGTAGTTGTCCACAAATTCTAAGTCAGACCCGTCGAGGGTAGTGATGATAGTCCGGTGGGCGGGTGCGGGCAACATTCTATTGAAGAGCATGCATTTAGTCTTACTAGCATTTAAGAGCAGTTGGAGGCCACGGAAGGAGTGTTGTATGGCATTGAAGCTTGTTTGAAGGTTAGTGTCCAAAGAGGGGCCAGATGTATACAGAATGGTGTCGTCTGCGTAGAGACGGATCAGAGAGTCACCAGCAGCAAGAGCGACATCGTTGATGTATATAGAGAAAAGGGTTGGCCCAAGAATTGAACCCTGTGGCACCCCCATAGAGACTGCCAGGGGACCGGACAGCAGGCCCTCCGATTTTACGCACTAAACTCTGTACAGTACTGTCTTCTATCGATGGCGGTTATGATATCGTTGAGTACCTTGAGCGTAGGTGAGGTGCACCCATGACCAGCTCGGAAACCAGATTGCATAACAGAGAAGGTCCGGTGGGATTCGAAGAAGTCAGTGATCTGTTTATTAACTTGGCTTTCGAAGACTTTAGAAAGGCAGGGCAGGATGGATATAGGTCTGTAACAGTTTGGGTCTAGAGTGTCTCCCCCTTTGAAGAGGGGGAGGACCGCGGCAGCTTTCCAATCTCTAGGGATCTCAGATGATACAAAAGAGAGGTTGAACAGGCTGGTAATAGGGGTTGCAACAATTTTGGCTGATAATTTTAGGAAGAAAGGGTCCAGATTGTCAAGCCCAGCAGATTTGTAGGGGTCCAGATTTAGCAGAACTTTCAGAACATCAGCTGTCTGGATTTGGGTGAAGGAGAAGTGGTGGGGTTGCTGCGGGGGGTACAGAGCTGTTGGGCGGGGTAGAGGTAGCCAGGTGGAAAGCATGGCCAGCCGTAGCAAAATGCTTGTTGAAATTTTCGATTATTGTGAATTTATCGGTGGTGACAGTGTTTCCTAGCCTCAATGCAGTGGGCAACTGGGAGGAGATGCTCTTATTCTCCATAGACTTTACAGTGTCCCAGAACTTTTTGGAATTAGTACTACAGGATGCACATTTCTGTTTGAAAAAGCTGGCCTTTGCTTTTCTTACTGACTGTGTATATTTGTTCCTGGTTTCCCTGAAAAGTTGCATATCGCGGGGGCTATTCGATGCTAATGCAGTGCGCCACAGGATGTTTTTGTGTTGGTCAAGAGCAGTCAAGTCTGGGGTGAACCAAGGGCTATATCTATTTTTAGTTCTAAGCTTTTTGAAAGGGGCATGCTTATTTAGGATGGTGAGGAAAACACTTTTAAAGAACAACCAGGCATCATCTACTGACGGGATGAGGTCAATATCCTTCCAGGATACCTGGGCCAGATCGATTAGAAAGGCCTGCTCGCAGAAGTGTTTTAGGGAGCGTTTGATAGTGATAAGGGGTGGTCGTTTGACCGCGGACCCATTACGAACGCAGGCAATGAGGCAGTGATCGCTGAGATCCTGGTTGAAAACAGAGGAGGTGTATTTGGTGGGCAAGTTGGTCAGAATGATGTCTATGATAGGACCCATGTTTACGGATTTAGGGTTGTACCTGGTGGGTTCCTTGATAATTTGTGTGAGATTGAGGGCATCTATTTTAGATTGAAGAACAGCCGGGGCGTTAAGCATATCCCAGTTTAAATCACCTAACAGTACAAACTCTGAAGATAGATGGGGGGCATTCAATTCACATATGGTGTCCAGGGCACAGCTGGGGACTGAGGGGGGTCTGTAACAGGCAGCAACAGTGAGAGACTTATTTCTGGAAAGACAGTATGACAGAACTCTGCAGGTAATAGATTGCAACTCCACCTCCTTTGGCCGTTCTTTCTTGACGGGAAATATTGTAGTTGGGGATGGAAATTTCAGAATTTTTGGTGGCCTTCCTGAGCCAGGATTCAGACACAGCTAGGACATCCGGGTTGGCGGAATGTGCTAAAGCAGTGAATAAATCAAACTTAGGGAGGAGGCTTCTGATATTAACATGCAAGAAACCAAGGCTCTTATGGTTACAGAAGTCAACAAATGAGAGCGCCTGGGGAATAGGTGTAATGCTGGGAGCTACAGGACCTGGGTTTACCTCTACATCACCAGAGGAACAGAGGAGGAGTAGAATCAGTGTTCGGCTAAGGGCTTTTTAGAACTGGACGCCTAGTACGTTGGGTACATAGAATAAAAGGAGCAGTCCGATATGCGCTGGGTTGGTAGCACGCTGTGCAGACTGGTCGATAATGTCTGAACTAAAAGCGTCTGATGCAGGCAGAGCAGTGGTGAGGACCGCTAGCAGTGGTTGGCGAATGCTAGTAGCTAGTGAGCAAGCTAGCTAGCAGGCTAGCTTCTGACTGCGGTTCAGTTAAATAATGAAAAGTAAGGATATTAGATCCGTTTCACGTTGGGTGAGGCGGGTTGCAGGAGAGGTAGATCGGGAACAATAAAAAATATATGGAAAGATATGGAAAGACAAATTACAAACTATTACAAACTATTTACACGGGACATGAGACGGGACGAACAAAAACACGTCTGCACTGTTACGCCATCTTGGTATAGATGTCGATATAGGACACGGTGATAAGTAAGTGTGCTTTACGTTTTGTCCTTTCGTGTTTGTTTGTTCAGTAGTTCGACATTGGTGTTTTTGTTATACATCGTATTTACATTATTACATAGTATAATAAATATGTCGAACAACTATCCCTGCGCTGCGCATTGGTCTATGTATGCACCCTCTCGTGACAATATAGAAACTTTTATACCTGTTTCCTCCAGCATCTTCAAAAGGTCCTTTGCTGTTGTTCTGGGATTGATTTGCACTTTTCGCACCAAAGTCATCTCTAGGAGACAGAACGCGTCTCCTTCCTGAGCGGTATGACGACTGCGTGGTACCATGGTGTTTATACTTGCATATTATTGGTTGTACAGATGAAAGTGGTACCTTCAGGCATTTGGAAATTGCTCCCAAGGATGAACCATACTTGTGGAGATCTACAATTTTGGCTGATTTCTTTTGATTTTCCCATGATGTCGAGCAAAGAGGCACTGAGTTTGAAGGGAGGCCTTGAAATACATCCTGTCATACATTGCCTCCTGTCATCAGCCAACTGATAAAGACCACTATTGCAGAGGATTAAAATTCAGTTGTGAAGCTACACTTTTTTGCACTAAATTGGAAATGATGATCATGAAAAGTACACTGGGAATAACAAGGTTGTAGAGAATAGTGCACTTTAGCTGACTTAAATAGTAAAGCTATAATTATATTTATCTCCAGTATAATAGGTTGTGAACTAAAGTGGGCTGGTCTGAGGCATGAAACTCCCGGGCTGAAAATTAGTCCCACTCCGGCCTTGCATTCAGGCCTGTTATGTGGAGTGAATGCGATGTTGTTGACCCATGCACAGTATTCTCTCAGCTCAGCCATTAAACACTGGTTGCTATTATACACCATCCAGAGATGAATTACCATACTTGACCATACTCAACCTATTCAGGGACTTTTTGGGAGATTATTTCTTAACCTCACCTGATCAATGCCTGTCTAAAAACTGATCGCAGACATGCTTTTAAAGCTCATTGGTGGATCTAAGGTTTAATCATTGTTTGAAATAAACTCACCACTATCCTCTGACGTTACTGAGACAGGGGAAGTGCCTCTCAAATCATGAGAACCGGTACTTTTCATTCAAGAAATGTTGTGATTTGTTATGAAAATATTTGCTCCTGGATGTATTTAGATGTCTTTGTTTATTTTTTTAAACTAATTTCTGGGCAGGGACACAGCCAATGGAGTGCCTGGAAATCATAGGCCCACCCACTTGGGAGCCAGGCCCACCATTGGCTGTGTCCCTGGCCAGTCATGTGAAATCAAAGATTAGGGCATAAGTAATTTATTAAGATTGACTGATTTTCTTCTATGAACTGTAACTCAGTACAATCTTAGAAACTGTTGTCTTTTTGCGTTTATATTTTTTTCAGTATAGTTGGTTCAGAGTTGGATTTGATATTTTAACCTGCGTGTCATGAACGCATCTGGTGGGGATAGACAAAGTCTACGTGCGCACGCGGACGCACGCGCAGAGCAGGTTTGGTCACCATGTAAAAAGATGACGTGTAACTTTCTAAATGCTAGGATAGATGACGAAATGCAGTGACATGTAAAAACTTTCGTTTTCGAAAGTGGAAGCTTTTATGGGGTGTCCACTAGTTACCACAGCCACAATGTCACAATTGGCGATATCATAAAAAATCCTGACAACAAAAATGCGATTTTTAGTCTTAATTTTAGCAGTATATAAAAGGTTAGGGTTTAGTTTAAACTCACGTTTTATCACATTTCAAGAATATCAATTGTGGAAATGGGTTATGACTTTGTGCTGTTATGTGTGTGGTCGGGGAGGAGACACAGCGGTGTCCAAGAGGCGCCATGGATAATGGTCCAATGTCCAACGCTATCATTATAGGTGATACTAGCCAATATTAAGAGCATGCGTGGCAATAATAACTTCAGTGTTAGTCTTCGATTTAATTGGTTTCACGGGATGTGATTTTCATTACGGGAGACAAAATATGCACTGAGTCTTACGTATCAACTGGCCGGTGAGCTCTTCCAACAAAAGTAGGCTATTACTTTATTAATCATAGTATCCGTGTAATTCATCTTATTAATATTAATCACAAGGAAATTCAAATTCAAGTTGTTTGTTTTGTTTACACATTTTTTCAGGTCAAAACATGAGTCTGCATCTTAACCCTCGAATTGGAGACAAAGTTAAGAACTACTTCAAAAACGACTTTCTTTCACGTGAGGTAAAACATCTCCTAGGTTTACTTTTTGGGGTTTTAAATGTAAACTATTAAGAGGGGTGATTATACCTATGATGTAGGCCTATATATGCTATGATTTCTTTTACGATAAAAAAATAGATATTAGTTTCTCGTTTTTTCTTTCAGATTTTTTTTAAAGGTAGCATATTGTAGTTCATTTTTGCATCAAAGTTTATTAAAACATGTTTTATAAGTAATTTTGATAAATATATTAATTTTGACACCCCTATGTGTTTGTTTTTCCTCAATGTTGCATATAATTGCCATGCACTCTTAGGAAAAAAGGTTCTAGATAGAACCAAAATGGTTATATTGCTTGTTTCATATATGCCACCCCTGAAGGTTCTATATAGAACCTGTATATACTGTGTATAATGTTTGAATAAACACACACACACAGCTTTAATGTGTTGGATTTGTTATAGCAATTTTGTAAAATTGTGTGGTGTGATGCAACCGTTGAATGAAGACGAATTGCTCTATGAAATGTTATCCTAAATCTTATTCCTCCTCATACTTCCATATCAACGTCATCTTCAAATGAAAAACAATAAACATCTTTAGAATTGTTTTATTTAACCTTAATTTAACTAGGCAAGTCAGTTAAGAACAAATTCTTATTTACAATGACGACCTACACCGGTCAAACTCGGTCGACGCTGGGCCAATTGTGCGCCGCCTTATGGGACTCCCAATCACAGCCAGTTGTGATACAGTCTGGATTCAAACCAGGTTGTCTGTAGTGAAGCCTCTAGAACGGAGATGCAGTGTCTTAGACATCTGCGCTACTTGGGAGCCAAAGTGTTGAATACACTTTTAGACAATACATCATAAGACTGTCATCATATCACTGTACAATATTGTGGATTCGTATAGTTATTAATAATGTAAAATACACGTATACTGGAAAGACAATATATTCTGCTATTGTTTCCGAAGTGAAAGGCCAAACTCAGTTTGGTTCTATATGCTGAGATCTATTTAGGCCATAGTCTGACTAAAATGTATTCACATGTGTTTTTTTGTAATAAAACATTTTCCTGACAATGTATTATGAGAAAATAGCAAATAAATCAAGAACGTAACAATTATTCGAGAGATGCACCTGTACGTTACGTGCATTTTCTACAGACGGAAAACAATACTCTCAGGTGTGAAAGTGTGCGGGGATTTCCATCTTTCACTTTTGGAACACCGTGTAGAATCTTTGTATAACTGATCGACACAGATTGGAGCATGGCAGAACTCGAGAAGGGGATCGATCAGGAAGAACACTTTATATTTATATCATTTGCTGAAAAATCTTTCGGAAGTGCACCACCGTTGATTGCGGACAGACCGAGAACTACAGTGGAACTACGCTAAAATGGGTTCAATCAGCCTTTGGATGTGCTTGGTCCTGACGATTTGCACCTGGCATAAAACCATCGGGTGCACTTGGATGAGGACACTGCCTCGGTCTCCGAGCATGTTCCAAGTGTTCAGCAACAATGCCATAAGTATGCTTCAGAAAATGGTAGGCTATACGGTCATGTTTATTCACTTGTTCCTGGTCATTGAGCTGTTGTCATCTTTTCAACATTTCATGTGCTGCTATGTTTCATTTCATTCCCTGACTCCTTTATGTACAGTAACATTAATGCAATATCTTGTTTATATTTTGGGGCATCTCAGGGTCATGAAGTCTCTCGAGAACCTCAGATTACGTTCCCTGACAAGCAATACAGACAAGTCGATAATTTCAAGGTAAGAAATCTGCATATTCTTCACTCTGAAAATAGTTTTTGTTCTATCCACAACCATGTTTTCTAAATATATACAGTGCATTCGGAAGGTCTTCACTGTTTCCAATTGTATTTACGTTACAGCCTTATTCGACAATGGATGAAAATGTATTTTCCCCTCATCAACCTACACAATACAACATAATGAAACAGTTTTTTATTTTTTATACATTTCAAAAAAATTCAAAAAACATTTTTGGGGCTTTGACATCATGGGGTATTGTGTGTAGATTGATGACATTATTATATATATATTTTTAAAAGGATGTAACGTAACAAAATGTGGAAATATTGAAGGGCTCTGAATTCTCTCCAAATGCACTGTATATAATTAGGTTAGAACGAATAAGCACATTTCTATAATTTCTTAAATTTACCCTCAATTCATAAGTCTAATACAAATCCCTCTTCTTCTAGGCTGACGAACAAATTGCCTTCATTTCGCAAACTCTGAACGCTATAAAGAATTTGTACAGCAGTGGTAAATATGAGTCCACCGCCTGGGACCAGAAAGGAGTTGACAAGTTTATGAATGACCTCTATCGCCAGACCTCGGAGTTGGACCAATGCGTATGTCATTTGTCTCTTAACAGTAATGCAAAAAAGAAAACATCCTATCATTTTAGATTGTAATCTTAGTTGGTTACATGTTAAACAAATCATAATATTACATTCATTATTTGTATTTTGTTCCAACAGGTAAAGGCCATGAAAACTAGACTAACAAAATCTGTCAAAAGAGTGAACAAAAAGATGAACCTTCACTTCAAGTTCCTTAAGAATTATTTGAAACGCGAGGTATGTTGATCCATTTGTCTTACAGATAGAGTGCATTCACCAAATCTGGATGTATTTATGTGATGATACAACATCTGTCTATTCTCAAATCTAAACAATTGTATTTCATTTATGCAGCAATACAGCGCAAGTGGCTGGGAAGACATACGGACAGTGGTGCTGGCACACCTACGAAGACTAGACACAACATTAAGAAGCCAATGAGCGTTATGTGTGTTCTAATGTAGAGATTGTTTAATTATATATATATTTATTTATATGTTTATTTATTTGTTTTTGAACTTATTCATTTATTGTGTAGTAATGTATTCACAACTATGTGGAGTAAAACATGTTTTTATACTGAATAATTATGTGATTGATTTTCGTGCATTTATTTTTGTATTTATGAAGGCCATTGTATACTGTATTTATTACTGCAACCTGAAACGAAGTGTTTGTTATTGTAATGATGAAATATGTTTTAATTAAATAATTGTGGCTTTAGCTGAAATCTCTTTTAATCAAATCAAATGTAAATACACATATTTAGTAGATGTAAGAGCGAACGTGGCGAAATGCTTATGTTCCTAGGTCTACCAGCGCATTAATATCCAACAATACACAACAATACACACAAATCTAAAAGTAAAAGAATGGACATATTAAATATATTAATATTAGGACGAGCAATGACGGAGTGTCGGAGTGTATATATATATATACACACACACAAACTCGGACGTTTACATACACAACTAATTTTTCAACCACAGTAGGAAGTTTACATAAACAACTAATTTTTCAACCACTCTACAGATTTCATGTTAACAAACTATCGTTTTGGCAAGTCGGTTAGGACATCTACTTCGTGCATGACACAAGTAATTCTTTCAACAATTGTTTACAGACAGATTATTTCACTTATAATTCACTATATCACAATTCCAGTGGGTCAGAAGTTGTGCCTTTAAAGAGCTTGGAAAATTCCAGAAAATGATGTCATGGCTTTAGAAGCTTCTGATAGGTTAATTAACATCATTTGAGTCAATTGGAGGTGTACCTGTGGATGTATTTCAAGGCCTACCTTCAAACTCAGTGCCTGAGTGGTCGCCTGTTAAGCAGCTCCCGTTGTTCGTGCATAAATTGTTGTTTTAGTTCGTTTTTTTTCGTCCCTTTTCTTTAGTTTTATTTTTTATTTTGCTACAGTTGAACAGTTGAACTATTATTATGGGCAATGTGAGGGCTCTACATAACAAGATGGACGAGCTAGAGGGACTTGTTCGTGGACAAAGGATTTATCGGGAAACGAGCCTAATGTGTTTTACTGAGACTTGGCTGAACGATAACATCCCCATACAGAACGTCACTATCGACGGTTTCCAGACCATCAGAGCGGACAGGGATCGCGTCTCTTCCGGTAAGAGTAAGGGTGGTGGGCTGGCTTTATTAGTTAACAACAGATGGTGTCATCCGAACCATATTACTCTTAAGGAAAAGTTTTGTAGCCCGGACATTGAACTGTTAGCCGTTAGCCTGAGACCCTACTATTTACCGAGGGAATTCACGGCGGCCATTGCTGTTATTGTTTACATCCCGCCCTCTGCTGACGCAAACGCAGCGTGTGACTCATCCACTCTGTTATCGCGAGGTTACAGACAGCGCATCCCAATGCTTTCTTTGCCATTTCGGGGGATTTTAACCATGCATCTCTCTCTTCAACGCTGCCCACGTTCAAACAGTTTGTGAAGTGCCCAACCAGGAATAATAAAACTCTGGACTTGTTATATGCTAATGTGAAGGATGCATACAACTCCACTGCACTCCCTCCCCTCGGTAGATCGGATCACAACCTTGTCCACCTCACCCCACTCTACAGGCCTTTGGTCCAACAGCAGCCTGCAACCACCAGGACTATTAGGAGATGGTCCCCGGAGGCGAATGAGGCCCTACAGGACTGTTTTGAAACAACAGACTGGGATGTGCTCTGTGAGGCTCATGGGGAGGACATCGATGGACTCACTGACTGCATAACAGACTATATTAATTTTTGTGTAGACAACACTGTACCCACCAGGAAGGTACGCTGTTTCCGACACAATAAACCCTGGGTCACCAGCGACCTGAAGGCCCTGCTGAATGAGAAGAAGAGGGCCTTCAAAAGAGGGACTTCAAGGAGAGGGACAAGGACAAGGACAAATTGAAATGCGTCCAGAGGGAGCTGAAGTTGCGGATTGCTGAGGGGAAGAGAGTGTATAAGGAGAAGATGGAGGACAAGCTGAGGCAGAGCCAGGTGAGAGAGGTGTGGAAGGGTATGAGAAATATCACTGGCTTCAAAAAGTCAAACAGTGGGCAGACGGAGGGGACCCAGGACAGAGCCAATGAGCTGAACCAATTTTTTAACAGGTTTGATACTGGCCCTGTCCACCTCCCCTCCAGCTCCCCAGACCACACACCCTCACGGCTGTCCCACCCCCACTTTGCTCACAGCACCTCTGCTGAGACAATCAGTGACCCCACCTCCGCCCCTGCTCCCCCTGGACTGATCCTCAACACCCCCCTTCCCCCCACCTCCCCACCTGGGCTGGCTTTCACCACCAACCAAGTGAAGAGAGAGCTGGAGAGACTACATCAGTGGAAAGCGGCGGGCCCTGATGGCATCAGCCCAAGGGTGCTGAGGGTCTGTGCTGACCAACTGTGTGGAATACTCCAGCGTCTTTTCAACCTTAGCCTGAGCCTAGAAAGGGTCCCTGTGCTGTGGAAAACATCATGCCTCGTCCCAGTGCCCAAGAAGGCACACCCCACTGTCCTGAATGACTTCAGACCTGTAGCGCTAACATCCCACATCATGAAGACCCTGGAAAGGTTAGTCCTCGCCCACCTCAGACCCCTGGTGTGTTCATCAATGGACCCCCTGCAGTTTGCATACCGGCGCAACATCGGGGTGGATGATGCAATCATCTACCTTCTGCAGAGGGCCTACTCTCACCTGGACAACGCAGGTTGCACTGTGAGGGTTATGTTTTTTGACTTCTCCAGTGCCTTCAATACCATTCAGCCCCTGCTACTGGGTGAGAAGATGAGGAGGATGAAAGTGGAAGCACCCTTAGTCTCCTGGGTCACGGACTACCTGACCGGTAGGCCACAATTTGTGCGACTACAGAGCTGTGTGTCAGAACGGGCAGTTAGCAACACAGGGGCCCCCCAGGGAACGGTCCTGTCCCCCTTCCTGTTCACCCTCTACACCTCAGACTTCAGATATAACTCTGAAACATGCCACCTACAGAAGTTCTCGGATGACTCTGCTATTGTAGGGTGCATCAGGGGTGGGCAGGAGGAGGAGTACAGGAGCACAATCAGTGACTTTGTGTTGTGGTGTGAGCAGAACCACCTTCAGCTCAACATCAACAAAACAAAGGAGATGGTGGTGGACTTCAGGAGAACCAAGGCACAACTGACTGCAGTCCCTATACAGGGGATGGATGTGGAAATGGTTGGGTCATACAAGTTCCTGGGAGTCCATATGGACAACAGGCTGGAATGGGCCGGTAACACCGGGGCCCTGTACAAAAAGGGCCAGAGCCGACTCTACTTTCTGAGAAGGCTCAGGTCCTTCAACGTGTGCAGTAAACTACTGCATACCTTCTACCAGTCTGTGGTGGCCAGTGCCATCTTTTTTGCAGTGGTGTGCTGGGGAGCAAACATCAAAGCCGGTGATGCTTCTCGGCTAAATAAGCTGATCAGGAAGGCTAGCTCTGTCCTGGGGATGAGCCTTGACACTCTAGAGGAGGTGGTGGAGAGACGGATCCTGGCCAAACTGCTGGCCATCATGGATAACGTCACCCACCCTCTGCACGCTATGGTTATGACGCAGAGGAGCACTTTCAGTCACAGACTGATTCCACCACGGTGTGCCAGAGAGCGCTACAGGAGGTCCTTCCTGCCGGCGGCTATTAGACTATATAATGCCTCACCGGGGTGCCGTGCCGTCGGCAACATAGATCTGGAACTGTTGGGGTGCTAGGACCTAGTTTAACAATTATGCATCCATCCGTGAGTAACTCTGGTCCGTCAGCACTCATTCACTCAGGACCTACTTATTCATGCAGGTCTGTATATACATACTCATGTACAGTTGTTATATCATATCACATGCAATATTGTTAGTAATTATTGGACTTAACTTACGTAGGCATTCACTCAGGAAGGCATATTAGTATCCTGCCAGTTGCACCTTTTCTCATTGCTTTTAGTATATCGAATGTGCAATACGTGCAGTGGTCTGTAATTAAACCCTGCGCACTATGGACTGTATTTTAAGGGAATTACTATTATTACCCCAAATGATATCATACACACATTTAGCTATTAAAGTATCTCTTCCTGTCATTTACCTGTACAGTTTGTGTAACCACGCAAGTATTCACTTATCTGTAAATATAACTGTATACCTAACTGTACAGCTAATTTAACCATGCAAAATGTTCACTTACCTGTTCATTTACCCAGTCTGTCTATTAAGTAAACTATTATTACCCTCGCTCATATCATACGCATTTTCAGCTACTGAAGTATTTCTCTGCCATCAACCTGTATAGTTTAGTTAACCATCCAACATCCACCAATGTATAGTGTACATTTTCAGCCAACCACCCATACTATGCAATGTCTCTTTTATAGCTTTTATTTTTTTGCACTCCAGATATCTTGTATTTCTATACTTTTTCATACTGCCGCTCTATGTATCATGTACCGTGTATCTGTATTTTGTGTACTTTTCGTTATGGCATTTTGCACCTGCCCTGTGTTTTGTTGTAGCTGCTTGACAATTAAATTTCATAAAGATCAATAAAGTACCTATCTATCTATCTATCTATCTATCTATCTATCTATCTATCTATCTATCTATCTATCTATCTATCTATCTATCTATCTATCTATCTATCTATCTATCTATCTATCTATCTATCTATCTATCTATCTATCTATCTATCTATCTATCTATCTATCTATCTATCTATCTATCTATCTATCTATCTATCTATCTATCTCTATGCTCGACATCATGGAAAAATCAGCCAAGACCTCAGAAAAAAAATGGTAGACCTCCACAAGTCGAGCTCATCCTTGGGAGCAATTTCCAAACACCTGAAGGTACCACGTTCATCTCTACAAATAATAGTATGCAATTATAAACACCATGGGACCTAGCAGTTGTCATACCGCTCAGGAAGGAGACGCGCTCTGTCTCCTAGAGATGAACGTACTTTGGTGCGAAAAGTGCAAATCAATCCGAGAACAAAAGCAAAGAACCTTGCGAAGATCCTGGAGGAAACAGGTACAAAATTATCTATATCCACAGTAAAACAAGTCCTATATCAACATATCCTGAAAGGCTGCTCAGCAAGGAAGAAGCCACTGCTCCAAAACCGCCATAAAAAAGCCAGACTATGGTTTGCAACTGCACATGGGGACAAAGATCTTACTTTTTGGAGAAATGTCCTCTGGTCTGATGAATCAAATATATAACTCATTGGCCATAATGACCATCATTATGTTTTGAGGTAAAAGGGGGAGGCTTGCCAGCCGAAGAACACCATCCCAACCGTGAAGCACAGGGGGTGGCAGCATCATGTTGTGGGGCTGCTTTGCTGCAGGAGGCCTACAAACCTGACTCAGTTACTCCAGTTCTGTCAGGAGGAATGGGCCAAAATTCACCCAACTTATTGTGGTAAGCTTGTGGAAGGCTATCCGAAACGTATGACCCAAGTTAAACAATTTAAAGGCAATACTACCAAATACTAACTGACATTTTACATTCTTAAAATAATGTTGTGATCCTAACTGACCTAAGACATTGAATTTTACTAGGATTAAATGTCAGGAATTGTAAAAAACTGAGTTTAATTGAATTTGGCTAAGGTGTCTGTAAACCTCCGACTTCAACTGTATATATATTTGTGTGTGTTTTATGGGATGTATAGACATTATGGACAGTATGGGGATATAATATATAGTACATGTGAAGTATACGTGGATTGAATAGTATATATACAGCAATAGTTGAATAGGATGACCTTAACAAGAATGTTTCAAATACATATGAAATGGTTAAAACATTATGTAAACGTTATTAAAGTGACCAGTGTTCCTTATCTATGTACTGTACATAGGGCAGCAGCCTCTAAGGTGCAGGGAAGAGTAATCGGGTTGTAGCCGGCTAGTGGCAGTGACTAAGCTCAGGGCAGGGTACTGGGAGGAGGTCGGCTAGTGATGGCTATTTAACAGTCTGATGCCCTAAATCTAACATATTTACATGAAGGCCAAATACAAATGCTCCACAAGCCTAATTATTCTGCCGGGCTCATAAAGCGTCTCAGAGAGTAGGAGTGATGATCTAGGATTAGTTTAGCCTTTTAGATTGTAACGAATGGACAGAGGTGGTACTGATCCTAGATCAGCACTCCTACTCTGAGACGCTTTATGAGCCCGGCAGAATAATTAGGCTACATCTCATATTTTAGCATATAACATTACATTTCAAGATGAAACCACCTATGACATCTCATTAACACCCTGATGAAACAGTTGTGTTCATGCTGGGTTGGAACAAAAGCCTGCACCTCTTCCTGCTGGTCTCCAGGACCGTGCAGACAGTTTGGTGACCACTTCCCTATAATATATTTTAAACAAAAAAATATATTTTAACCAGGCAAGTAAGTTTTTTTTCCCATTGTAAAGAAAATTACAAGTAGAAAGATCCAACAAATCATGTTGTCGTTGCTTGTCAACATTGCATCACCAGCAGACAACAGTAGGGTGAAAGTTGGTTATGTCATTGTGAAAATGAAAGTTGAGAGATGGTGGTAGTGACGCTGCCGTCTCTCATTCACTTTCCAGTTGTAGCGCAACAGCAGAGGACTTGCCGGAGCTGCGGAACAATATTTCGGATTAACTTTGAATTTAACCCACTAAATGAATGTATTATATGGCTAGCTTTCTTAAGAAGTCAGGGTTTTATTTCGATTTCGACGATTTTGTTATCAGACTTTTTTTTATCGGTTCACACGAAGTTATTAGCAGTTGAATATTTCCATAGTTGAAAGCATAGCACACGAAAAGCCTATTCTCCCTAATAGCTTATCCGATATATACATGTGAAAGTCTTATCGTATGGTTCAACTGTCTTTCAACGCTGATTTCAAGGATAATGTGTATAGATTAACTGGGATTTGGTCTTCCAGAAGACGGAGAAGGTATGGGATTCCTACGGCTGCATATGCTAGTCTGGAAAGTGAAAGTCCCCGCCTCCGGTAGGTTGATCGGGGAAATTCTCCATACAGTTTTCCCTTTCCCAACTCCACATAAAACTACAACACACAGACAAGATGTTCAAACTCACCTGGAAAACTATCAGCGGAACAAACTGCTATTTACAATGTATACAATGCAGAGTTGGACGTGTCTTGTTCTTAGTATTTGCAGTATGCAGAGCGTGAGTCATTGCTGTGACTGGATCCGACACCACTACGGCCACTTGAGCACAAAATACCTTTCCCTGCTGGATCAGATGGTGAGTTATCAGCACACTGTAAGAAGAGACTGAATGCATGTATTAAGAACAGCAATACAACCAACCAAGTAAAATAGTAATATGTTTCATGTTTAGCCTCTGCGTTAGAAAACTGTTAGCCTATATCCATAGTAAAAGGGCGCTAAGAATATAATGACAGAGATATCACGAGAGGCTATCTATATTAGGCTTATACTGTCCTTGCAGTATAAACTATGCTTTATGTCAGTCTTGATTGTTCTTGAAGTATTTGACACGTGACTTAACATACTATATTGGTTGTTTTCCAGGGAGGAGATATCACAAAGCAGGATGCTCCTGTCTTTTTCCCAACATCACTTTACAGACACATAGATGATGCTGAGGTAAAGACTAGAATTTTGACTTCTCATGTTCTCATATGGTTTGGTATAGCGGTCTTGACCCAGTGTAATATTGTTGCCATAATGGAAGCCTATACTGTTCCTAATACATTTTTTTTATATCTTCCTGTGTAGTTTGAGGACAAAGTCAGATTCCTGAACGAGACCATCTATCAAATCAAAACACTGTTTGATGGGAATATGAAGGCTGTCACCTGGGACATGAAAAACCTTGACGATTTCCTCAACATTCTCGAACGCCAATTTGAGAACCTTAATTCCTGTGTAAGTACCAAGTCTATTTTAAAGTTTAATCACTGTTTAGGTCAGGAATCTCCAACCCTGTTCATGGAGAGGTACCCTCCTGTAAGTTTTCGCTCCAACCCCATTTGTAACTAACCTGATTCAGTTTATCAACCATCTAATTAATCAGGTGTGGTAGATTAGGGTTGGAGTGAAAACCTACAGGAAGTGTAGGTGCAGACTAATAACTATACAAATGAAAGTCCATTCATCCCCTTGACTTTTTCCACATTTTGTTACGTTACAGCCTTATTCTAAAATGTATTAAATTGTTTTTTTCCCTCATCGATCTACACACAATACCCCATAACGACAAATATTCAGACACTTTACTCACCTTTGGCAGCGATTACAGCCTGAGGTCCTGAGCAGGTTTTCATCAAGGATGTCTCTGTTCTTTGCTCCGTTCATCTTTTCCTCGATCCTGACTAGTCTCCCAGGCATGCCGCTGAAAAATATCCTCACAGCCTGATCCTGTCACCACCGTGACGCTTGGCATTCTGGCCAAAGAGGTTTCATCAGAACAGAGAATCTTGTTCCCTTGTTTCTCATGGTCTGAGAGTCCTTTTGGTGCCTTTGGCAAACTCCAAGCAGGCTATCATGTGCCTTTTACAGAGGAGTGGCTTCCATCTGGTCACTCTAACATAAAGGCCGTATTGGTGGAGTACAGCAGAGATGGTTGTCCTTCTGGAAGGTTCTCCCATCTCCACAGTGGAAATCTGGAGCCCTGTCAGAGTGACCATCAGGTTCTTCGTCACCTCCCTGACCAAGGCCCTTCTCCCCCGATTGCTCAGTTTGGCAGGGCGGCCAGCTCTAGGAAGAGTCTTGGTGGATCCTAACATCTTCGATTTAAGAATGATTGAGGCCACTGTTTCCTTGGGGACCTTCAATGCTGCAGAAATGTTTTGGTACCCTTCCCCAGATCTGTGCTTCGACCCAATCTTGTCTCAGAGCTCTACGGACATTTCCTTCGACCTCATGGCTTGGTTTTTGCTCTCACATGCACTGTCTACTGTGGGACCTGATATATATATAGGTGTGTGCCTTTCCAAATCTTGTCCAATCAATTGATTTTACCTCAGGTGGATTCCAATCAAGTTGTAGAAACATCTCAAGGATGATCAATGGAAACAGGATGCACCTGAGCTCAATTTCAAGTTTCATAGCAAAGTGTCTGAATAATTATGTAAATAAGGTATTTCTGTTTTTGCATTGTCATTATGGGCTGTTGTGTGTTGATTGATGAGGACTTTTCTATCTTTAATCCATTTTAGAATAAGGCTGTAATGTAACATAGTATGGAGAAAGGGAAGGGGTCTGAATACTTTCCAAATGCACTGTATATGGGTTATTACAGATATCTTTTAGGGGTTAATTCATTTTTCATTATGCAAATCAGGCTTGATATTTTCAAGTGGAAATTAGAAACTTTAGAATCCTTTTTAAACCTTGAATACGCTATGAATTTCAATTTCCTACCATGAAAATTCTCAGCAGAAACAAATAAGAAATTAAGATCCTAAATCTGTATGACGCTAATGTTTTGTTAATTTTATTCCAACAGGTATCACCTGCCATAAAACCTGAGAGGAGACTGAAACGGTACTTCAAGAAGTTAAATAGGGAGGTTCTGAGAAAAATGGTGAGTTTGGTTTCGTATGTAAACATGTTTGATACATGTAATCAATTGAATATAAAGTAGGCTAGGCTAAACAGGAGCTGTGTTAAAAACATTTAGGTTCTGGGGCCGTATGTATCAAGCATCTCAGAGAAGAACTGCTAATCTAGTATTAGGTCTTCTCTCAGGTCTCATCTGTCCCCCTATTTATAGTGATCTAAAAGGCAAAACTGATCCTAAATCAGCACTCCTACTCTGAGAAGCTTAATACATACGGCACCAGTCCTACCTTTGTTGTTTAAGACAATATGGTCAGTATATTGCCAAGAAAGTTCAGCCAACTAATATTTATGTTTGTCTGCGTTTTTCAGAACTACAGTTCACAGGCGTGGGAGCTCATCAGGAAAGAGACGAAACGTCATCTGCAAAGATTGGATATCCTTGCGGCACAGATGTACTGATCATCCGGACTCTTCTCAGAAGATACTCTCTTACCAGTTTATAAAGCATGAATACAACCATGTGGGATCATGTTAGTCTATTTATTATATTTAAATCCATAAATTATTGTATTTATTATTTATAAATTATTATTTATATTTTGTATTTCTCTTTTGTACCTGTGTTGAACTGAACTGTATTGCCTGTCTACTTGAAAAAACTGTGAATAAATAATATTTAAAAAAAGTCGGAAGTTTACATTCACCTTAGCCAAATACATTTAAACTCAGTTTCTCACAATTCCTGACATTTAATCCTAGTAAGAATTCCCTGTTTTAGGTCAGTTAGGATCCCCACTTTATTTTAAGAATGTGAAATTTCAGAATAATAGTAGAGAGAAGGATTTATTTCAGCTTTTATTTCTTTCATCACATTCCCAGTGAGTCAGAAGTTTACATTCACTCAATTAGTATTTTGTAGCATTGCCATTAAATTGTTTAACTTGGGTCAAACGTTTCAGGTAGCCTTCCCCAAGCTTCCCACAATAAATTGGGTGAATTTTGTCCCATTCCTCCTGACAGAACTAGTGTAACTGAGTCAGGTTGTTAGGCCCCCTTTTTCGCACATGCTTTTTCAGATCTGCCAACAGATTTGCCATAGGATTGAGGTCAGGGCTTTATGATGTCCACTCCAATACCTTGACTTTGTTGTCCTTAAGCCATTTTGCCACAACTTTGGAAGTATGCTTGGGGTCATTGTCCATTTGGAAGACCCATTTGCGACCAAGCTTTAACTTTCTGACTGATGTCTTGAGATGTTGCTTCAATATATCCACATCATTTTCCTTCCTCATGATGCCATCTATTTTGTGAAGTGCACCAGTCCTTCCTGCAGCAAAGCACACCCACAACATGATGCTGCCACAACTGTGCTTCACGATTGGGATAGTGTTCTTCGGCTTGCAAGCCTCCCCCTTTTTCCTCCAAACATATCAATGGTCATTATGGCCAAGCAGTTCTATTTTTGTTTCATCAGACCAGAGGAAATTTCTCCAAAAAGTACAGTCTTTGTCCCCATGTAGTCTGGCTTTTTTATGGCGGTTTTGGAGCAGTGGCTTCTTCCTTGCTAAGTGGTCACCTTTATTTAACCAGGTAGGTCAGTTAAGACCAAGTTCTCATTTGCAACTGCGACCTGGCCAAGACAAAGCAAGGCAGTGCGACAAAAAACAACACAGTTACACATGGGAAATAAACAAACGTATAGTCAATAACACAATAGATAAAGCTATATACAGAGTTCAAATGTAGTGCAAAATGCAGTAAGGTTAGGAAGACAATAAATAGGCTATAGTGGCAAAATAAATTACAGATTAGCATAATCACTGGAATGATGGAATGTGCAAATGATGATGTGCAAATTGAGATACTGCAGTGCAAAATTGAGCAGAAGTTAAAAAAATAAATATGGGCTATTTACAGAAGGGCTATATACAGGTGCAGTGATCGATAAGCAGCTTTGTCAGCTGATGCTTAAAGTTAGTGAGGGAGATAGGAACCTCTAGCTTCAAGGATTTTTGCAATTCGTTCCAGTCATTGGCAGCAGAGAACTGGAAGGAATGGCGGCCAAATGGAGGTGTCGGCTTTGGGGGTGGCCAGTGAGATATACCTGCTGGAGCGCATGCTACTGGTAGGTGTTGCTATGGTGACCAGCGAGCTGAGATAAGGCGGGGATTTACCTAATAAAGACTTATAGATGACCTGGAGCCAGTGGGTTTGGCGACGAATATGTAGTGAGGGCCAGCCGACGAGAGAATACAGGTCGCAGTGGTGGGTAGTATATGGGGCTTTGGTAACAAAACGGATGGCACTGTGATAGACTACATCCAATTTGCTGAGTAGAGTGTTGGAGGCTATTTTGTAAATGACATCGCCGAAGTCAAGGATCGGTAGGATGGTAAGTTTTACAAGGGCATGTTTGGCAGCATGAGTGAAGGAGGCTTTGTTGCGAAATAGGATACCGATTCTAGATTTAGTTTTGGATTGGAGATGGTTAATATGGGTCTGGAAGTTGAGTTTACAGTCTAACCAGACGCCTAGGTATTTGTAGTTGTCCACAAATTCTAAGTCAGACCCGTCAAGGGTAGTGATGATAGTCCGGTGGGCGGGTGCGGGCAACATTCTATCGAAGAGCATGCATTTAGTCTTACTAGCATTTAAGAGCAGTTGGAGGCCACGGAAGGAGTGTTGTATGGCATTGAAGCTTGTTTGAAGGTTAGTGTCCAAAGAGGGGCCAGATGTATACAGAATGGTGTCGTCTGCGTAGAGACGGATCAGAGAGTCACCAGCAGCAAGAGCGACATCGTTGATGTATATAGAGAATAGGGTTGGCCCAAGAATTTAACCCTGTGGCACCCCCATAGAGACTGCCAGGGGACCGGACAGCAGGCCCTCCGATTTTACGCACTGAACTCTGTCCGAGAAGTAGTTGGATAACCAGGCGAGGCAGTCACTTGAGAAACCAAGGCTGTTGAGTCTGCCAATAAGAATGCGGTGATTGACAGAGTCGAAAGCCTTGGCCAGGTCGATGAAGACGGCTGCACAGTACTGTCTTCTATCGATGGCGGTTATGATATCGTTGAGTACCTTGAGCGTAGGTGAGGTGCACCCATGACCAGCTCGGAAACCAGATTGCATAACAGAGAAGGTCCGGTGGGATTCGAAGAAGTCAGTGATCTGTTTATTAACTTGGCTTTCGAAGACTTTAGAAAGGCAGGGCAGGATGGATATAGGTCTGTAACAGTTTGGGTCTAGAGTGTCTCCCCCTTTGAAGAGGGGGAGGACCGCGGCAGCTTTCCAATCTCTAGGGATCTCAGACGATACAAAAGAGAGGTTGAACAGGCTGGTAATAGGGGTTGCAACAATTTTGGCTGATAATTTTAGGAAGAAAGGGTCCAGATTGTCAAGCCCAGCAGATTTGTAGGGGTCCAGATTTAGCAGAACTTTCAGAACATCAGCTGTCTGGATTTGGGTGAAGGAGAAGTGGTGGGGTTGCTGCGGGGGGTACAGAGCTGTTGGGCGGGGTAGAGGTAGCCAGGTGGAAAGCATGGCCAGCCGTAGCAAAATGCTTGTTGAAATTTTCGATTATTGTGAATTTATCGGTGGTGACAGTGTTTCCTAGCCTCAATGCAGTGGGCAACTGGGAGGAGATGCTCTTATTCTCCATAGACTTTACAGTGTCCCAGAACTTTTTGGAATTAGTACTACAGGATGCACATTTCTGTTTGAAAAAGCTGGCCTTTGCTTTTCTTACTGACTGTGTATATTTGTTCCTGGTTTCCCTGAAAAGTTGCATATCGCGGGGGCTATTCGATGCTAATGCAGTGCGCCACAGGATGTTTTTGTGTTGGTCAAGAGCAGTCAAGTCTGGGGTGAACCAAGGGCTATATCTATTTTTAGTTCTAAGCTTTTTGAAAGGGGCATGCTTATTTAGGATGGTGAGGAAAACACTTTTAAAGAACAACCAGGCATCATCTACTGACGGGATGAGGTCAATATCCTTCCAGGATACCTGGGCCAGATCGATTAGAAAGGCCTGCTCGCAGAAGTGTTTTAGGGAGCGTTTGATAGTGATAAGGGGTGGTCGTTTGACCGCGGACCCATTACGAACGCAGGCAATGAGGCAGTGATCGCTGAGATCCTGGTTGAAAACAGAGGAGGTGTATTTGGTGGGCAAGTTGGTCAGAATGATGTCTATGATAGGACCCATGTTTATGGATTTAGGGTTGTACCTGGTGGGTTCCTTGATAATTTGTGTGAGATTGAGGGCATCTATTTTAGATTGAAGAACAGCCGGGGCGTTAAGCATATCCCAGTTTAAATCACCTAACAGTACAAACTCTGAAGATAGATGGGGGGCATTCAATTCACATATGGTGTCCAGGGCACAGCTGGGGACTGAGGGGGGTCTGTAACAGGCAGCAACAGTGAGAGACTTATTTCTGGAAAGACAGTATGACAGAACTCTGCAGGTAATAGATTGCAACTCCACCTCCTTTGGCCGTTCTTTCTTGACGGGAAATATTGTAGTTGGGGATGGAAATTTCAGAATTTTTGGTGGCCTTCCTGAGCCAGGATTCAGACACAGCTAGGACATCCGGGTTGGCGGAATGTGCTAAAGCAGTGAATAAATCAAACTTAGGGAGGAGGCTTCTGATATTAACATGCAAGAAACCAAGGCTCTTATGGTTACAGAAGTCAACAAATGAGAGCGCCTGGGGAATAGGTGTAATGCTGGGAGCTACAGGACCTGGGTTTACCTCTACATCACCAGAGGAACAGAGGAGGAGTAGAATCAGTGTTCGGCTAAGGGCTTTTTAGAACTGGACGCCTAGTACGTTGGGTACATAGAATAAAAGGAGCAGTCCGATATGCGCTGGGTTGGTAGCGCGCTGTGCAGACTGGTCGATAATGTCTGAACTAAAAGCGTCTGATGCAGGCAGAGCAGTGGTGAGGACCGCTAGCAGTGGTTGGCGAATGCTAGTAGCTAGTGAGCAAGCTAGCTAGCAGGCTAGCTTCTGACTGCGGTTCAGTTAAATAATGAAAAGTAAGGATATTAGATCCGTTTCACGTTGGGTGAGGCGGGTTGCAGGAGAGGTAGATCGGGAACAATAAAAAATATATGGAAAGATATGGAAAGACAAATTACAAACTATTACAAACTATTTACACGGGACATGAGACGGGACGAACAAAAACACGTCTGCACTGTTACGCCATCTTGGTATAGATGTCGATATAGGACACGGTGATAAGTAAGTGTGCTTTACTTTTTGTCCTTTCGTGTTTGTTTGTTCAGTAGTTCGACATTGGTGTTTTTGTTATACATCGTATTTACATTATTACATAGTATAATAAATATGTCGAACAACTATCCCTGCGCTGCGCATTGGTCTATGTATGCACCCTCTCGTGACAATATAGAAACTTTTATACCTGTTTCCTCCAGCATCTTCAAAAGGTCCTTTGCTGTTGTTCTGGGATTGATTTGCACTTTTCGCACCAAAGTCATCTCTAGGAGACAGAACGCGTCTCCTTCATGAGCGGTATGACGACTGCGTGGTACCATGGTGTTTATACTTGCATATTATTGGTTGTACAGATGAAAGTGGTACCTTCAGGCATTTGGAAATTGCTCCCAAGGATGAACCATACTTGTGGAGATCTACAATTTTGGCTGATTTCTTTTGATTTTCCCATGATGTCGAGCAAAGAGGCACTGAGTTTGAAGGGAGGCCTTGAAATACATCCTGTCATACATTGCCTCCTGTCATCAGCCAACTGATAAAGACCACTATTGCAGAGGATTAAAATTCAGTTGTGAAGCTACACTTTTTTGCACTAAATTGGAAATGATGATCATGAAAAGTACACTGGGAATAACAAGGTTGTAGAGAATAGTGCACTTTAGCTGACTTAAATAGTAAAGCTATAATTATATTTATCTCCAGTATAATAGGTTGTGAACTAAAGTGGGCTGGTCTGAGGCATGAAACTCCCGGGCTGAAAATTAGTCCCACTCCGGCCTTGCATTCAGGCCTGTTATGTGGAGTGAATGCGATGTTGTTGACCCATGCACAGTATTCTCTCAGCTCAGCCATTAAACACTGGTTGCTATTATACACCATCCAGAGATGAATTACCATACTTGACCATACTCAACCTATTCAGGGACTTTTTGGGAGATTATTTCTTAACCTCACCTGATCAATGCCTGTCTAAAAAATGATCGCAGACATGCTTTTAAAGCTCATTGGTGGATCTGAGGTTTAATCATTGTTTGAAATAAACTCACCACTATCCTCTGACGTTACTGAGACAGGGGAAGTGCCTCTCAAATCATGAGAACCAGTACTTTTCATTCAAGAAATGTTGTGATTTGTTATGAAAATATTTGCTCCTGGATGTATTTAGATGTCTTTGTTTATTTTTTTAAACTAATTTCTGGGCAGGGACACAGCCAATGGAGTGCCTGGAAATCATAGGCCCACCCACTTGGGAGCCAGGCCCACCATTGGCTGTGTCCCTGGCCAGTCATGTGAAATCAAAGATTAGGGCATAAGTAATTTATTAAGATTGACTGATTTTCTTCTATGAACTGTAACTCAGTACAATCTTAGAAACTGTTGTCTTTTTGCGTTTATATTTTTTTCAGTATAGTTGGTTCAGAGTTGGATTTGATATTTTAACCTGCGTGTCATGAACGCATCTGGTGGGGATAGACAAAGTCAACGTGCGCACGCGGACGCACGCGCAGAGCAGGTTTGGTCACCATGTAAAAAGATGACGTGTAACTTTCTACCTGCTATGATAGATGACGAAATGCAGTGACATGTAAAAACTTTCGTTTTGAATAAACAGACACACACACAGCTTTAATGTGTTGGATTTGTGATAGCAATTTTGTAAAATTGTGTGGTGTGATGCAACCGTTGAATGAAGACGAATTGCTCTATGAAATGTTATCCTAAATCTTATTCCTCCTCATACTTCCATATCAACGTCATCTTCAAATGAAAAACAATAAACATCTTTAGAATTGTTTTATTTAACCTTAATTTAACTAGGCAAGTCAGTTAAGAACAAATTCTTATTTACAATGACGACCTACACCGGTCAAACTCGGTCGACGCTGGTCCAATTGTGCGCCACCTTATGGGACTCCCAATCACAGCCAGTTGTGATACAGTCTGGATTCAAACCAGGTTGTCTGTAGTGAAGCCTCTAGAACTGAGATGCAGTGTCTTAGACATCTGCGCTACTTGGGAGCCAAAGTGTTGAATACACTTTTAGACAATACATCATAAGACTGTCATCATATCACTGTACAATATTGTGGATTCGTATAGTTATTAATAATACAAAATACACGTATACTGGAAAGACAATATATTCTGCTATTGTTTCCGAAGTGAAAGGCCAAACTCAGTTTGGTTCTAAATGCTGAGATCTATTTAGGCCATAGTCTGACTAAAATGTATTCACGTCTTTTTTTGTAATAAAACATTTTCCTGACAATGTATTATGAGAAAACAGCAAATAAATCAAGAACGTAACAATTATTCGAGAGATGCACCTGTACGTTACGTGCATTTTCTCCAGACGGAAAACAATACTCTCAGGTGTGAAAGTGTGCGGGGATTTCCATCTTTCACTTTTGGAACACCGTGTAGAATCTTTGTATAAATGATCGACGTAGATTGGAGCATGGCAGAACTCGAGAAGGGGATAGATCAGGAAGAACACTTTATATTTATATCGTTTGCTGAAAACCATTTTTTTTCTGGGAATTATACAAAGTAGGCTATCTTTCGGAAGTGCACCACCGTTGATTGCGGACAGACCGAGAACTACAGTGGAACTACGCTAAAATGCGTTCAATCAGCCTTTGGATGTGCTTGGTCCTGACGATTTGCACCTGGCATAAAACCATCGGGTGCACTTGGATGAGGACACTGCCTCGGTCTCCGAGCATGTTCCAAGTGTTCAGCAACAATGCCATAAGTATGCTTCAGAAAATGGTAGGCTATACGGTCATGTTTATTCACTTGTTCCTGGTCATTGAGCTGTTGTGATCTTTTCAACATTTCATGTGCTGCTATGTTTCATTTCATTCCCTGACTCCTTTATGTACAGTAACAATAATGCAATATCTTGTTTATATTTTGGGGCATCTCAGGGTCATGAAGTCTCTCGAGAACCTCAGATTACGTTCCCTGACAAGCAATACAGACAAGTCGATAATTTCAAGGTAAGAAATCTGCATATTCTTCACTCTGAAAATAGTTTTTGTTCTATCCACAACCATGTTTTCTAAATATATACAGTGCATTCGGAAGGTCTTCACTGTTTCCAATTGTATTTACGTTACAGCCTTATTCGACAATGGATGAAAATGTATTTTCCCCTCATCAACCTACACACAATACAACATTTTTTATACATTTCAAAAAATTTCAAAAAACATTTTTGGGGCTTTGACATCATGGGGTATTGTGTGTAGATTGATGACATTATTATATATATATTTTTAAAAGGATGTAACGTAACAAAATGTGGAAATATTGAAGGGCTCTGAATTCTCTCCAAATGCACTGTATATAATTAGGTTAGAACGAATAAGCACATTTCTATAATTTCTTAAATTTATCCTCAATTCATAAGTCTAATACAAATCCCTCTTCTTCTAGGCTGACGAACAAATTGCCTTCATTTCGCAAACTCTGAACGCTATAAAGAATTTGTACAGCAGTGGTAAATATGAGTCCACCGCCTGGGACCAGAAAGGAGTTGACAAGTTTATGAATGACCTCTATCGCCAGACCTCGGAGTTGGACCAATGCGTATGTCATTTGTCTCTTAACAGTAATGCAAAAAAGAAAACATCCTATCATTTTAGATTGTAATCTTAGTTGGTTACATGTTAAACAAATCATAATATTACATTCATTATTTGTATTTTGTTCCAACAGGTAAAGGCCATGAAAACTAGACTAACAAAATCTGTCAAAAGAGTGAACAAAAAGATGAGCCTTCACTTCAAGTTCCTTAAGAATTATTTGAAACGCGAGGTATGTTGATCCATTTGTCTTACAGAGAGAGTGCATTCACCAAATCTGGATGTATTTATGTGATGATACAACATCTGTCTATTCTCAAATCTAAACAATTGTATTTCATTTATGCAGCAATACAGCGCAAGTGGCTGGGAAGACATACGGACAGTGGTGCTGGCACACCTACGAAGACTAGACACAACATTAAGAAGCCAATGAGCGTTATGTGTGTTCTAATGTAGAGATTGTTTGTTTAATTATATATCTATTTATTTATATGTTTATTTATTTGTTTTTGAACTTATTCATTTATTGTGTAGTAATGTATTCACAACTATGTGGAGTAAAACATGTTTTTATACTGAATAATTATGTGATTGATTTTCGTGCATTTATTTTTGTATTTATGAAGGCCATTGTATACTGTATTTATTACTGCAACCTGAAACGAAGTGTTTGTTATTGTAATGATGAAATATGTTTTAATTAAATAATTGTGGCCTCAGCTGAAATCTCTTTTAATCAGATCAAATGTAAATACACATATTTAGTAGATGTAAGAGCGAACGTGGCGTAATGCTTATGTTCCTAGGTCTACCAGCGCATTCTTTCAACAATTGTTAACAGACAGATTATTTCACTTATAATTCACTATATCACAATTCCATGGGGTCAGAAGTTTACATACACTAAATTGACTGTGCCTTTAAACAGCTTGGAAAATTCCAAAAAATGATGTCATGGCTTTAGAAGCTTCTGAGAGGCTAATTGACATAATTTGAGTCAATTGGAGGTGTACCTGTGGATGTATTTAAAGGCCTACCTTCAAACTCAGTACCTCTTTGCTCGACATCATGGGAAAATCAAAAGAAATCAGCCAAAACCTTAGAAAAAAAATTGTAGACCTCCACAAGTCAGGTTCATCCTTGGGATTAATTTCCAAACACCTGAAGGTACCACGTTCATCTCTACAAATAATAGTATACAATTATAAACACCATGGGACCACGCAGATGTCATAACGCTCAGGAAGGAGACGCGCTCTGTCCTCTAGAGATGAACATACTCTGGTGCGAAAAAAAGTGCAAATCAATCCCAGAACAACAGCAAAGAACCTTGTGAAGATGCTGGAGGAAACAGGTACAAAATTATCTATATCCACAGTAAGAGTCCTATATCGACATAACCTGAAAGGCCACTCAGCAAGGAAGAAGCCACTGCTCCAAAACCGCCATAAAAAAGCCAGACTATGGTTTGCAACTGCACATGGGGAAAAAGATCTTACTTTTTGGAGAAATGTCCTCTGGTCTGATGAAACAAAAATATAACTGTTTGGCCATAATGACCATCATTATGTTTTGTGGTAAAAGGGGGAGGCTTGCAAGCCGAAGAACACCATCCCAACCGTGAAGCACAGGGGGTGGCAGAATCATGTTGTGGGGGTGATTTGCTGCAGGAGGCCTACAAACCTGACTCAGTTACTCCAGTTCTGTCAAGAGGAATGGGCCAAAATTCACCCAACTTATTGTGGGAAGCTTGTGGAAGGCTATACAAAACGTTTGACCCAAGTTAAACAATTTAAAGGCAATACTACCAAATACTAACTGACATTTTACATTCTTAAAATAATGTTGTGATCCTAACTGACCTAAGACATTGAATTTTTACTAGGATTAAATGTCAGGAATTGTAAAAAACAGAGTTTAATTGAATTTGGCTAAGGTGTCTGTAAACTTCCGACTTCAACTGTATATATATTTGTGTGTGTTTGATGGGATGTATAGACATTATGGACAGTATGGGGATATAATATATAGTACATGTGAAGTATACGTGGATTGAATAGTATATATACAGCAATAGTTGAATAGGATGACCTTAACAAGAATATAGCAAATACATATGAAATGGTTAAAACATTATGTTAACGTTATTAAAGTGACCAGTGTTCCTTATCTATGTACTGTACATAGGGCAGCAGCCTCTAAGGTGCAGGGATGAGTACTTCCCTATAAAATATTTAAAACAAAAAAATCTATTTTATCCAGGCAAGTAAGTTAAGAACTAATTCATATTTACGATGATGGCCTACCCCGGCCAAACCAGGACGGCGCTGGGCCAATTGTTTGTCACCCTATGGAACTCCCAATCACGGCTGGATTCAAACCAGGGACTGTAGTGACGCCTCTTGCACTGAGATGCAGTGCCATAACATGCTGATCACACCACTCGCATCTCCTCATTGGCTTTAAGGAGCATATACCCACGTGCCATCTCCTCATTGGTTTTTAGAAGCTAATACCCACGAGGGTGATTGAAAGATGAACTGAGGTCGGCTGTTGTAGTGCACATTATAACACCTAGCGCGCCGGTTTAGACAAGGTGTTAGACCACTACGCCACTGGGAGCACTCCCTATATGATCTTTATTAGGGAGGAGCACTCCCCATATGATATTTATTAGGGAGGAACACTCCCTATATGATCTTAATTAGGGAGGAGCACTCCCTATATGATATTTATTAGGGAGGAGCACTCCCTATGCGATATTTATTAGGGAGGAGCACTCCCTATATGATATTTATTAGGGAGGAGCACTCCCTATATGATATTTATTAGGGAGGAGGACTCCCAATATGATATTTATTAGGGAGGAGCACTCCCTATATGATATTTATTAGGGAGGAGCACTCCCTATATGATATTTATTAGGGAGGAGCACTCCCTATATGATATTTATTAGGGAGGAGCACTCCCTATATGATCTTTATTAGGGAGGAGCACTCCCTATATGATATTTATTAGGGAGGAGCACTCCCTATATGATCTTTACAGTTTACGGTCTTTGTATATTCTGAATTAATCCCAATATTATATAGAAAAAGGGGTAAATAAATCAATGCCAAGATGTGACCTTACATAGTCATTCCTAAACGTGCACAACACTATGACACACACAACAATAGGTTATAGTTCTGTCAAAACTATTCACTCTATAGGGAAAATATACCAAGTAACTATAGTCACATATGATTTCTAATTTTCCCCTTGTAAAGAAAATGACAAGTAGAAAGATCCAACAAATCATGTTGTCGTTGCTTGTCAACATTGCATCACCAGGAGACAACAGTAAGGTGAAAGTTGGTTACGTCATTGTGAAAATGAAAGTTGAGAGATGGTGGTAGTGACGCTGCCGTCTCTCATTCACTTTCCAGTTGTAGCGAAACAGCAGAGGACTTGCCGGAGCTGCGGAACAATATTTCGGATTAATTTTGAATTTAACCCACTAAATGAATGTATTATATGGCTAGATTTCTTAAGAAGTGAGGGTTTTATTTCGATTTCGACGATTTTGTTATCAGACTTGTTTTTTATCGGTTCACACGAAGTTATTAGCAGTTGAATATTTCCGTAGTTGAAAGCATAGCTCACGAAAAGCCTATTCTCGCTTATAGCTTAGACGATATATACATGTAATAGTCTTATCGTATGGTTCAACGCTGATTTCAAGGATAATGTGTATAGATTAACTGGGATTTGGTCTTCCAGAAGACGGAGAAGGTATGGGATTCCTACGGCTGCATATGCTAGTCTGGAAAGTGAAAGTCCCCGCCTCCGGTAGGTTGATCGGGGAAATTCTCCATACAGTTTTCCCTATCCCAACTCCACATAAAACTACAACACACAGACAAGATGTTCAAACTCACCTGGAAAACTATCAGCGGAACAAACTGCTATTTACAATGTATACAATGCAGAGTTGGACGTGTCTTGTTCTTATTATTTGCAGTATGCAGAGCGTGAGTCATTGCTGTGACTGGATCCGACACCACTACGGCCACTTGAGCACAGAATACCTTTCCCTGCTGGATCAGATGGTGAGTTATCAGCACACTGTAAGAAGAGACTGAATGCATGTATTAAGGACAGCAATACAACCAACCAAGTAAAATAGTAATATGTTTCATGTTTAGCCTCTGTGTTAGAAAACTGTTAGCCTATATCCGTAGTAAAAGGGCGCTAAGGCTATAATGACCGAGAGATCACGAGAGGCTGTCTATATTAGGCTCATACTGTCCTTGCAGTATAAACTATACTTTATGTCAGTCTTGATTGTTCTTGAAGTATTTGACACGTGACTTAACATACTATATTGATTGTTTTCCAGGGAGGAGATATCACAAAGCAGGATGCTCCTGTCTTTTTCCCAACATCACTTTACAGACACATAGATGGTGCTGAGGTAAAGACTAGAATTTTGACTTCTCATGTTCTCATATGGTTTGGTATAGCGGTCTTGACCCAGTGTAATATTGTTGCCATAATGGAAGCCTACACTGTTCCTAATAAACATTTGTATATCTTCCTGTGTAGTTTGAGGACAAAGTCAGATTCCTGAACGAGACCATCTATGAAATCAAAACACTGTTTGATGGGAATATGAAGGCTGTCACCTGGGACAAGAAAAACCTTGACGATTTCCTCAACATTCTCGAACGCCAATTTGAGAACCTTAATTCCTGTGTAAGTACCAAGTCTATTTTAAAGTTTAATCACTGTTTAGGTCAGGAATCTCCAACCCTGTTCATGGAGAGGTACCCTCCTGTAGGTTTTCGCTCCAACCCCATTTGTAACTAACCTGATTCAGTTTATCAACCATCTAATTAATCAGGTGTGGTAGATTAGGGTTGGAGTGAAAACCTACAGGAAGTGTAGGTGCAGACTACTAACTATACAAATGAAAACATTTACTTATCAAGTCCATTCATCCCCTTGACTTTTTCCACATTTTGTTACGTTACAGCCTTATTCTAAAATGTATTAAATTGTTTTTTTCACTCATCGATCTACACACAATACCCCATAACGACAAGTATTCAGACACTTTACTCACCTTTGGCAGCGATTACAGCCTGAGGTCCTGAGCTCTCTGGAGCAGGTTTTCATCAAGGATGTCTCTGTTCCTTGCTCCGTTCATCTTTTCCTCTATCCTGACTAGTCTTCCAGGCATGCCGCTGAAAAATATCCTCACAGTCTGATCCTGTCAACACCGTGACGCTTTGCATTCAGGCCAAAGAGGTTTCATCAGAACAGAGAATCTTGTTTCCCTTGTTTCTCATGGTCTGAGAGTCCTTTTGGTGCCTTTGGCAAACTCCAAGCAGGCTATCATGTGCCTTTTACTGAGGAGTGGCTTCCATCTGGTCATTCTAACATAAAGGCCTTATTGGTGGAGTACAGCAGAGATGGTTGTCCTTCTGGAAGGTTCTCCCATATCCACAGTGGATATCTGGAGCCCTGTCAGAGTGACCATCATGTTCTTCGTCACCTCCCTGACCAAGGCCCTTCTCCCCCGATTGCTCAGATTGGCAGGGCGGCCAGCTCTAGGAAGAGTCTTGGTGGATCCAAACATCTTCGATTTAAGAATGATTGAGGCCACTGTTTTCTTGGGGACCTTCAATGCTGCAGAAATGTTTTGGTACCCTTCCCCAGATCTGTGCTTTGACCCAATCTTGTCTCAGAGCTCTACGGACATTTCCATCGACCTCATGGCTTGGTTTATGCTCTCACATGCACTGTCTACTGTGGGACCTGATATATATATATAGGTGTGTGCCTTTCCAAATCTTGTCCAATCAATTTGTGGATTCCAATCAAGTTGTAGAAACATCTCAAGGATGATCAATGGAAACAGGATGCACCTGAGCTCAATTTCAAGTTTCATAGCAAAGTGTCTGAATAATTATGTAAATAAGGTATTTCTGTTTTTGCATTGTCATTATGGGCTGTTGTGTGTTGATTGATGAGGACTTTTCTATCTTTAATCCATTTTAGAATAAGGCTGTAATGTAACAAAATATGGAGAAAGGGAAGGGGTCTGAATACTTTCCAAATGCACTGTATATGGGTTATTACAGATTTGTTTTAGGGGTTGATTCATTTTTCATTATGGCAAATCAGGCTTGATATTTTCAAGTGGAAATTAGAAACTTTAGAATCCTTTTTAAACCTTGAATACGCTATGAATTTCAATTTCCTACCATTAAAATTCTCAGCAGAAACAAATAAGAAATTAAGATCCTAAATCTGTATGACGCTAATGACGTTAATTTTTTTCCAACAGGTATCACCTGCCATAAAACCTGAGAGGAGACTGAAACGGTACTTCAAGAAGTTGAATAGGAACGTTCTGAGAAAAATGGTGAGTTTGGTTTCGTATGTAAACGTGTTCGATACATGTAATCAATTGAATATAAAGTAGGCTAGGATAAAACGGGAGCTGTGTTAAAAACATTTAGGTTCTGGGGCCGTATGTATCAAGCATCTCAGAGAAGAACTGCTAATCTAGTATTAGGTCTTCTCTCAGGTCTCATCTGTCCCCCTATTTATAGTGATCTAAAAGGCAAAACTGATCCTAAATCAGCACTCCTACTCTGAGAAGCTTAATACATACGGCACCAGTCCTACCTTTGTTGTTTAAGACAATATGGTCAGTATATTGCCAAGAAAGTTCAGCCAACTAATATTTATGTTTTTGTGTTTTTCAGAACTACAGTTCACAGGCGTGGGAGCTCATCAGGAAAGAGACGAAACGTCATCTGCAAAGATTGGATATCCTTGCGGCAACGATGTACTGATCATCCGGACTCTTCTCAGAAGATACTCTCTTACCAGTTTATAAAGCATGAATACAACCATGTGGGATCATGTTGGTCTATTTATTATATTTAAATCCATAAATTATTGTATTTATTTTTTATAAATTATTATTTATATTTTGTATTTCCCTTTTGTGCATGTGTTAAACTCAACTGTATTACCTGTCTACTTGAAAACACTGTGAATAAATAATATTTTTTTAAAGTCTGAAGTTTACATTCACCTTAGCCAAATTCATTTAAACTCAGTTTCTCACAATTCCTGACATTTAATCCTAGTAAGAATTCCTTGTATTAGGTCAGAGAGGATCCGCACTTTATTTTAAGAATGTGAAATTTCAGAATAATAGTAGAGAGAAGGATTTATTTCAGCTTTTATTTCTTTCATCACATTCCCAGAGGGTCAGAAGTTTACATTCACTCAATTAGTAATTGGTAGCATTGCCTTTAAATTGTTTAACTTGGGTCAAACGTTTTGGGTAGACTTCCCCAAGCTTCCCACAATAAATTGGGTGAATTTTGTCCCATTCCTCCTGACAGATCTGGTGTAACTGAGTCAGGTTTGTAGGCCTCCTTGCTCGTACACGCTTTTTCAGTTCTGCCCACAGATTTTCCATAGGATTGAGGTCAGGGCTTTGTGATGGCGACTCCAATATCTTGACTTTGTTGTCCTTAAGCCATTTTGCCACAACTTTGGAAGTATGCTTGGGGTCATTGTTGTAGTAGCAGAATCTAAAAATAGAAAAATAAAAATAAAGCACTTTCAAAGTTTGGAAAAGTAACAGACTTTTATTACAAAAGCAACAAAAGCCAAGGAGCCCACGTGGTTACATAGCATACATAGCCCCTCCCTCACGGATAGGCTCATTACCACCTCTAACAGTCGTCCACTATCGTTTCAAAGCCTTTCAACTCTGGCTCGTCTAGCCCCTCTTCCTGTCAGCTGTTAAACCTTCGAAATGTAAAACACTCCCCATTGGCAATAAAACTTCAAGATATGAAACTGTGAAACCATAATAGCAACCCCCTAGTAATGGTAATGGTGCAAAGATAAACACATTCACCCATGAAGGCCACTAGACACACAACCAAATTCTTAGTGCATGTTACAACCTGGTACATCCACAGCACAATACAGACACTGTTCTATTCAACTATATGATCATCTTCTCTTGGGCTTCACTGACTGCTCTAACTATTTGGCTTTACTGACTGCTCTAACCATTGGCCTTAACTGGCTGCTCTATCTCCATCCTGTTGCTATCCTATGCCATTCTATAGTTCACTAAGTAACCTATTGTGGTTTCTAACCTTCCAATTCTGTTCTTTACTCATAGTCCTAAAAAATATTGAACAAAAGCTTAAAATATTCATCATTGTCCATTTGGAAGATCCATTTGCGACTTAGCTTTATCTTTCTGACTGATGTCTTGAGATGTTGCTTCAATATATCCACATCATTTTCCTTCCTCATGATGCCATCTATTTTGTGAAGTGCACCAGTCCTTCCTGCAGCAATGCACACCCACAACATGATGCTGCCACCCCTGTGTTGGAGCAGTGGCTTCTTCCTTGCTGAGTGGTAAACGGGTCCTATATGTCGATATAGGACCCGTTTAAATGTGTATATATGTCAGGCTCTGGCCATAGAGAAACCTATTTGCTTCTCTATGTAGCCATGGTCAGAGTCTGACAGTTCTTTTCTTTCTGTTTCTGGTGATGGTTTGTGTTGGATCCCTAATTAGAGGCATTATTACATTATTACATAGTATAATAAATACTATGTCTCTTGACAATATAGAAACTTTTATACCTGTTTCCTCCAGCATCTTCAAAAGGTCCTTTGCTGTTGTTCTGGGATTGATTATCATTTTTTGCACCAAAGTACATTCATCTCTAGGAGACAGAATGAGTCTCCTTCCTGAGCGGTATGACGACTGCATGGTACCATGGTGTTTATACTTGCATACTATTGGTTGTACAGATGAAAGTGGTACCTTCAGGCATTTGGAAATTGCTCCCAAGGATGAACCATACTTGTGGAGGTCTACAATTTTGGCTGATTTCTTTTGATTTTCCCATGATGTCGAGCAAAGAGGCACTGAGTTTGAAGGGAGGCCTTGAAATACATCCTGTCATACATTGCCTCCTGTCATCAGCCAACTGATAAAGACCACTATTGCAGAGGATTACAATTCAGTTGCGAAGCTACACTTTTTTGCACTAAATTGGAAATGATGTTCATGAAAAGTACACTGGGAATAACAAGGTTGTAGAGAATAGTGCACTTTAGCTGACTTTAGCCGGAGTGGGACTAATTTTCAGCCCGGGAGTTTCATGCCTCAGACCAGCCCACTTTAGTTCACAACCTATTATACTGGAGATAAATATAATTATAGCTTTACTATTTAAGTCAGCTAAAGTGCACTATTCTCTACAACCTTGTTATTCCCAGTGTGCAATGTATGACAGGATGTATTTCAAGGCCTCCCTTCAAACTCAGTGCCTCTTTGTTCGACATCATGGGAAAATCAAAAGAAATCAGCCAAAATTGTAGATCTCCACAAGTATGGTTCATCCTTGGGAGCAATTTCCAAATGCCTGAAGGTACCACTTTCATCTGTACAACCAATAGTATGCAAGTATAAACACCATGGAACCACGCATTCTGTCTCCTAGAGATGAACGTACTTTGGTGCGAAAAGTGCAAATCAATCCCAGAACAACAGCAAAGGACCTTTTGAAGATGCTGGAGGAAACAGGTATAAAAGTTTCTATATACACATTTAAACGGGTCCTATATCGACATATAGGACCCGTTTACCACTCAGCAATAGTGGAGGAAACAGGTATAAAAGTTTCTATATTGTCACGAGAGGGTGCATACATAGACCAATGCGCAGCGCAGGGATAGTTGTTCGACATATTTATTATACTATGTAATAATGTAATAAGGCCTCTAATTAGGGATCCAACACAAACCACCACCAGAAACAGAAAGAAAAGAACTGTCAGACTCTGACCATGGCTACATAGAGAAGCAAATAGGTTTCTCTATGGCCAGAGCCTGACATATATACACATTTAAACGGGTCCTATATCGACATATAGGACCCGTTTACCACTCAGCAAGGAAGAAGCCACTGCTCCAAAACAGGGGTGGCAGCATCATGTTGTGGGTGTGCATTGCTGCAGGAAGGACTGGTGCACTTCACAAAATAGATGGCATCATGAGGAAGGAAAAGTATGTGGATATATTGAAGCAACATCTCAAGACATCAGTCAGAAAGATTAAGCTAAGTCGCAAATGGGTCTTCCAAATGGACAATGATGAATATTTTAAGCTTTTGTTCAATATTTTTAGGACTATGAGTAAAGAACAGAATTGGAAGGTTAGAAACCACAATAGGTTACTTAGTGAACTATAGAATGGCATAGGATAGCAACAGGATGGAGATAGAGCAGCCAGTTAAGGCCAATGGTTAGAGCAGTCAGTAAAGCCCAATAGTTAGAGCAGTCAGTGAAGCCCAAGAGAAGATGATCATATGGTTTTATGGGGTACACTTAGACACACATTAGCTATAATATGAGAAGGACTAGAATAGTTGAATAGAACAGTGTCTGTATTGTGCTGTTGATGTACCAGGTTGTAACAGGCACTAAGAATTTGGGTGTGTGTCTAGTGGCCTTCATGGGTGAATGTGTTTATCTTTGCACCATTACCATTACTAGGGGGTTGCTATTATGCTTTCACAGTTTCATATCTTGAAGTTTTATTGCCAATGGGGAGTGTTTTACATTTTGAAGGTTTAACTGCTGACAGGAAGAGGGGCTAGACGAGCCAGAGTTGAAAGGCTTTGAAACGATAGTGGACGACTGTTAGAGGTGGTAATGAGCCTATCCGTGAGGGAGGGGCTATGTATGCTATGTAACCACGAGTCTGGGAAGATCAGAAGTCTCCGTGGGCTCCTTGGCTTTTGTTGCTTTTGTAATAAAAGTCTGTTACTTTTCCAAACTTTGAAAGTGCTTTATTGTTAAGAGAAAGCAGTAAGATTCTGCTACTACAACAATGACCCCAAGAATACTTCCAAAGTTGTGGCAAAACGTCTTAAGGACAACAAAGTCAAGGTATTGGAGTCGCCATCACAAAGCCCTGACCTCAATCCTATGGAAAATCTGTGGGCAGAACTGAAAAAGCGTGTACGAGCAAGGAGGCCTACAAACCTGACTCAGTTACACCAGATCTGTCAGGAGGAATGGGACAAAATTCACCCAATTTATTGTGGGAAGCTTGGGGAAGGCTACCCAAAACGTTTGACCCAAGTTAAACAATTTAAAGGCAATGCTACCAATTACTAATTGAGTGAATGTAAACTTCTGACCCTCTGGGAATGTGATGAAAGAAATAAAAGATGAAATAAATCCTTCTCTCTACTATTATTCTGAAATTTCACATTCTTAAAATAAAGTGCGGATCCTAACTGAACAAAAACAGGTAATTCTTACTAGGATTAAATGTCAGGAATTGTGAGAAACTGAGTTTAAATGTATTTGGCTAAGGTGAATGTACACTTCAGACTTTTTAAAATATTATTTATTCACAGTTTTTTCAAGTAGACAGGTAATACAGTTGAGTTTAACACAGGTACAAAAGGGAAATACAAAATATAAATAATAATTTATAAAAAATAAATACAATAATTTATGGATTTAAATATAATAAATAAACTAACATGATCCCACATTGTTGTATTCATGCTTTATAAACTGGTAAGAGAGTATCTTCTGAGAAGAGTCCGGATGATCAGTACATCGTTGCCGCAAGGATATCCAATCTTTGCAGATGACGTTTCGTCTCTTTCCTGATGAGCTCCCACGCCTGTGAACTGTAGTTCTGAAAAACACAGACAAACATAAATATTAGTTGGCTGAACTTTCTTGGCAATATACTGACCATATTGTCTTAAACAACAAAGGTAGGACTGGTGCCGTATGTATTAAGCTTCTCAGAGTAGGAGTGCTGATTTAGGATCAGTTTAGCCTTTTAGATCACTATAAATAGGGGGACAGAGGAGACCTGAGAGAAGACCTAATACTAGATTAGCAGTTCTTCTCTGAGATGCTTGATACATACGGCCCCAGAACCTAAATGTTTTTAACACAGCTCCTGTTTAGCCTAGACTACTTTATATTCAATTGATTACATGTATCAAACATGTTTATATACGAAACCAAACTCACCATTTTTCTCAGAACCTCCCTATTCAACTTCTTGAAGTACCGTTTCAGTCTCCTCTCAGGTTTTATGCAGGTGATACCTGTTGGAAAAAAATTAACAAAACATTAGCGTCATACAGATTTAGGATCTTAATTTCTTATTTGTTTCTGCTGAGAATTTTCATGGTAGGAAATTGACATTTATAGTGTATTCAAGGTTTAAAAAGGATTCTAAAGTTTCTAATTTCCACTTTTAAATATCAAGCCTGATTTGCCATAATGAAAAATGAATCAACCCCTAAAACAAATCTGTAATAACCCATATACAGTGCATTTGGAAAGTATTCAGACCCCTTCCCTTTCTCCATATTTTGTTACATTACAGCCTTATTCTAAAATGGATTAAAGATTAAAAAAGGTCCTCATCAATCAACACACAACAGCCCATAATGACAATGCAAAAACAGAAATACCTTATTTACATAATTATTCAGACACTTAGCTATGGAACTTGAAATTGAGCTCAGGTGCATCCTGTTTCCATTGATCATCCTTGAGATGTTTCTACAACTTGATTGGAATCCACCTGAGGTCAAATAAATTGATTGGACAAGATTTGGAAAGGCACACACCTATATATATATCAGGTCCCACAGTTGACAGTGCATGTGAGAACAAAAACCAAGCCATGAGGTCGAAGGAAATGTCCGTAGAGCTCTGAGACAAGATTGGGTCGAAGCACAGATCTGGGGAAGGGTACCAAAACATTTCTGCAGCATTGAAGGTCCCCAAGAAAACAGTGGCCTCAATCATTCTTAAATCGAAGATGTTTGGATCCACCAAGACTCTTCCTAGAGCTGGCCGCCCTGCCAAACTGAGCAATCGGGGGAGAAGGGCCTTGGTCAGGGAGGTGACGAAGAACATGATGGTCACTCTGACAGGGCTCCAGATTTCCACTGTGGAGATGGGAGAACCTTCCAGAAGGACAACCATCTCTGCTGTACTCCACCAATAAGGCCTTTATGTTAGAGTGACCAGATGGAAGCCACTCCTCTGTAAAAGGCACATGATAGCCTGCTTGGAGTTTGCCAAAGGCACCAAAAGGACTCTCAGACCATGTTCTGATGAAACCTCTTTGGCCAGAATGCCAAGCGTCACGGTGGTGACTGGATCAGGCTGTGAGGATATTTTTCAGCAGCATGCCTGGGAGACTAGTCAGGATCGAGGAAAAGATGAACGGAGCAAAGAACAGAGACATCCTTGATGAAAACCTGCTCCAGAGAGCTCAGGACCTCAGGCTGTAATCGCTGCCAAAGGTGAGTAAAGTGTCTGAATACTTGTTGTTATGGGGTATTGTGTGTAGATCGATGAGGGAAAAAAACAATTTAATACATTTTAGAATAAGGCTGTAACGTAACAAAATGCGGAAAAAGTCAAGGGGATGAATGGACTTGATACGTGCATTTTTTCATTTGTATAGTTATTAGTCTGCACCTACACTTCCTGTAGGTTTTCACTCCAACCCTAATTTACCACACCTGATTAATTAGATGGTTGATAAACTGAATCAGGTTAGTTACAAATGGGGTTGGAGCAAAAACCTACAGGAGGGTACCTCTCCATGAACAGGGTTGGAGAGCCCTGACCTAAACAGTGATTAAACTTTAAAATAGACGTAGGTACTTACACAGGAATTAAGGTTCTCAAATTGGCGTTCGAGAATGTTGAGGAAATCGTCAAGGTTTTTCTTGTCCCAGTTGACAGCCTTCATATTCCCATCAAACAGTGTTTTGATTTGATAGATGGTGTCGTTCAGGAATCTGACTTTGTCCTCAAACTACACAGGAAGATATAAATAAATGTATTAGGAACAGTATAGGCTTCCAATTTGGCAACAATATTACACTGGGTCAAGACCGCTATACCAAACCATATGAGAACATGAGAAGTCAAAATTCTAGTCTTTACCTCAGCATCATCTATGTGTCTGTAAAGTGATGTTGGGAAAAAGACAGGAGCATCCTGCTTTGTGATATCTCCTCCCTGGAAAACAACCAATATAGTATGTTAAGTCACGTGTCAAATACTTCAAGAACAATCAAGACTGACATAAAGCATAGTTTATACTGCAAGGACAGTATGAGCCTAATATAGATAGCTTCTCGTGATCTCTCGGTCATTATAGCCTTAGCGCCCTTTTATTATGGATATAGGCTAACAGTTTTCTAACACAGAGGCTAAACATGAAACATATTAATATTTTACTTGGTTGGTTGTATTGCTGTCCTTAATACATGCATTCAGTCTCTTCTTACAGTGTGCTGATAACTCACCATCTGATCCAGCAGGGAAAGGTATTCTGTGCTCAAGTGGCCGTAGTGGTGTCGGATCCAGTCACAGCAATGACTCACGCTCTGCATACTGCAAATAATAAGAACAAGACACGTCCAACTCTGCATTGTATACATTGTAAATAGCAGTTTGTTCCGCTGATAGTTTTCCAGGTGAGTTTGAACATCTTGTCTGTGTGTTGTAGTTTTATGTGGAGTTGGGAAAGGGAAAACTGTATGGAGAATTTCCCCGATCAACCTACCGGAGGCGGGGACTTTCACTTTCCAGACTAGCATATGCAGCCGTAGGAATCCCATACCTTCTCCGTCTTCTGGAAGACCAAATCCCAGTTAATCTATACACATTATCCTTGAAATCAGCGTTGAACCATACGATAAGACTATTACATTTATATATCGGCTAAGCTATTAGCGAGAATAGGCTTTTCGTGAGCTATGCTTTCAACTATGGAAATATTCAACTGCTAATAACTTCGTGTGAACCGATAAAAAAAAGTCTGATAACAAAATCGTCGAAATCGAAATAAAACCCTCACTTCTTAACAAATCTAGCCATATAATACATTCATTTAGTGGGTTAAATTCAAAGTTAATCCGAAATATTGTTCCGCAGCTCCGGCAAGTCCTCTGCTGTTGCGCTACAACTGGAAAGTGAATGAGAGACGGCAGCGTCACTACCACCATCTCTCAACTTTCATTTTCACAATGACGTAACCAACTTTCACCCTAAAGTTGTCTGCTGGTGATGCAATGTTGACAAGCAACGACAACATGATTTGTTGGATCTTTCTACTTGTCATTTTCTTTACAAGGGGAAAATTAAATATCATACATGACTATAGTTACTTGGTATAGGCTACGATATCAGGGATAGTTTCCCTATAGAGTGAATAGTTTTGACAGAACTATAACCTATTGTTGTGTGTGTCATAGTGTTGTGCACGTTTTGGAATGACTATGTAAGGTCACATCTTGGCATTGATTTATTTACCCCTTTTTCTATATAATATTGGGATTAATTCAGAATATACAAAGACCGTAAACTGTAAAGATCATATATGGAGTGCTCCTCCCTAATAAATATCATATAGGGAGAGCTCATCCCTAATAAATATCATATAGGGAGTGCTCCTCCCTAATAAATATCATATAGGGAGTGCTCCTCCCTAATAAATATCATATAGTGAGTGCTCCTCCCTAATAAATATCATATAGGGAGTGCTCCTCCATAATAAATATCATATTGGGAGTCCTCCTACCTAATAAATATCACATAGGGAGTGCTCCTCTCTAATAAATATCATATAGGGAGTGCTCCTCCCTAATAAATATCATGTAGGGATTGCTCCTCCCTAATAAATATCATATAGGGAGTGCTCCTCCCTAATTAAGATCATATAGGGAGTGTTCCTCCCTAATAAATTTCATTTAGGGAGTGCTCCTCCCTAATAAAGATCATATAGGGTGTGCTCCCAGTGGCGTAGTGGTCTAACACCTTGTCTAAACCGGGGCGCCAGGTGTTATAATGTGCACTACAACAGCCGACCTCAGTTCATCTTTCAATCACCCTCGTGGGTATTAGCTTCTAAAAACCAATGAGGAGATGGCACGTGGGTATATGCTCCTTTAAGCCAATGAGGAGATGCGAGTGGTTTGGTCAGCATGTTATGGCATGCTGACCACTACAATCCCTGGTTTGAATCCAGCCGTGTTTGGGAGTTCCATAGGGCGACAAACAATTGGCCCAGCGCCGTCCTGGTTTGGCCGGGGTAGGCCATCATCGTAAATATGAATTAGTTCTCAACTTACTTGCCTGGTTAAACTAGATTTTTTCGTTTTAAATATATTATAGGGAAGTGGTCACCAAACTGTCTGCACGGTCCTGGAGACCAGCAGGAAGAGGTGCAGGCTTTTGTTCCAACCCAGCATGAACACACCTGTTTCATCAGGGTGTTAATGAGATGTCGTAGGTGGTTTCATCTTGAAATGTAATGTTAACTAGGATCAGTACCACCTATGTCCATTCGTTATAATCTAATAGGCTAAACTGATCCTAGATCATCATTGCTTCTCTCTGAGACGCTTTATGAGCCCGGCAGAATAATTAGGCTTGTGGAGCATTTTTATTTGGCCTTCATGTAAATATGTTAGATTTAGGGCATCAGACTGTTAAATAGCCATCACTAGCCGACCTCCTCCCAGTACCCTGCCCTGAGCTTAGTCACTGCCACTAGCCGGCTACAACCCGATTACTCTTCCCTGCACCTTAGAGGCTGCTGCCCTATGTACAGTACATAGATAAGGAACACTGGTCACTTTAATAACGTTTACATGTGAGCGAATGTCGCAAGGAAGGCGTAGTGGAAGCAGGCGCAGGGAGGCAGGAGAGTAACGAGAATGAATATTTAATAATAACGGAAACCAAACTCTCCGTTCTGAACATAAGGGGGAGCTACGAAAACACGTTAGCTCCCATACACACTCAAAGTACAATAATCACCGACAGGGACCCGGGGTGTGCAGAGGGAATAAGACGTTCCCCATTAGTGAACAAATGGGGAACAGGTGCTGAAACGAAACAGCGCAGACAAACACTGAGTGGTGGGTCGGTGGTGGCTAGTACTCGGGCGACGTCGACCTATTTCGGCAGCCCGCCCGAGGGAAGGGAGCCACTTCAGCCGAAGTCGTGACAGTACCCCCCCTTCAGGGGCCGTCTGCCTCGAGGACGGCCCGGGGGACGGGGCGCGGGGCGTCCCGGATGGAGGCGATTGAACTCCCTCAGCAGGGAGGTGTCCAGGATGTCCTCCACCGGTACCCAGCATCTCTCCTCCGGACCATATCCCTCCCACTCCACGAGGTACTGGAGGCCCCTAGCCCGACGTCTAGAGTCCAGGACGGCTCGGACTGCATACGCCGGCGCCCCCTCGATGTCCAGTGGGGGCGGAGGGACCTCCAGTATCCTATGTCCTTGGAGTGGACCAGCCACCACCGGCCTGAGGAGAGACACATGGAACAAGGGGTTAATGCGGTAATCAGGCGGAAGCTTCAGCCTGTAGCATACCTCGTTCAGTCTCCTCAGGACTTTGAACGGTCCCACAAACCGCGGGCCGAGCTTCCGGCAGGGCAGGCGGAGGGGGAGGTTTCGGGTCGAGAGCCAGACCCGGTCCCCCGGTGCGTACACCGGGGCCTCACTGCGGTGGCGGTCGGCGCTCGCCTTATACCTACCCACGGCTTGTTGAAGATGTGCGTGGGCAGCTCTCCAGGTCTCCTTTGAGCGCTCGAACCATTCATCCACCGCAGGTGCCTCGGTCTGGCTCAAATGCCACGGTGCCAGAACCGGCTGGTAACCCAACACACACTGAAACGGGGATAGGTTAGTGGAGGAGTGACGGAGAGAGTTGTGTGCCATCTCGGCCCAGGGAATGAACTCCGCCCACTCCTCCGGCCGGTCCTGACAATAAGACCTCAGAAACCCCCCCACGTCTTGGTTCACTCTTTCCACCTGCCCGTTACTCTCGGGGTGAAATCCTGAGGTGAGGCTGACCGAGACTCCCAGATGTTTCATGAACGCCCTCCACACCCTGGACGTGAATTGGGAACCCCGGTCAGACACTATGTCCTCAGGCACCCCGTAGTGCCGGACGACATGAGTGAACAGGGCCTCCGCCGTTTGCCGAGCCGTCGGGAGACCGGGCAATGGGAGGAGGCGACAGGACTTAGAAAAACGATCCACAACGACCAGGATCGTCGTTTTCCCCTGTGACGGCGGAAGGTCCGTCACAAAGTCCACCGACAGTTGCGACCACGGCCGTTGTGGAACGGGTAGAGGTTGTAGTTTACCTCTGGGTAGGTGTCTAGGCGCCTTGTACTGTGCGCACACCGAGCAGGAGGAAACATACGTCCTCACGTCCTTAGCCAAAGTGGGCCACCAGTACTTTACATTCAAGCAGCGCACTGTCCTCCCGATGCCAGGATGACCAGAGGAGGGTGAAGTGTGGACCCACGCGATCAAACGGTCACGAACACCGAACGGCACGTACCTGAGCCCCGCCGGACACTGGGGGGGAGGTGGCTCGGTGCGCATCGCCCTTTCGATGTCCGCGTCCATCTCCCATCTCACCTGAGCCACTAGGCACGAGGCAGGGAGGATGGGAGTAGGATCGATGGACCGCTCCTCTGTGTCATACATCCGGGACAGCGCGTCTGCCTTCACATTCTGTGAACCCGGTCTGTAGGAGAGCTTGAAGTCAAACCGGGTGAAAAACATGGCCCACCTAGCCTGACGAGGATTCTGTCTCCTCGCCGCCCGGATGTACTCCAGATTACGGTGGTCAGTCCAGATGAGAAAAGGGTGTTTGGCCCCCTCAAGCCAATGCCGCCACATCTTCAGGGCTTTCACGACAGCCAACAACTCTCGGTCCCCCACATCATAGTTGCGCTCCGCTGGACTGAGCTTCTTCGAGAAAAAGGCACAGGGGCGGAGCTTAGGTGGCGCACCCGTGCGCTGAGACAGCACAGCTCCTATCCCCGCCTCGGATGCATCCACCTCAACTATGAATGACTGAGAGGGGTCCGGATGAGCCAACACGGGGGCCGAGGTAAACAAAGCCTTCAGGTGACTGAACGCCCTATTTGCCTCCGCTGACCAGCGCAGGCGCACCGCCCCCCCCTTCAGTAGTGCGGTAATGGGAGCTGCAGCCTGACCGAAACCCCGGATAAACCTCTGGTAGTAGTTGGCAAACCCTAGAAACCGCTGCACCTCCTTTACCGTGGTGGGAGTCGGCCAATTACGCACGGCCGAAATGCGGTCTACCTCCATCTCCACCCCGGACGTGGAAATACGATATCCCAAAAAGGAGACGGATTGTTGGAAAAACAGACACTTCTCTGCCTTGACATACAGGTCATGCTTCAACAGTCTCCCAAGCACTCTGCGTACCAGGGCCACATGCGCGGCGCGTGTAGCGGAGTATACCAATATGTCATCGATATACACCACTACACCCTGCCCGAGCAGGTCCCTGAAGATCCCGTCTACAAAGGATTGAAAGACTGCTGGAGCATTCTTCAACCCATATGGCATGACGAGGTATTCATAATGCCCTGAGGTAGTGCTAAAGGCTGTTTTCCAGTCATCCCCTTTTCGGATACGCACCAGATTGTAAGCGCTCCTGAGGTCTAGTTTTGTGAAAAAACGCGCCCCATGCATTGATTCTATGGCACTGGCTATGAGGGGCAGCGGGTAGCTGTATCCCACAGTGATACGATTTATCCCCCTATAGTCAATGCACAGGCGTAGTCCTCCCTCCTTCTTCTTCACAAAAAAGAAACTCGAGGATGCAGGGGAAATGGAGGGCCGAATGTATCCCTGTCGCAGTGATTCGGAGACATATGTCTCCATAGCCTCCGTCTCAGCCTGCGACAAGGGATACACATGAATCCGAGGAAGGGCAGCGTCCACCAGGAGATTTATCCCACAGTCCCCTCGTCGATGGGGTGGTAATTGAGTCGCCTTCTTCTTACAGAAGGCGAGAGCCAAATCGGCATATTCAGAGGGAATGTGGATGGTAGGCGCCTGGTCTGAACTCTCCACCGTGGTAGCACCCACGGAAACACCCACACACCTACCCAAACACCCTCGAGACCATCCCTCCAGAGCTCTCCGTTTCCATGAAATTTTGGGGTCGTGACAGACTAACCAGGGAATGCCCAACACTACAGGAAACGCAGGCGAATCAATGAGAAATAGCTCAATACTCTCCTCATGACCCCCCTGCGTCACCATTCTAAGCGGCGCTGTGGTCTCCCTGATTAGCCCAGACCCCAAAGGACGACTGTCTAAAGCATGTACAGGGAAGGGAATCTTCAAAGACACAATAGGAATCCCTAACTTCCGGGCAAACGCCCGGTCCATAAAATTACCAGCTGCGCCTGAATCGACTAGCGCCCTATGCTGGGAATGCGGGGAACATACAGGGAACACTACAGACACACACATATGAACAACGGAGGGCTCTGGGTGAGTTTGGTGCTGACTCACCTGGGAAGGCCCGACAGTGCTCTGCCTGCCATCTCGACTCCCAGGAGGGTCCGTCCAACACCGGCTCGCCTTGTGTCCTCGGCGGCCACAGTTGGTGCAGGAGAAAACCCTCCCTCCGGTCTCCCTGGAAGCAGTCCCTCCCAACTCCATGGGTGTAGGAGTGGGTAGGCTGACAGGCTGGTTTGCCGGACCCTGATCGGGACGTCCTCGGGTGGCCAACAGATTATCCAGCCTGATGGACATGTCCACCAGCTGGTCCAGGGTGAGGGTGGCATCCCTGCAGGCCAACTCCCGACGGACGTCCTCTCGGAGACTACACCGATAGTGGTCGATCAGGGCCCGATCATTCCAGCCTGAGCTCGCCGCCAGGGTCCGGAAATCCAAGGCGAACTCCTGTGCGCTCCTCTTCCCCTGACGCAGGTGGAATAGGCGTTCTCCCGCCGATCTACCCTCGGGCGGATGGTCAAATACCGCCCGAAACTGGCGGGTGAACTCATCGTAGTGGTCCAACGCCGCACCTCCCGTAAACCATGCGGCGTTGGCCCACAGCAAGGCCCTCCCATCCAGACAGGAGATGAGATCCGACACTTTCTCTCGCTCCGAGGGCGCCGGGTGGATGGTGACCAGGTATAGCTCCATTTGTAGCAGGAACCCCTGGCACTCCATCGCTCCGCCTGCATACGCCCTCGGGAGCGAGAGTCGTATCCCACCTTGACCCGATACAGGAGGAGGGTTCAACGGAACCATGGAGGGAGCTGGGGGAGAAATGGGAGGCCCCGTCTGTCCCCAACGCTCCATGGTGGACAGCACTCTGTCCATCGCGGTCCCCAGGCGCTGCAACATGTCCTCATGTTGTTGCACCCTCTCCTCCACTTGGACAGGCGCGCTGGCCCCACCTGCTGCTTCCATATCAGGTCGGTGATTCTGTGAGCGAATGTCGCAAGGAAGGCGTAGTGGAAGCAGGCACAGGGAGGCAGGAGAGTAACGAGAATGAATATTTAATAATAACGGAAACCAAACTCTCCGTTCTGAACATAAGGGGGAGCTACGAAAACACGTTAGCTCCCATACACACTCAAAGTACAATAATCACTGACAGGGACCCGGGGTGTGCAGAGGGAATAAGACGCACCCACAATTAGTGAACAAATGGGGAACAGGTGCTGAAACGAAACAGCGCAGACAAACACTGAGTGGTGGGTCGGTGGTGGCTAGTACTCGGGCGACGTCGACCTATTTCGGCAGCCCGCCCGAGGGAAGGGAGTCACTTCAGCCGAAGTCGTGACATTACATAATGTTTTATCCATTTCATATGTATTTGCTACATTCTTGTTAAGGTCATCCTATTCAACTATTGCTGTATATATACTGTTCAATCCACGTATACTTCACATGTTGTCACATTGCATAATAATGGGACGAAGAGCGGAGCGTTCTGGTAGAGACATTCCTTTTATTATATTGAATTCTCTTACTATTAACTATTAAAGAGCAAAACAATAATCAAAAGGAGAGTAAAGCAAAATGACTTACGTGCTGCAACACTGCAGTCATAACACGAAACAATGATCCACAACGCAGGTGGATTGTGGAGCGTTTGTATAGCATCCCCAATTAGAGACAACTCTGGACAGCTGTCTCCAACTGGGGATCACCAACAACCCACTCCCTCTTGTAGGATTCTGGGGCCTGGCCTCAGTCAGATCATCACACATGTACTATATATTATATCCCCATACTGTCCATAATGTCTATACATCCCATCAAACACACACAAATACATATACAGTTGAAGTTGGAAGTTTACAGACACCTTAGCCAAATTCATTTAAACTCTGTTTTTTACAATTCCTGACATTTAATCCTAGTAAAATTCAATGTCTTAGGTAAGTTAGGATCACAACATTATTTTAAGAATGTAAAATGTCAGTTAGTATTTGGTAGTATTGCCTTTAAATTGTTTAACTTGGGTCAAACGTTTCGGATAGCCTTCCACAAGCTTACCACAATAAGTTGGGTGAATATTGGCCCATTCCTCCTGACAGAACTGGAGTAACTGAGTCAGGTTTGTAGGCCTCCTGCAGCAAAGCAGCCCCACAACATGATGCTGCCACCCCCTGTGCTTCACGTTTGGGATGGTGTTCTTCGGCATGCAAGACTCCCCCTTTTACCTCAAAACATAATGATGGAAATTATGGCCAATCAGTTATATATTTGATTCATCAGACCAGAGGACATTTCTCCAAAAATTAGTTGTGTATGTAAACTTTCGAGTTTGTGTGTGAATATATATACACTCCGACACTCCGCCATTGCTCGTCCTAATATTTATATATTTAATATGTCCATTCTTTTACTTTCAGATTAGTGTGTATTGTTGTGTATTGTTGGATATTAATGCGCTGGTAGACCTAGGAACATAATTATTTCGCCACGTTCGCTCTTACATCTACTAAATACCTGTATTTACATTTGTTTTGATTAAAAGAGATTTCAGCTAAAGCCACAATTATTTAATTAAAACATATTTCATCATTACAATAACAAACACTCCGTTTCAGGTTGCAGTAATAAATACAGTATACAATGGCCTTCATAAATACAAAAATAAATGCACGAAAATCAATCACATAATTATTCAGTATAAAAACATGTTTTACTCCACATAGTTGTGAATACATTACTACACAATAAATGAATAAGTTCAAACAAATAAATAAACATATAAATAAATAGATATATAATTAAACAATCTCTACATTAGAACACACATAACGCTCATTGGCTTCTTAATGTTGTGTCTAGTCTTCGTAGGTGTGCCAGCACCACTGTCCGTATGTCTTCCCAGCCACTTGCGCTGTATTGCTGCATAAATGAAATACAATTGTTTAGATTTGAGAATAGACAGATGTTGTATCATCACATAAATACATCCAGATTTGGTGAATGCACTCTCTCTGTAAGACAAATGGATCAACATACCTCGCGTTTCAAATAATTCTTAAGGAACTTGAAGTGAAGGCTCATCTTTTTGTTCACTCTTTTGACAGATTTTGTTAGTCTAGTTTTCATGGCCTTTACCTGTTGGAACAAAATACAAATAATGAATGTAATATTATGATTTGTTTAACATGTAACCAACTAAGATTACAATCTAAAATGATAGGATGTTTTCTTTTTTGCATTACTGTTAAGAGACAAATTACATACGCATTGGTCCAACTCCGAGGTCTGGCGATAGAGGTCATTCATAAACTTGTCAACTCCTTTCTGGTCCCAGGCGGAGGACTCATATTTACCACTGCTGTACAAATTCTTTACAGCGTTTAGAGTTTGCGAAATGAAGGCAATTTGTTCGTCAGCCTAGAAGAAGAGGGATTTGTATTAGACTTATGAATTGAGGGTAAATATAAGAAATTATAGAAATGTGCTTATTCGTTCTAACCTAATTATATACAGTGCATTTGGAGAGAATTCAGAGCCCTTCAATATTTCCACATTTTGTTACGTTGCATCTTTATGTAAAAATAATAATAATGTCATCAATCTACACACAATACCCCATGATGACAAAGCCCCCAACAAATATACATTAAAATGTATGAAAAATAAAAACTGTTTTTGTGGGTAGGTTGAAAATACAATTTCATCCATTCTCGAATAAGCCTGTAACGTAAATACAATTGGAAACAGTGAAGGGGTGTGAACACCTTCCGAATGCACTGTATATATATATAGAATATATAGAAAACATGGTTGTGGATAGAACAAAAATTATTTTCAGAGTGAAGAATATGCAGACTTCTTACCTTGAAATTATCGACTTGTCTGTATTGCTTGTCAGGGAACGTAATCTGAGGTTCTCGAGAGACTTCATGACCCTGAGATGCCCCAAAATATAAACAAGATATTGCATTATTGTTACTGTACATAAAGGAGTCAGGGAATTAAATGAAACATAGCAGCACATGAAATGTTGAAAGTTGACAACAGCTCAATGACCAGGAACAAGTGAATAAACATGACCGTATAGCCTACCATTTTCTGAAGCATACTTATGGCATTGTTGCTGAACACTTGGAACATGCTCGGAGACCGAGGCAGTGTCCTCATCCAAGTGCACCCGATGGTTTTATGCCAGGTGCAAATCGTCAGGACCAAGCACATCCAAAGGCTGATTGAACCCATTTTAGCGTAGTTCCACTGTAGTTCTCGGTCTGTCCGCAATCAACGGTGGTGCAGTTCCGAAAGATAGCCTACTTTGTATACTTCCCCGAAAAAAAATGGTTTTCAATAAATGATGAAAATATAAAGTGTTCTTCCTGATCGATCCCCTTCTCGAGTTCTGCCATGCTCCAATCTGTGTCGATCATTTATACAAAGATTCTGCACGGTGTTCCAAAAGTGAAAGATGGAAATACCCGCACACTTTCACACCTGAGGGTGTGGTTTTCCGTCTGGAGAAAATGCACGTAACGTACAGGTGCATCTCTCGAATAATTGTTACGTTCTTGATTTATTTGCTATTTTCTCATAATACATTGGCAGGAAAATGTTTTTTATTACAAAAATAGACATTTGAATACATTTTAGTCAGACTATGGCCTAAATAAATCTCAGCATATAGAACCAAACTGAGTTTGGCCTTTCACTTCGGAAACAATAGCAGAATATATTGTCTTTCCAGTATACGTGTATTTTATATTATTAATAACTATACGAATCCACAATATTGTACAGTGATATGATGACAGTCTTATGATGTATTGTCTAAAAGTAATTATTGGACTTAACCTACGTAGGCATTCACTCAGGAATGCATATTAGTATCCTGCCAGTTGCACCTTTCTCATTGCTTTTAGTATATCGAATGTGCAATACGTGCAGTTGTCTGTAATTAAACCCTGCGCACTAAGGACTGTATTTTAAGGGAATTACTATTATTACCCCAAATGATACCATACACACATTTAGCTATTAAAATATCTCTTCCTGTCATTTACCTGTACAGTTTGTGTAAACATGCAAGTATTCACTTATCTGTAAATATAACTGTATACCTAACTGTACAGCTAATTTAACCATGCAAAATTTTCACTTACCTGTTCATTTACCCAGTCTGTCTATTAAGTAAACTATTATTCCCTCGCTCATATCATACGCATTTCTCTGCCATCGACCTGTATAGTATAGTTAACCATCCAACATCCACCAATGTATAGTGTACATATTCAGCCAACCACTCATACTATGCAATGTCTTTTTATAGCTTTTTTTTGCACTCCAGATATCTTGTATTTCTATACTTTTTCATACTGCCGCTCTATGTATCATGTACCGTGTATCTGTCTTTTGTGTACTTTTGTTGTGGCATTTTGCACCTGCCCTGTGTTTTGTTGTAGCTGCTTGACAATGAAATTTCCCCCCCGGGGGATCAATAAAGTACCTATCTATATATCTATCTAAAAGTGTATTCAACACTTTGGCTCCCAAGTAGCGCAGATGTCTAAGACACTGCATCTCAGTTCTAGAGGCTTCACTACAGACAACCTGGTTTGAATCCAGCTTGTATCACAACTGGCTGGTATTGGGAGTCCCATAAGGCGGCGCACAATTGGCCCAGCGTCGTCCGAGTTTGACCGGTGTAGGTCGTCATTGTAAGTAAGAATTTGTTCTTAACTGACTTGCCTAGTTAAATTAAGGTTAAATAAAACAATTCTAAAGATGTTTATTGTTTTTCATTTGAAGATGACGTTGATATGGAAGTATGAGGAGGAATAAGATTTAGGATAACATTTCATAGAGCAATTCGTCTTCATTCAACGGTTGCATCACACCACACAATTTTACAAAATTGCTATCACAAATCCAACACATTAAAGCTGTGTGTGTGTCTGTTTATTCAAACATTATACACAGTATATACAGGTTCTATATAGAACCTTCAGGGGTGGCATATATGAAACAAGCAATATAACCATTTTTGGTTCTATCTAGAAACTTTTTTCCTAAGAGTGCATGGCAATTATATGCAACATTGAGGAAAAACAAACACATAGGGGTGTCAAAATTAATATATTTATCAAAATAACTTATAAAACATGTTTTAATAAACTTTGATGCAAAAATGAACTACAATATGCTACCTTTAAAAAAATTCTGAAAGAAACAACGAGAAACTAATATCAATTTTTTTTTATCGTAAAAGAAAACATAGCATAGGCCTACATCATAGGTATAATCACCCCTCTCAATAGTTTACATTTAAAACCCCAAAAAGTAAACCTATGAGATGTTTTACCTCACGTGAAAGAAAGTCGTCCAGCTTTTTGAAGTAGTTCTTAACTTTGTCTCCAATTCGAGGGTTAAGATGCAGACCTGAAAAAATGTGTAAACAAAACAAACAACTTGAATTTGAATTTCCTTGTGAATAATATTAATAACATGAATTACACGGATACTATGATTAATAAAGTAATAGCCTACTTTTGTTGGAAGAGCTCACCGGCCAGTTGATAAGACTCAGTGCATATTTTTTCTCCTGTAATGAAAATCACACCCAGTGAAACCAATTAAATCTAAGACTAACACTGAAGTTATTATAGCCACGCATGCTCTTAATATTGGCTAGTATCACCTATAATGATAGCGTTTGACTTTGGACCATTATCCATGGCGCCTCTTGGACACAGCTGTGTCTTGTCCCCGACCACACACATATCAGCACAAAGTCATAACCCATTTCCACTATTGATATTCTTGAAATGTGATAAAAACGTGATTTTAAACTAAACCCTAACCTTTTATATACTGCTAAAATAAAGACTAATATTACATTCATTTTTTGTAAGGATTTTTTATGATATAACCAATTGTGACATTGTGGCTGTGGTAACTAGTGGACACGCCATAAAAGCTTCCACTTTCGAAAACGAAAGTTTTTACATGTCACTGCATTTCGTCTTCTATCATAGCAGGTAGAAAGTTACTCGTCATCTTTTTACATGGTGACCAAACCAGTTCTGCGCGTGCGTCCGCGTGCGCACGTAGACTTTGTCTATCGACACCAGATGCGTTCATGACACGCAGGTTAAAATACCAAATCCAACTCTGAACCAACTATACTGAAAAAAATATAAACGCAAAAAGGCAACAGATTCTAAGATTGTACTGAGTTACAGTTCATAGAAAAAAATCAGTCAATCTAAATAAATTACTTATGCCCTAATCTTTGATTTCACATGACTGGCCAGGGACACAGCCAATGGTAGGCCTGGCTCCCAAGTGGGTGGGCCTATGATTTCCAGGCACTCCATTGGCTGTGTCCCTGCCCAGAAATTAGTTTTAAAAAATAAACAAAGACATCTAAATACATCCAGGAGCAAATATTTTCATAACAAATCACAACATTTCTTGAATGAAAAGTACTGGTTCTCATGATTAGAGAGGCACTTCCCCTGTCTCAGTAACATTAGAGGATAGTGGTGAGTTTATTTCAAACAATGATTAAACCTCATCATTTTTTAGACAGGCATTGATCAGGTGAGGTTAAGAAATAATCTCCCAAAAAGTCCCTGAATAGGTTGAGTATGGTCAAGTATGGTAATTCATCTCTGGATGGTGTATTATAGCAACCAGACACTATAAAGATTTGTCCACCCTTCCTAAATGAACTGCGGGAGAGAATGGAAATTCAGGAATATCACTATGACTCTAAAGATTATTTTAAAATAGCTACAGTGTTTATTGACTGAGCTGAGAGAAAACTGTGCATGGGTCAACAACATCGCATTCATTCCACATTACAGGCCTGAATGCAAGGCCGGAGTGGGACTAATTTTCAGCCCGGGAGTTTCATGCCTCAGACCAGCCCACTTTAGTTCACAACCTATTATACTGGAGATAAATATAATTATAGCTTTACTATTTAAGTCAGCTAAAGTGCACTATTCTCTACAACCTTGTTATTCCCAGTGTATTTTTCATGAACATCATTTCAAATTAGTGCAAAAAAGTGTAGCTTCACAACTGAATTGTAATCCTCTGCAATAGTGGTCTTTATCAGTTGGCTGATGACAGGAGGCAATGTATGACAGGATGTATTTCAAGGCCTCCCTTCAAACTTAGTGCCTCTTTGTTCGACATCATGGGGAAATCAAAAGAAATCAGCCAAAATTGTAGATCTCCACAAGTATGGTTCATCCTTGGGAGCAATTTCCAAATGCCTGAAGGTACCACTTTCATCTGTACAACCAATAGTATGCAAGTATAAACACCATGGAACCACGCAAGTCGCAAATGGGTCTTCCAAATGGACAATGATGAATATTTTAAGCTTTTGTTCAATATTTTTAGGACTATGAGTAAAGAAAATAATTGGAAGGTTAGAAACCACAATAGGTTTCTAGAATGACATAGGATAGCAACAGGATGGAGATAGAGCAGCTAGTTAAGGCCAATGGTTAGAGCAGTCAGTAAAGCCCAATAGTTAGAGCAGTCAGTGATGCACAAGAGAAAATGATCATATGGTTTTATGGGGTACACTTAGACACACATTAGCTATAATATGAGAAGGACTAGAATAGTTGAATAGAACAGTGTCTGTATTGTGCTGTGGGTGTACCAGGTTGTAACAGGCACTAAGAATTTGGGTGTGTGTCTAGTGGCATTCATGGGTGAATGTGTTTATCTTTGCACCATTACCATTACTAGGGGGTTGCTATTATGCTTTCACAGTTTCATATCTTGAAGTTTTATTGCCAATGGGGAGTGTTTTACATTTTGAAGGTTTAACTGCTGACAGGAAGAGGGGGTAGACGAGCCAGAGTTGAAAGGCTTTGAAACGATAGTGGACGACTGTTAGAGTTGGTAATGAGCCTATCCGTGAGGGAGGGGCTATGTATGCTATGTAACCACGAGTCTGGGAAGATCAGAAGTCTCCGTGGGCTCCTCGGCTTTTGTTGATTTGTAATAAAAGTCTATGTTACTTTTCCAAACATTGAAAGTGCTTTATTGTTAAGAGAAAGCAGTAAGATTCTGCTACTACAACAATGACCCCAAGAATACTTCCAAAGTTGTGGCAAAACGTCTTAAGGACAACAAAGTCAAGGTATTGGAGTCGCCATCACAAAGCCCTGACCTCAATCCTATGGAAAATCTGTGGGCAGAACTGAAAAAGCGTGTACGAGCAAGGAGGACAACAAACCTGACTCAGTTACACCAGATCTGTCAGGAGGAATGGGACAAAATTCACCCAATTTATTGTGGGAAGCTTGTGGAAGGCTACCCGAAACGTTTGACCCAAGTTAAACAATTTAAAGGCAATGCTACCAATTACTAATTGAGTGAATGTAAACTTATGACCCTCTGGGAATGTGATGAAAGAAATAAAAGCTGAAATAAATCCTTCTCTCTACTATTATTCTGAAATGTCACATTCTTAAAATAAAGTGCGGATCCTAACTGAACAAAAACAGGTAATTCTTACTAGGATTAAATGTCAGGAATTGTGAGAAACTGAGTTTAAATGTATTTGGCTAAGGTGAATGTAAACTTCAGACTTATATAAAATATTATTTATTCACAGTTTTTTCAAGTAGACAGTCAATACAGTTCAGTTCAACACAGGTACAAAAGAGAAATACAAAATATAAATAATAATTTGTAAAAAATAAATACAATAATTTATGGATTTAAATATAATAAATAGACTAACATGATCCTACATGGTTGTATTCATGCTTTATAAACTGGTAAGAGTATCTTCTGAGAAGAGTCCGGATGATCAGTACATCTGTGCCGCAAGGATATCCAATCTTTGCAGATGACGTTTCGTCTCTTTCCTGATGAGCTCCCACGAATGCGCACTGTAGTTCTGAAAAACACAAAAATAGAAATATTAGTTGGCTGAACTTTCTTGGCAATATACTGACCATATTGTCTTAAACAACAAAGGTAGGACTGGTGCCGTATGTATTAAGCTTCTCAGAGTAGGAGTGCTGATTTAGGATCAGTTTTGCCTTTTAGATCACTATAAATAGGGGGACAGATGAGACCTGAGAGAAGACATAATACTAGATTAGCAGTTCTTCTCTGAGATGCTTGATACATACGGCCCCAGAACCTAAACGTTTTTAACACAGCTCCTGTTTAGCCTAGCCTACTTTATATTCAATTGATTACATGTATCAAACACGTTTACATACGAAACCAAACTCACCATTTTTCTCAGAACCTCCCTATTCAACTTCTTGAAGTACCGTTTCAGTCTCCTCTCAGGTTTTATGGCAGGTGATACCTGTTGGAAAAAAATTAACAAAACATTAGCGTCATACAGATTTAGGATCTTAATTTCTTATTTGTTTCTGCTGAGAATTTTCATGGTAGGAAATTGACATTTATAGCGTATTCAAGGTTTAAAAAGGATTCTAAAGTTTCTAATTTCCACTTTAAAATATCAAGGCTGATTTGCCATAATGAAAAATGAATCAACCCCTAAAACATATCTGTAATAACCCATATACAGTGCATTTGGAAAGTATTCAGACCCCTTCCCTTTCTCCATATTTTGTTACATTACAGCCTTATTCTAAAATGGATTAAAGATTAAAAAAGGTCCTCATCAATCAACACACAACAGCCCATAATGACAATGCAAAAACAGAAATACCTTATTTACATAATTATTCAGACACTTTGCTATGAAACTTGAAATTGAGCTCAGGTGCATCCTGTTTCCATTGATCATCCTTGAGATGTTTCTACAACTTGATTGGAATCCACCTGAGGTCAAATCAATTGATTGGACAAGATTTGGAAAGAAACACACCTATATATATATCAGGTCCCACAGTTGACAGTGCATGTGAGAGCAAAAACCAAGCCATGAGGTCGAAGGAAATGTCCGTAGAGCTCTGAGACAAGATTGGGTCGAAGCACAGATCTGGGGAAGGGTACCAAAACATTTCTGCAGCATTGAAGGTCCCCAAGAAAACAGTGGCCTCAATCATTCTTAAATCGAAGATGTTTGGATCCACCAAGACTCTTCCTAGAGCTGCCGCCCTGCCAAACTGAGCAATCGGGGGAGAAGGGCCTTGGTCAGGGAGGTGACAAAGAACATGATGGTCACTCTGACAGGGCTCCAGATTTCCACTGTGGAGATGGGAGAACCTTCCAGAAGGACAACCATCTCTGCTGTACTCCACCAATAAGGCATTTATGTTAGAGTGACCAGATGGAAGCCACTCCTATGTAAAAGGCACATGATAGCCTGCTTGGAGTTTGCCAAAGGCACCAAAAGGACTCTCAGACCATGTTCTGATGAAACCTCTTTGGCCAGAATGCCAAGCATCACGGTGGTGACAGGATCAGGCTGTGAGGATATTTTTCAGCAGCATGCCTGGGAGACTAGTCAGGATCGAGGAAAAGATGAACGGAGCAAAGAACAGAGACATCCTTGATGAAAACCTGCTCCAGAGAGCTCAGGACCTCAGGCTGTAATCGCTGCCAAAGGTGAGTAAAGTGTCTGAATACTTGTTGTTATGGGGTATTGTGTGTAGATCGATGAGGGGAAAAAACAATTTAATACATTTTAGAATAAGGCTGTAACGTAACAAAATGTGGAAAAAGTCAATGGGATGAATGGACTTGATAAGTAAATGTTTTCATTTGTATAGTTATTAGTCTGCACCTACACTTCCTGTAGGTTTTCACTCCAACCCTAATCTACCACACCTGATTAATTAGATGGTTGATAAACTGAATCAGGTTAGTTACAAATGGGGTTGGAGCAAAAACCTACAGGAGGGTACCTCTCCATGAACAGGGTTGGAGAGCCCTGACCTAAACAGTGATTAGACTTTAAAATAGACTTGGTACTTACACAGGAATTAAGGTTCTCAAATTGGCGTTCGAGAATGTTGAGGAAATCGTCAAGGTTTTTCTTGTCCCAGGTGACAGCCTTCATATTCCCATCAAACAGTGTTTTGATTTGATAGATGGTGTCGTTCAGGAATCTGACTTTGTCCTCAAACTACACAGGAAGATATAAATAAATGTATTAGGAACAGTATAGGCTTCCAATATGGCAACAATATTACACTGGGTCAAGACCGCTATACCAAACCATATGAGAACATGAGAAGTCAAAATTCTAGTCTTTACCTCAGCATCATCTATGTGTCTGTAAAGTGATGTTGGGAAAAAGACAGGAGCATCCTGCTTTGTGATATCTCCTCCCTGGAAAACAACCAATATAGTATGTTAAGTCACGTGTCAAATACTTCAAGAACAATCAAGACTGACATAAAGCATAGTTTATACTGCAAGGACAGTATGAGCCTAATATAGATAGCCTCTCGTGATCTCTCGGTCATTATAGCCTTAGCGCCCTTTTACTATGGATATAGGCTAACAGTTTTCTAACACAGAGGCTAAACATGAAACATATTACTATTTTAATTGGTTGGTTGTATTGCTGTCCTTAATACATGCATTCAGTCTCTTCTTACAGTGTGCTGATAACTCACCATCTGATCCAGCAGGGAAAGGTATTCTGTGCTCAAGTGGCCGTAGTGGTGTCGGATCCAGTCACAGCAATGACTCACGCTCTGCATACTGCAAATAATAAGAACAAGACACGTCCAACTCTGCATTGTATACATTGTAAATAGCAGTTTGTTCCGCTGATAGTTTTCCAGGTGAGTTTGAACATCTTGTCTGTGTGAAGTAGTTTTATATGGAGTTGGGAAAGGGAAAACTGTATGGAGAATTTCCCCGATCAACCTACCGGAGGTTGGGACTTTCACTTTCCAGACTAGCATATGCAGCCGTAGGAATCCCATACCTTCTCCGTCTTCTGGAAGACCAAATCCCAGTTAATCTATACACATTATCCTTGAAATCAGCGTTGAACCATACGATAAGACTATTACATGTATATATCGGCTAAACTATTAGCGAGAATAGGCTTTTCGTGAGCTATGCTTTCAACTATGGAAATATTCAACTGCTAATAACTTCGTGTGAACCGATAAAAAAAAGTGTGATAACAAAATAGTCGAAATCGAAATAAAACCCTCACTTCTTAACAAATGTAGCCATATAATACATTCATTTAGTGGGTTAAATTCAAAGTTAATCCGAAATATTGTTCCGCAGCTCCGGGAAGTCCTCTGCTGTTGCGCTACAACTGGAAAGTGAATGAGAGACGGCAGCGTCACTACCACCATCTCTCAACTTTCATTTTCACAATGACGTAACCAACTTTCACCCTACTGTTGTCTGCTGGTGATGCAATGTTGACAAGCAACGACAACATGATTTGTTGGATCTTTCTACTTGTCATTTTCTTTACAATGGGAAAAAAATCTTACTTGCCTGGTTAAAATAGTTTTTTTGTTTTAAATATATTATAGGGAAGTGGTCACCAAACTGTCTGCATGGTCCTGGAGACCAGCAGGAAGAGGTGCAGGCTTTTGTTCCAACCCGGCATGAACACAACTGTTTCATCAGGGTGTTAATGAGATGTCATAGGTGGTTTCATCTTGAAATGTAATGTTATATGCTAAAATATGAGATGTAGCCTAATTATTCTGCCGGGCTCATAAAGCGTCTCAGAGTAGGAGTGCTGATCTAGGATCAGTACCACCTCTGTCCATTCGTTACAATCTAAAAGGCTAAACTGATCCTAGATCATCACTCCTACTCTCTGAGACACTTTATGAGCCCGGCAGAATAATTAGGCTTCTGGAGCATTTTTATTTGGCCTTCATGTAAATATGTTAGATTTAGGGCATCAGACTGTTAAATAGCCATCACTAGCCGACCTCCTCCCAGTACCCTGCCCTGAGCTTAGTCACTGCCACTAGTCGGCTACAACCCGATTACTCTTCCCTGCACCTTAGAGGCTGCTGCCCTATGTATAGTACATAGATAAGGAACACTGGTCACTTTAATAACGTTAACATAATGTTTTATCCATTTCATATTTATTTCCAATATTCTTGTTAAGGTCATCCTATTCAACTATTGCTGTATATATACTATTCAATCCACGTATACTTCACATGTACTATATATTATATCCCCATACTGTCCATAATGTCTATACATCCCATCAATCACACACAAATATATATGCAGTTGAAGTCGGAAGTTTACAGAAAACTTAGCCAAATTCAATTAAACTCAGTTTTTTACAATTCCTGACATTTAATCCTAGTAAAAATCAATGTCTTAGGTCAGTTAGGATCACAACATTATTTTAAGAATGTAAAATGTCAGTTAGTATTTGGTAGTATTGCCTTTAAATTGTTTAACTTGGGTCAAACGTTTCGGATAGCCTTCCACAAGCTTCCCACAATAAGTTGGGTGAATTTTGGCCCATTCCTCCTGACAGAACTGGAGTAACTGAGTCAGGTTTGTAGGCCTCCTGCAGCAAAGCAGACCCACAACATGATGCTGCCACCCCCTGTGCTTCACGGTTGGGATGGTGTTCTTCGGCTTGCAAGCCTCCCCCTTTTACCTCAAAACATAATGATGGTCATTATGGCCAATCAGTTATATATTTGATTCATCAGACCAGAGGACATTTCTCCAAAAAGTATGATCTTTGTCCCCATGTGTAGTTGCAAACCATAGTCTGGCTTTTTTATGGCGGTTTTGGAGCAGTGGCTTCTTCCTTGCTGAGCAGCCTTTCAGGATATGTCGATATAGGACTCGTTTTACTGTGGATATAGATAATTTTGTACCTGTTTCCTCCAGGATCTTCGCAAGGTTCTTTGCTGTTGTTCTGGGATTGATTTGCACTTTTCGCAAAGTACGTTCATCTCTAGGAGACAGAGCGCGTCTCCTTCCTGAGCGGTATGACAACTCCTAGGTCCCATGGTGTTTATAATTGCATACTATTATTTGTAGAGATGTACGTGGTACCTTCAGGTGTTTGGAATTTGCTCCCAAGGATGAGCCAGACTTGTGGAGGTCTACCATTTTTTTTCTGAGGTCTTGGCTGATTTTCCCATGATGTCGAGCAAAGAGGCACTGAGTTTGAAGGTAGGCCTTGAAATACATCCACAGGTACACCTCCAATTGACTCAAATGATGTTAATTAACCTATCAGAAGCGTCTAAAGCCATGACATCATTTTCTGGAATTTTAACTCTTTAAAGGCACAACTTCTGACCCACTGGAATTGTGATATAGTGAATTATAAGTGAAATAATCTGTCTGTAAACAATTGTTGAAAGAATTACTTGTGTCATGCACGAAGTAGATGTCCTAACCGACTTGCCAAAACGATAGTTTGTTAACATGAAAAGTGGTTGAAAAATTAGTTATTTATGTAAACTTCCTACTGTGGTTGAAAAATGTGTTGTGTATATAAACTTCCGAGTTTGTGTGTTTGTGTATATATATATATATATATATATATATATATATATATATATATATATATATATATATATATATATATATATATATATTTATATATATATATATATAGATATATACACTCCGACACTCCGCCATTGCTCGTCCTAATATTAATATATTTCATATGTCCATTCTTTTACTTTCAGATTTGTGTGTATTGTTGTGTATTGTTGGATATTAATGCGCTGGAAGACCTAGGAACATAAGCATTTCGCCACGTTCGATCTTACATCAACTAAATATGTGTATTTACATTTGATTTGATTAAAAGAGATTTCAGCTAAAGCCACAATTATTTAATTAAAACATATTTCATCATTACAATAACAAACACTTCGTTTCAGGTTGCAGTAATAAATACAGTATACAATGGCCTTCATAAATACAAAAATAAATGCACGAAATAATCACATAATTATTCAGTATAAAAACATGTTTTACTCCACATAGTTGTGAATACATTACTACACAATAAATGAATAAGTTCAAAAACAAATAAATAAACATATAAATAAATAGATATATAATTAAACAATCTCTACATTAGAACACACATAACGCTCATTGGCTTCTTAATGTTGTGTCTAGTCTTCGTAGGTGTGCCAGCACCACTGTCCGTATGTCTTCCCAGCCACTTGCGCTGTATTGCTGCATAAATGAAATACAATTGTTTAGATTTGAGAATAGACAGATGTTGTATCATCACATAAATACATCCAGATTTGGTGAATGCACTCTCTCTGTAAGACAAATGGATCAACATACCTCGCGTTTCAAATAATTCTTAAGGAACTTGAAGTGAAGGCTCATCTTTTTGTTCACTCTTTTGACAGATTTTGTTAGTCTAGTTTTCATGGCCTTTACCTGTTGGAACAAAATACAAATAATGAATGTAATATTATGATTTGTTTAACATGTAACCAACTAAGATTACAATCTAAAATGATAGGATGTTTTCTTTTTTGCATTACTGTTAAGAGACAAATGACATACGCATTGGTCCAACTCCGAAATCTGGCGATAGAGGTCATTCATAAACTTGTCAACTCCTTTCTGGTCCCAGGCGGTGGACTCATATTTACCACTGCTGTACAAATTATTTATAGCGTTCAGAGTTTGCGAAATGAAGGCAATTTGTTCGTCAGCCTAGAAGAAGAGGGATTTGTATTAGACTTATGAATTGAGGGTAAATATAAGAAAATTATAGAAATTTGCTTATTGGTTCTAACCTAATTATATACAGTGCATTTGGAGAGAATTCAGAGCCCTTCAATATTTCCACATTTTGTTACGTTACATCCTTATTCCAAAAAAATTATAATAATGTCATCAATCTACTCACAATACCCCATGATTAAATTTTTGCAAATGTATAAAAAATAAAAACTGTTTCGTTATGTTGTATTGTGTGTAGGTTGATGAGGGGAAAATACAATTTCATCCATTTTCGAATAAGGCTGTAACGTAAATACAATTGGAAACAGTGAAGGGGTGTGAATACCTTCCGAATGCACTGTATATATTTAGAAAACATGGTTAGAACAAAACTATTTTCAGAGTGAAGGCTATGCAGATTTCTTACCTTGAAATTATCGACTTGTCTGTATTGCTTGTCAGGGAACGTAATCTGAGGTTCTCGAGAGACTTCATGACCCTGAGATGCCCCAAAATATAAACAAGATATTGCATTATTATTACTGTACATAAAGGAGTCAGGGAATGAAATGAAACATAGCAGCACATGAAATGTTGAGAAGATCACAACAGCTCAATGACCAGGAACAAGTGAATAAACATGACCGTATAGCCTACCATTTTCTGAAGCATACTTATGGCATTGTTGCTGAACACTTGGAACATGCTCGGAGACCGAGGCAGTGTCCTCATCCAAGTGCACCCGATGGTTTTATGCCAGGTGCAAATCGTCAGGACCAAGCACATCCAAAGGCTGATTGAACCCATTTTAGCGTAGTTCCACTGTAGTTCTCGGTCTGTCCGCAATCAACGGTGGTGCAGTTCCGAAAGATAGCCTACTTTGTATAATTCCCCGAAAAAAAAATGGTTTTCAATAAATGATGAAAATATAAAGTGTTCTTCCTGATCGATCCCCTTCTCGAGTTCTGCCATGCTCCAATCTGCGTCGATCATTTATACAAAGATTCTAGACGGTGTTCCAAAAGTGAAATATGGAAATCCCCGCACACTTTCACACCTGAGAGTGTGGTTTTCCGTCTGGAGACAATTCACTTAACGTACAGGTGCATCTCTCGAATAATTGTTACGTTCTTGATTTATTTGCTATTTTCTCATAATACATTGGCAGGAAAATGTTTTTTATTACAAAAATAGACATGTGAATACATTTTAGTCAGACTATGGCCTAAATAAATCTCAGCATATAGCACCAAACTGAGTTTGGCCTTTCACTTCGGAAACAATAGCAGAATATATTGTCTTTGCAAACGCAACACCTTTTCATTGCACACATAAACTATGGTCTCCAACTACGTTGACCCACTTGCTTAAAGGGCAATTGTGATTTGTGGACAACAACTGCCTATTTAAAGATACATATCAACCTTGTATGGGTTCTGTCAATTATACACTCAACATTACTTAATATTTCGTTTTAGAAACGGGTATGGGTGATGTGAAATATGTTGGTAGAGCTCCTCATACATTCTCCCGGTTTTCAGAATATGACACTGGTAGCCTATCCAGTGCACAGGCAGTATAGGCTTTGTGAATATTGCTTAAATTGGAGGCTATATTGCAGTGGCTTTTGAATCTGGGACTATAGGCAAGTGTGTGTAAAATATAGGCCTGTTAGGTAGATCATCTGTCAAAGCAATCCATATTCGTGTGTTGTTATTGGACTTGTAAATACATATTTTATTTATGAATCCAGTTATGTGAGTCGATGGGACCTCTGCATCTATTATCTTTCCCCTCTTGGGACTGAAGAGTAACAGCATGGTTTCAGGAGCGAATGCTATACTCCATTGAACTAACATTCCAAATGTGGAATTATAATTATGTAGCATGATATACCGACTTGCCTAGTTAAATAAAGGTTGATGTTTATTGTTTTTCATTTGAAGATGACGTTGATATGGAAGTATGAGGAGGAATAAGATTTAGGATAACATTTCATAGAGCAATTCGTCTTCATTCAACGGTTGCATCACACCACACAATTTTACAAAATTGCTATCACAAATCCAACACATTAAAGCTGTGTCTGTGTCTGTTTATTCAAACATTATACACACTCTTAGAAAAGGGTTCTATATAGAACCTTCAGGGGTGGCATATATGAAACAAGCAATATAACCATTTTTGGTTCTATCTAGAACCTTTTTTCCTAAGAGTGCATGGCAATTATATGCAACATTGAGGAAAAACAAACACATAAGGGTGTCAAAATTAATATATTTATCAAAATTACTTATAAAACATGTTTTAATAAACTTTGATGCAAAAATTAACTACAATATGCTACCTTTAAAATAATTCTGAAAGAAAAAACGAGAAACTAATATCTATTTTTTTTATCGTAAAAGAAAACATAGCATACATAGGCCTACATCATAGGTATAATCACCACTCTCAATAGTTTACATTTAAAACCCCAAAAAGTAAACCTAGGAGATGTTTTACCAGCTGTTTGAAGTAGTTCTTAACTTTGTCTCCAATTCGAGGGTTAAGATGCAGACTCATGTTTTTGACCAGAAAAAATGTATTAACATAACAAACAACTTGAATTTGAATTTCCTTGTGATTAATATTAATAAGATGAATTACACGGATACTATGATTAATAAAGTAATAGCCTACTTTTGTTGGAAGAGCTCACCGGCCAGTTGATACGTAACTCAGTGCATATTTTTTCTCCCGTAATGAAAATCACATCCCGTGAAACCAATTAAATCGAAGACTAACACTGAAGTTATTATTGCCACGCATGCTCTTAATATTGGCTAGTATCACCTATAATGATAGCGTTGGACGTTGGACCATTATCCATGGCGCCTCTTGGACACAGCTGTGTCTCCTCCCAGACCACACACATAACAGCACAAAGTCATAACCCATTTCCACAATTGATATTCTTGAAATGTGTTAAAATGTTAGTTTAAACCCTAACCTTTTTTACACTGCTAAAATTAAGACAAAAAATCGCATTTTTGTTGTCAGGATTTTTTATGATATAACCAATTGTGACATTGTGGCTGTGGTAACTAGTGGAAACACCATAAAAGCTTACACTTTCGAAAACGAAAGTTTTTACATGTCACTTCATTTCGTCATCTATCCTAGCATGTAGAAAGTTACTCGTGACCTTTTTACATGGTGACCAAACCAGCTGTGCGCGTGCGTCCGCGTGCGCAGGTTGACTTTGTCTATCCCCACCAGATGCGTTCATGACACGCAGGTTAAAATACCAAATCCAACTCTGAACCAACTATGCTGAAAAAATATAAACGCAAAAAGGCAACAGTTTCTAAGATTGTACTGAGTTACAGTTCATAGAAGAAAATCAGTCAATCTAAATAAATTACTTATGCCCTAATCTTTGATTTCACATGACTGGCCAGGGACACAGCCAATGGTAGGCCTGGCTCCCAAGTCGGTGGGCCTATGATTTCCAGGCACCCCATTGGCTGTGTCCCTGCCCAGAAATTAGTTAATAAAAATAAACAAAGACATCTAAATACATCCAGGAGCAAATATTTTCATAACAAATCACAACATTTCTTGAATGAAAAGTACTGGTTCTCATGATTAGAGAGGCACTTCCCCTGTCTCAGTAACGTCAGAGGATAGTGGTGAGTTTATTTCAAACAATGATTAAACCTCAGATCCACCAGTGAGATTTAAAAGCATGTCTGAGATCATTTTTTAGACAGGCATTGATCAGGTGAGGTCAAGAAATAATCTCCCAAAAAGTCCCTGAATATGTTGAGTATGGTCAAGTATGGTAAATCATCTCTGGATAGTGTATAATAGCAACCAGACACTATAAAGATCTGGCCACCCTTCCTAAATAAACTGAAGGAGAGAATGGAAATTCAGGAATATCACTATGACTCTATAGATGATTTTATAATAGCTACAGTGTTTATTGACTGAGCTGAGAGAAAACTGCATGGGTCAACAACATCGCATTCATTCCACATAACAGGCCTGAATGCAAGGCCGGAGTGGGACTAATTTTCAGCCCGGGAGTTTCATGCCTCAGACCAGCCCACTTTAGTTCACAACCTATTATACTGGAGATAAATATAATTATAGCTTTACTATTTAAGTCAGCTAAAGTGCACTATTCTCTACAACCTTGTTATTCCCAGTGTATTTTTCATGAACATCATTTCAAATTAGTGCAAAAAAGTGTAGCTTCACAACTGAATTGTAATCCTCTGCAATAGTGGTCTTTATCAGTTGGCTGATGACAGGAGGCAATGTATGACAGGATGTATTTCAAGGCCTCCCTTCAAACTCAGTGCCTCTTTGTTCGACATCATGGGGAAATCAAAAGAAATCAGCCAAAATTGTAGATCTCCACAAGTATGGTTCATCCTTGGGAGCAATTTCCAAATGCCTGAAGGTACCACTTTCATCTGTACAACCAATAGTATGCAAGTATAAACACCATGGAACCACGCAGTCGTCATAACGCTCAGGAAGGAGACGCATTCAGTCTCCTAGAGATGAACGTACTTTGGTGCGAAAAGTGTAAATCAATCCCAGAACAACAGCAAAGGACCTTTTGAAGATGCTGGAGGAAACAGGTATAAAAGTTTCTATATACACATTTAAACGGGTCCTATATCGACATATAGGACCCGTTTACCACTCAGTAATAGTGGAGGAAACAGGTATAAAAGTTTGTATATTGTCACGAGAGGGTGCATACATAGACCAATGCGCAGCGCAGGGATAGTTGTTCAACATATTTATTATACTCTGTAATAATGTAATAATGCCTCTAATTAGGGATCCAACACAAACCACCACCAGAAACAGAAAGAAAAGAACTGTCAGACTCTGACCATGGCTACATAGAGAAGCAAATAGGTTTCTCTATGGCCAGAGCCTGACATATATACACATTTAAACAGGTCCTATATCGACATATAGGACCCGTTTACCACTCAGCAAGGAAGAAGCCACTGCTCCAAAACAGGGGTGGCAGCATCATGTTGTGGGTGTGCATTGCTGCAGGAAGGACTGGTGCACTTCACAAAATAGATGGCATCATGAGGAAGGAAAATGATGTGGATATATTGAAGCAACATCTCAAGACATCAGTCAGAAAGATAAAGCTAATTCGCAAATGGGTCTTCCAAATGGACAATGATGAATATTTTAAGCTTTTGTTCAATATTTTTAGGACTATGAGTAAAGAAAATAATTGGAAGGTTAGAAACCACAATAGGTTACTTAGTGAACTATAGAATGGCATAGGATAGCAACAGGATGGAGATAGAGCAGCCAGTTAAGGCCAATGGTTAGAGCAGTCAGTAAAGCCCAATAGTTAGAGCAGTCAGTGAAGCCCAAGAGAAGATGATCATATGGTTTTATGGGGTACACTTAGACACACATTAGCTATAATATGAGAAGGACTAGAATAGTTGAATAGAACAGTGTCTGTATTGTGCTGTGGGTGTACCAGGTTGTAACAGGCACTAAGAATGTGGGTGTGTGTCTAGTGGCCTTCATGGGTGAATGTGTTTATCTTTGCACCATTACCATTACTAGGGGGTTGCTATTATGCTTTCACAGTTTCATATCTTGAAGTTTTATTGCCAATGGGGAGTGTTTTACATTTTGAAGGTTTAACTGCTGACAGGAAGAGGGGGTAGACGAGCCAGAGTTGAAAGGCTTTGAAACGATAGTGGACGACTGTTAGAGTTGGTAATGAGCCTATCCGTGAGGGAGGGGCTATGTATGCTATGTAACCACGAGTCTGGGAAGATCAGAAGTCTCCGTGGGCTCCTCGGCTTTTGTTGATTTGTAATAAAAGTCTATGTTACTTTTCCAAACTTTGAAAGTGCTTTATTGTTAAGAGAAAGCAGTAAGATTCTGCTACTACAACAATGACCCCAAGAATACTTCCAAAGTTGTGGCAAAATGTCTTAAGGACAACAAAGTCAAGGTATTGGAGTCGCCATCACAAAGCCCTGACCTCAATCCTATGGAAAATCTGTGGGCAGAACTGAAAAAGCTTGTACGAGCAAGGAGGACAACAAACCTGACTCAGTTACACCAGATCTGTCAGGAGGAATGGGACAAAATTCACCCAATTTATTGTGGGAAGCTTGTGGAAGGCTACCCGAAACGTTTGACCCAAGTTAAACAATTTAAAGGCAATGCTACCAATTACTAATTGAGTGAATGTAAACTTATGACCCACTGGGAATGTGATGAAAGAAATAAAAGCTGAAATAAATCCTTCTCTCTACTATTATTCTGAAATGTCACATTCTTAAAATAAAGTGCGGATCCTAACTGAACAAAAACAGGTAATTCTTACTAGGATTAAATGTCAGGAATTGTGAGAAACTGAGTTTAAATGTATTTGGCTAAGGTGAATGTAAACTTCAGACTTATATAAAATATTATTTATTCACAGTTTTTTCAAGTAGACAGTCAATACAGTTCAGTTCAACACAGGTACAAAAGAGAAATACAAAATATAAATAATAATTTGTAAAAAATAAATACAATAATTTATGGATTTAAATATAATAAATAGACTAACATGATCCTACATGGTTGTATTCATGCTTTATAAACTGGTAAGAGTATCTTCTGAGAAGAGTCCGGATGATCAGTACATCTGTGCCGCAAGGATATCCAATCTTTGCAGATGACGTTTCGTCTCTTTCCTGATGAGCTCCCACGAATGCGCACTGTAGTTCTGAAAAACACAAAAATAGAAATATTAGTTGGCTGAACTTTCTTGGCAATATACTGACCATATTGTCTTAAACAACAAAGGTAGGACTGGTGCCGTATGTATTAAGCTTCTCAGAGTAGGAGTGCTGATTTAGGATCAGTTTTGCCTTTTAGATCACTATAAATAGGGGGACAGATGAGACCTGAGAGAAGACATAATACTAGATTAGCAGTTCTTCTCTGAGATGCTTGATACATACGGCCCCAGAACCTAAACGTTTTTAACACAGCTCCTGTTTAGCCTAGCCTACTTTATATTCAATTGATTACATGTATCAAACACGTTTACATACGAAACCAAACTCACCATTTTTCTCAGAACCTCCCTATTCAACTTCTTGAAGTACCGTTTCAGTCTCCTCTCAGGTTTTATGGCAGGTGATACCTGTTGGAAAAAAATTAACAAAACATTAGCGTCATACAGATTTAGGATCTTAATTTCTTATTTGTTTCTGCTGAGAATTTTCATGGTAGGAAATTGACATTTATAGCGTATTCAAGGTTTAAAAAGGATTCTAAAGTTTCTAATTTCCACTTTAAAATATCAAGGCTGATTTGCCATAATGAAAAATGAATCAACCCCTAAAACATATCTGTAATAACCCATATACAGTGCATTTGGAAAGTATTCAGACCCCTTCCCTTTCTCCATATTTTGTTACATTACAGCCTTATTCTAAAATGGATTAAAGATTAAAAAAGGTCCTCATCAATCAACACACAACAGCCCATAATGACAATGCAAAAACAGAAATACCTTATTTACATAATTATTCAGACACTTTGCTATGAAACTTGAAATTGAGCTCAGGTGCATCCTGTTTCCATTGATCATCCTTGAGATGTTTCTACAACTTGATTGGAATCCACCTGAGGTCAAATCAATTGATTGGACAAGATTTGGAAAGAAACACACCTATATATATATCAGGTCCCACAGTTGACAGTGCATGTGAGAGCAAAAACCAAGCCATGAGGTCGAAGGAAATGTCCGTAGAGCTCTGAGACAAGATTGGGTCGAAGCACAGATCTGGGGAAGGGTACCAAAACATTTCTGCAGCATTGAAGGTCCCCAAGAAAACAGTGGCCTCAATCATTCTTAAATCGAAGATGTTTGGATCCACCAAGACTCTTCCTAGAGCTGGCCGCCCTGCCAAACTGAGCAATCGGGGGAGAAGGGCCTTGGTCAGGGAGGTGACAAAGAACATGATGGTCACTCTGACAGGGCTCCAGATTTCCACTGTGGAGATGGGAGAACCTTCCAGAAGGACAACCATCTCTGCTGTACTCCACCAATAAGGCATTTATGTTAGAGTGACCAGATGGAAGCCACTCCTATGTAAAAGGCACATGATAGCCTGCTTGGAGTTTGCCAAAGGCACCAAAAGGACTCTCAGACCATGTTCTGATGAAACCTCTTTGGCCAGAATGCCAAGCATCACGGTGGTGACAGGATCAGGCTGTGAGGATATTTTTCAGCAGCATGCCTGGGAGACTAGTCAGGATCGAGGAAAAGATGAACGGAGCAAAGAACAGAGACATCCTTGATGAAAACCTGCTCCAGAGAGCTCAGGACCTCAGGCTGTAATCGCTGCCAAAGGTGAGTAAAGTGTCTGAATACTTGTTGTTATGGGGTATTGTGTGTAGATCGATGAGGGGAAAAAACAATTTAATACATTTTAGAATAAGGCTGTAACGTAACAAAATGTGGAAAAAGTCAATGGGATGAATGGACTTGATAAGTAAATGTTTTCATTTGTATCGTTATTAGTCTGCACCTACACTTCCTGTAGGTTTTCACTCCAACCCTAATCTACCACACCTGATTAATTAGATGGTTGATAAACTGAATCAGGTTAGTTACAAATGGGGTTGGAGCAAAAACCTACAGGAGGGTACCTCTCCATGAACAGGGTTGGAGAGCCCTGACCTAAACAGTGATTAGACTTTAAAATAGACTTGGTACTTACACAGGAATTAAGGTTCTCAAATTGGCGTTCGAGAATGTTGAGGAAATCGTCAAGGTTTTTCTTATCCCAGGCGACAGCCTTCATATTCCCATCAAACAGTGTTTTGATTTGATAGATGGTGTCGTTCAGGAATCTGACTTTGTCCTCAAACTACACAGGAAGATATAAATAAATGTATTAGGAACAGTATAGGCTTCCAATATGGCAACAATATTACACTGGGTCAAGACCGCTATACCAAACCATATGAGAACATGAGAAGTCAAAATTCTAGTCTTTACCTCAGCATCATCTATGTGTCTGTAAAGTGATGTTGGGAAAAAGACAGGAGCATCCTGCTTTGTGATATCTCCTCCCTGGAAAACAACCAATATAGTATGTTAAGTCACGTGTCAAATACTTCAAGAACAATCAAGACTGACATAAAGCATAGTTTATACTGCAAGGACAGTATGAGCCTAATATAGATAGCCTCTCGTGATCTCTCGGTCATTATAGCCTTAGCGCCCTTTTACTATGGATATAGGCTAACAGTTTTCTAACACAGAGGCTAAACATGAAACATATTACTATTTTAATTGGTTGGTTGTATTGCTGTCCTTAATACATGCATTCAGTCTCTTCTTACAGTGTGCTGATAACTCACCATCTGATCCAGCAGGGAAAGGTATTCTGTGCTCAAGTGGCCGTAGTGGTGTCGGATCCAGTCACAGCAATGACTCACGCTCTGCATACTGCAAATAATAAGAACACGACACGTCCAACTCTGCATTGTATACATTGTAAATAGCAGTTTGTTCCGCTGATAGTTTTCCAGGTGAGTTTGAACATCTTGTCTGTGTGAAGTAGTTTTATGTGGAGTTGGGAAAGGGAAAACTGTATGGAGAATTTCCCCGATCAACCTACCGGAGGTTGGGACTTTCACTTTCCAGACTAGCATATGCAGCCGTAGGAATCCCATACCTTCTCCGTCTTCTGGAAGACCAAATCCCAGTTAATCTATACACATTATCCTTGAAATCAGCGTTGAACCATACGATAAGACTATTACATGTATATATCGGCTAAACTATTAGCGAGAATAGGCTTTTCGTGAGCTATGCTTTCAACTATGGAAATATTCAACTGCTAATAACTTCGTGTGAACCGATAAAAAAAAGTGTGATAACAAAATAGTCTAAATCGAAATAAAACCCTCACTTCTTAACAAATGTAGCCATATAATACATTCATTTAGTGGGTTAAATTCAAAGTTAATCCGAAATATTGTTCCGCAGCTCCGGGAAGTCCTCTGCTGTTGCGCTACAACTGGAAAGTGAATGAGAGACGGCAGCGTCACTACCACCATCTCTCAACTTTCATTTTCACAATGACGTAACCAACTTTCACCCTACTGTTGTCTGCTGGTGATGCAATGTTGACAAGCAACGACAACATGATTTGTTGGATCTTTCTACTTGTCATTTTCTTTACAATGGGAAAAAAATCTTACTTGCCTGGTTAAAATAGTTTTTTTGTTTTAAATATATTATAGGGAAGTGGTCACCAAACTGTCTGCATGGTCCTGGAGACCAGCAGGAAGAGGTGCAGGCTTTTGTTCCAACCCGGCATGAACACAACTGTTTCATCAGGGTGTTAATGAGATGTCATAGGTGGTTTCATCTTGAAATGTAATGTTATATGCTAAAATATGAGATGTAGCCTAATTATTCTGCCGGGCTCATAAAGCGTCTCAGAGTAGGAGTGCTGATCTAGGATCAGTACCACCTCTGTCCATTCGTTACAATCTAAAAGGCTAAACTGATCCTAGATCATCACTCCTACTCTCTGAGACACTTTATGAGCCCGGCAGAATAATTAGGCTTCTGGAGCATTTTTATTTGGCCTTCATGTAAATATGTTAGATTTAGGGCATCAGACTGTTAAATAGCCATCACTAGCCGACCTCCTCCCAGTACCCTGCCCTGAGCTTAGTCACTGCCACTAGTCGGCTACAACCCGATTACTCTTCCCTGCATCTTAGAGGCTGCTGCCCTATGTACAGTACATAGATAAGGAACACTGGTCACTTTAATAACGTTTACATAATGTTTTAACCATTTCATATTTATTTCCAATATTCTTGTTAAGGTCATCCTATTCAACTATTGCTGTATATATACTATTCAATCCACGTATACTTCACATGTACTATATATTATATCCCCATACTGTCCATAATGTCTATACATCCCATCAATCACACACAAATATACAGTTGAAGTCGGAAGTTTACAGAAAACTTAGCCAAATTCAATTAAACTCAGTTTTTTACAATTCCTGACATTTAATCCTAGTAAAAATCAATGTCTTAGGTCAGTTAGGATCACAACATTATTTTAAGAATGTAAAATGTCAGTTAGTATTTGGTAGTATTGCCTTTAAATTGTTTAACTTGGGTCAAACGTTTCGGATAGCCTTCCACAAGCTTCCCACAATAAGTTGGGTGAATTTTGGCCCATTCCTCCTGACAGAACTGGAGTAACTGAGTCAGGTTTGTAGGCCTCCTGCAGCAAAGCAGACCCACAACATGATGCTGCCACCCCCTGTGCTTCACGGTTGGGATGGTGTTCTTCGGCTTGCAAGCCTCCCCCTTTTACCTCAAAACATAATGATGGTCATTATGGCCAATCAGTTATATATTTGATTCATCAGACCAGAGGACATTTCTCCAAAAAGTATGATCTTTGTCCCCATGTGTAGTTGCAAACAATAGTCTGGCTTTTTTATGGCGGTTTTGGAGCAGTGGCTTCTTCCTTGCTGAGCAGCCTTTCAGGATATGTCGATATAGGACTCGTTTTACTGTGGATATAGATAATTTTGTACCTGTTTCCTCCAGGATCTTCGCAAGGTTCTTTGCTGTTGTTCTGGGATTGATTTGCACTTTTCGCAAAGTACGTTCATCTCTAGGAGACAGAGCGCGTCTCCTTCCTGAGCGGTATGACAACTCCTAGGTCCCATGGTGTTTATAATTGCATACTATTATTTGTAGAGATGAACGTGGTACCTTCAGGTGTTTGGAATTTGCTCCCAAGGATGAGCCAGACTTGTGGAGGTCTACCATTTTTTTTCTGAGGTCTTGGCTGATTTTCCCATGATGTCGAGCAAAGAGGCACTGAGTTTGAAGGTAGGCCTTGAAATCCACAGGTACACCTCCAATTGACTCAAATGATGTTAATTAACCTATCAGAAGCGTCTAAAGCCATGACATCATTTTCTGGAATTTTAACTCTTTAAAGGCACAACTTCTGACCCACTGGAATTGTGATATAGTGAATTATAAGTGAAATAATCTGTCTGTAAACAATTGTTGAAAGAATTACTTGTGTCATGCACGAAGTAGATGTCCTAACCGACTTGCCAAAACGATAGTTTGTTAACATGAAAAGTGGTTCAAAAATTAGTTATTTATGTAAACTTCCTACTGTGGTTGAAAAATGTGTTGTGTATATAAACTTCCGAGTTTGTGTGTTTGTGTATATATATATATATATATATATATATATATATATATATATATATATATATATATATAGATATATACACTCCGACACTCCGCCATTGCTCGTCCTAATATTAATATATTTCATATGTCCATTCTTTTACTTTCAGATTTGTGTGTATTGTTGTGTATTGTTGGATATTAATGCGCTGGAAGACCTAGGAACATAAGCATTTCGCCACGTTCGCTCTTACATCTACTAAATATGTGTATTTACATTTGATTTGATTAAAAGAGATTTCAGCTAAAGCCACAATTATTTAATTAAAACATATTTCATCATTACAATAACAAACACTTCGTTTCAGGTTGCAGTAATAAATACAGTATACAATGGCCTTCATAAATACAAAAATAAATGCACGAAATAATCACATAATTATTCAGTATAAAAACATGTTTTACTCCACATAGTTGTGAATACATTACTACACAATAAATGAATAAGTTCAAAAACAAATAAATAAACATATAAATAAATAGATATATAATTAAACAATCTCTACATTAGAACACACATAACGCTCATTGGCTTCTTAATGTTGTGTCTAGTCTTCGTAGGTGTGCCAGCACCACTGTCCGTATGTCTTCCCAGCCACTTGCGCTGTATTGCTGCATAAATGAAATACAATTGTTTAGATTTGAGAATAGACAGATGTTGTATCATCACATAAATACATCCAGATTTGGTGAATGCACTCTCTCTGTAAGACAAATGGATCAACATACCTCGCGTTTCAAATAATTCTTAAGGAACTTGAAGTGAAGGCTCATCTTTTTGTTCACTCTTTTGACAGATTTTGTTAGTGAATGTAATAATGAATGTAATATTATGATTTGTTTAACATGTAACCAACTAAGATTACAATCTAAAATGATAGGATGTTTTCTTTTTTGCATTACTGTTAAGAGACAAATGACATACGCATTGGTCCAACTCCGAAATCTGGCGATAGAGGTCATTCATAAACTTGTCAACTCCTTTCTGGTCCCAGGCGGTGGACTCATATTTACCACTGCTGTACAAATTATTTATAGCGTTCAGAGTTTGCGAAATGAAGGCAATTTGTTCGTCAGCCTAGAAGAAGAGGGATTTGTATTAGACTTATGAATTGAGGGTAAATATAAGAAAATTATAGAAATTTGCTTATTGGTTCTAACCTAATTATATACAGTGCATTTGGAGAGAATTCAGAGCCCTTCAATATTTCCACATTTTGTTACGTTACATCCTTATTCCAAAAAAATTATAATAATGTCATCAATCTACTCACAATACCCCATGATTAAATTTTTGCAAATGTATAAAAAATAAAAACTGTTTCGTTATGTTGTATTGTGTGTAGGTTGATGAGGGGAAAATACAATTTCATCCATTTTCGAATAAGGCTGTAACGTAAATACAATTGGAAACAGTGAAGGGGTGTGAATACCTTCCGAATGCACTGTATATATTTAGAAAACATGGTTAGAACAAAACTATTTTCAGAGTGAAGGCTATGCAGATTTCTTACCTTGAAATTATCGACTTGTCTGTATTGCTTGTCAGGGAACGTAATCTGAGGTTCTCGAGAGACTTCATGACCCTGAGATGCCCCAAAATATAAACAAGATATTGCATTATTATTACTGTACATAAAGGAGTCAGGGAATGAAATGAAACATAGCAGCACATGAAATGTTGAGAAGATCACAACAGCTCAATGACCAGGAACAAGTGAATAAACATGACCGTATAGCCTACCATTTTCTGAAGCATACTTATGGCATTGTTGCTGAACACTTGGAACATGCTCGGAGACCGAGGCAGTGTCCTCATCCAAGTGCACCCGATGGTTTTATGCCAGGTGCAAATCGTCAGGACCAAGCACATCCAAAGGCTGATTGAACCCATTTTAGCGTAGTTCCACTGTAGTTCTCGGTCTGTCCGCAATCAACGGTGGTGCAGTTCCGAAAGATAGCCTACTTTGTATAATTCCCCGAAAAAAAAATGGTTTTCAATAAATGATGAAAATATAAAGTGTTCTTCCTGATCGATCCCCTTCTCGAGTTCTGCCATGCTCCAATCTGCGTCGATCATTTATACAAAGATTCTAGACGGTGTTCCAAAAGTGAAATATGGAAATCCCCGCACACTTTCACACCTGAGAGTGTGGTTTTCCGTCTGGAGACAATTCACTTAACGTACAGGTGCATCTCTCGAATAATTGTTACGTTCTTGATTTATTTGCTATTTTCTCATAATACATTGGCAGGAAAATGTTTTTTATTACAAAAATAGACATGTGAATACATTTTAGTCAGACTATGGCCTAAATAAATCTCAGCATATAGCACCAAACTGAGTTTGGCCTTTCACTTCGGAAACAATAGCAGAATATATTGTCTTTGCAAACGCAACACCTTTTCATTGCACACATAAACTATGGTCTCCAACTACGTTGACCCACTTGCTTAAAGGGCAATTGTGATTTGTGGACAACAACTGCCTATTTAAAGATACATATCAACCTTGTATGGGTTCTGTCAATTATACACTCAACATTACTTAATATTTCGTTTTAGAAACGGGTATGGGTGATGTGAAATATGTTGGTAGAGCTCCTCATACATTCTCCCGGTTTTCAGAATATGACACTGGTAGCCTATCCAGTGCACAGGCAGTATAGGCTTTGTGAATATTGCTTAAATTGGAGGCTATATTGCAGTGGCTTTTGAATCTGGGACTATAGGCAAGTGTGTGTAAAATATAGGCCTGTTAGGTAGATCATCTGTCAAAGCAATCCATATTCGTGTGTTGTTATTGGACTTGTAAATACATATTTTATTTATGAATCCAGTTATGTGAGTCGATGGGACCTCTGCATCTATTATCTTTCCCCTCTTGGGACTGAAGAGTAACAGCATGGTTTCAGGAGCGAATGCTATACTCCATTGAACTAACATTCCAAATGTGGAATTATAATTATGTAGCATGATATACCGACTTGCCTAGTTAAATAAAGGTTGATGTTTATTGTTTTTCATTTGAAGATGACGTTGATATGGAAGTATGAGGAGGAATAAGATTTAGGATAACATTTCATAGAGCAATTCGTCTTCATTCAACGGTTGCATCACACCACACAATTTTACAAAATTGCTATCACAAATCCAACACATTAAAGCTGTGTCTGTGTCTGTTTATTCAAACATTATACACACTCTTAGAAAAGGGTTCTATATAGAACCTTCAGGGGTGGCATATATGAAACAAGCAATATAACCATTTTTGGTTCTATCTAGAACCTTTTTTCCTAAGAGTGCATGGCAATTATATGCAACATTGAGGAAAAACAAACACATAAGGGTGTCAAAATTAATATATTTATCAAAATTACTTATAAAACATGTTTTAATAAACTTTGATGCAAAAATTAACTACAATATGCTACCTTTAAAATAATTCTGAAAGAAAAAACGAGAAACTAATATCTATTTTTTTTATCGTAAAAGAAAACATAGCATACATAGGCCTACATCATAGGTATAATCACCACTCTCAATAGTTTACATTTAAAACCCCAAAAAGTAAACCTAGGAGATGTTTTACCAGCTGTTTGAAGTAGTTCTTAACTTTGTCTCCAATTCGAGGGTTAAGATGCAGACTCATGTTTTTGACCAGAAAAAATGTATTAACATAACAAACAACTTGAATTTGAATTTCCTTGTGATTAATATTAATAAGATGAATTACACGGATACTATGATTAATAAAGTAATAGCCTACTTTTGTTGGAAGAGCTCACCGGCCAGTTGATACGTAACTCAGTGCATATTTTTTCTCCCGTAATGAAAATCACATCCCGTGAAACCAATTAAATCGAAGACTAACACTGAAGTTATTATTGCCACGCATGCTCTTAATATTGGCTAGTATCACCTATAATGATAGCGTTGGACGTTGGACCATTATCCATGGCGCCTCTTGGACACAGCTGTGTCTCCTCCCAGACCACACACATAACAGCACAAAGTCATAACCCATTTCCACAATTGATATTCTTGAAATGTGTTAAAATGTTAGTTTAAACCCTAACCTTTTTTACACTGCTAAAATTAAGACAAAAAATCGCATTTTTGTTGTCAGGATTTTTTATGATATAACCAATTGTGACATTGTGGCTGTGGTAACTAGTGGAAACACCATAAAAGCTTACACTTTCGAAAACGAAAGTTTTTACATGTCACTTCATTTCGTCATCTATCCTAGCATGTAGAAAGTTACTCGTGACCTTTTTACATGGTGACCAAACCAGCTGTGCGCGTGCGTCCGCGTGCGCAGGTTGACTTTGTCTATCCCCACCAGATGCGTTCATGACACGCAGGTTAAAATACCAAATCCAACTCTGAACCAACTATGCTGAAAAAATATAAACGCAAAAAGGCAACAGTTTCTAAGATTGTACTGAGTTACAGTTCATAGAAGAAAATCAGTCAATCTAAATAAATTACTTATGCCCTAATCTTTGATTTCACATGACTGGCCAGGGACACAGCCAATGGTAGGCCTGGCTCCCAAGTCGGTGGGCCTATGATTTCCAGGCACCCCATTGGCTGTGTCCCTGCCCAGAAATTAGTTAATAAAAATAAACAAAGACATCTAAATACATCCAGGAGCAAATATTTTCATAACAAATCACAACATTTCTTGAATGAAAAGTACTGGTTCTCATGATTAGAGAGGCACTTCCCCTGTCTCAGTAACGTCAGAGGATAGTGGTGAGTTTATTTCAAACAATGATTAAACCTCAGATCCACCAGTGAGATTTAAAAGCATGTCTGAGATCATTTTTTAGACAGGCATTGATCAGGTGAGGTCAAGAAATAATCTCCCAAAAAGTCCCTGAATATGTTGAGTATGGTCAAGTATGGTAAATCATCTCTGGATAGTGTATAATAGCAACCAGACACTATAAAGATCTGGCCACCCTTCCTAAATAAACTGAAGGAGAGAATGGAAATTCAGGAATATCACTATGACTCTATAGATGATTTTATAATAGCTACAGTGTTTATTGACTGAGCTGAGAGAAAACTGCATGGGTCAACAACATCGCATTCATTCCACATAACAGGCCTGAATGCAAGGCCGGAGTGGGACTAATTTTCAGCCCGGGAGTTTCATGCCTCAGACCAGCCCACTTTAGTTCACAACCTATTATACTGGAGATAAATATAATTATAGCTTTACTATTTAAGTCAGCTAAAGTGCACTATTCTCTACAACCTTGTTATTCCCAGTGTATTTTTCATGAACATCATTTCAAATTAGTGCAAAAAAGTGTAGCTTCACAACTGAATTGTAATCCTCTGCAATAGTGGTCTTTATCAGTTGGCTGATGACAGGAGGCAATGTATGACAGGATGTATTTCAAGGCCTCCCTTCAAACTCAGTGCCTCTTTGTTCGACATCATGGGGAAATCAAAAGAAATCAGCCAAAATTGTAGATCTCCACAAGTATGGTTCATCCTTGGGAGCAATTTCCAAATGCCTGAAGGTACCACTTTCATCTGTACAACCAATAGTATGCAAGTATAAACACCATGGAACCACGCAGTCGTCATAACGCTCAGGAAGGAGACGCATTCAGTCTCCTAGAGATGAACGTACTTTGGTGCGAAAAGTGTAAATCAATCCCAGAACAACAGCAAAGGACCTTTTGAAGATGCTGGAGGAAACAGGTATAAAAGTTTCTATATACACATTTAAACGGGTCCTATATCGACATATAGGACCCGTTTACCACTCAGTAATAGTGGAGGAAACAGGTATAAAAGTTTGTATATTGTCACGAGAGGGTGCATACATAGACCAATGCGCAGCGCAGGGATAGTTGTTCAACATATTTATTATACTCTGTAATAATGTAATAATGCCTCTAATTAGGGATCCAACACAAACCACCACCAGAAACAGAAAGAAAAGAACTGTCAGACTCTGACCATGGCTACATAGAGAAGCAAATAGGTTTCTCTATGGCCAGAGCCTGACATATATACACATTTAAACAGGTCCTATATCGACATATAGGACCCGTTTACCACTCAGCAAGGAAGAAGCCACTGCTCCAAAACAGGGGTGGCAGCATCATGTTGTGGGTGTGCATTGCTGCAGGAAGGACTGGTGCACTTCACAAAATAGATGGCATCATGAGGAAGGAAAATGATGTGGATATATTGAAGCAACATCTCAAGACATCAGTCAGAAAGATAAAGCTAATTCGCAAATGGGTCTTCCAAATGGACAATGATGAATATTTTAAGCTTTTGTTCAATATTTTTAGGACTATGAGTAAAGAAAATAATTGGAAGGTTAGAAACCACAATAGGTTACTTAGTGAACTATAGAATGGCATAGGATAGCAACAGGATGGAGATAGAGCAGCCAGTTAAGGCCAATGGTTAGAGCAGTCAGTAAAGCCCAATAGTTAGAGCAGTCAGTGAAGCCCAAGAGAAGATGATCATATGGTTTTATGGGGTACACTTAGACACACATTAGCTATAATATGAGAAGGACTAGAATAGTTGAATAGAACAGTGTCTGTATTGTGCTGTGGGTGTACCAGGTTGTAACAGGCACTAAGAATGTGGGTGTGTGTCTAGTGGCCTTCATGGGTGAATGTGTTTATCTTTGCACCATTACCATTACTAGGGGGTTGCTATTATGCTTTCACAGTTTCATATCTTGAAGTTTTATTGCCAATGGGGAGTGTTTTACATTTTGAAGGTTTAACTGCTGACAGGAAGAGGGGGTAGACGAGCCAGAGTTGAAAGGCTTTGAAACGATAGTGGACGACTGTTAGAGTTGGTAATGAGCCTATCCGTGAGGGAGGGGCTATGTATGCTATGTAACCACGAGTCTGGGAAGATCAGAAGTCTCCGTGGGCTCCTCGGCTTTTGTTGATTTGTAATAAAAGTCTATGTTACTTTTCCAAACTTTGAAAGTGCTTTATTGTTAAGAGAAAGCAGTAAGATTCTGCTACTACAACAATGACCCCAAGAATACTTCCAAAGTTGTGGCAAAATGTCTTAAGGACAACAAAGTCAAGGTATTGGAGTCGCCATCACAAAGCCCTGACCTCAATCCTATGGAAAATCTGTGGGCAGAACTGAAAAAGCGTGTACGAGCAAGGAGGACAACAAACCTGACTCAGTTACACCAGATCTGTCAGGAGGAATGGGACAAAATTCACCCAATTTATTGTGGGAAGCTTGTGGAAGGCTACCCGAAACGTTTGACCCAAGTTAAACAATTTAAAGGCAATGCTACCAATTACTAATTGAGTGAATGTAAACTTATGACCCACTGGGAATGTGATGAAAGAAATAAAAGCTGAAATAAATCCTTCTCTCTACTATTATTCTGAAATGTCACATTCTTAAAATAAAGTGCGGATCCTAACTGAACAAAAACAGGTAATTCTTACTAGGATTAAATGTCAGGAATTGTGAGAAACTGAGTTTAAATGTATTTGGCTAAGGTGAATGTAAACTTCAGACTTATATAAAATATTATTTATTCACAGTTTTTTCAAGTAGACAGTCAATACAGTTCAGTTCAACACAGGTACAAAAGAGAAATACAAAATATAAATAATAATTTGTAAAAAATAAATACAATAATTTATGGATTTAAATATAATAAATAGACTAACATGATCCTACATGGTTGTATTCATGCTTTATAAACTGGTAAGAGTATCTTCTGAGAAGAGTCCGGATGATCAGTACATCTGTGCCGCAAGGATATCCAATCTTTGCAGATGACGTTTCGTCTCTTTCCTGATGAGCTCCCACGAATGCGCACTGTAGTTCTGAAAAACACAAAAATAGAAATATTAGTTGGCTGAACTTTCTTGGCAATATACTGACCATATTGTCTTAAACAACAAAGGTAGGACTGGTGCCGTATGTATTAAGCTTCTCAGAGTAGGAGTGCTGATTTAGGATCAGTTTTGCCTTTTAGATCACTATAAATAGGGGGACAGATGAGACCTGAGAGAAGACATAATACTAGATTAGCAGTTCTTCTCTGAGATGCTTGATACATACGGCCCCAGAACCTAAACGTTTTTAACACAGCTCCTGTTTAGCCTAGCCTACTTTATATTCAATTGATTACATGTATCAAACACGTTTACATACGAAACCAAACTCACCATTTTTCTCAGAACCTCCCTATTCAACTTCTTGAAGTACCGTTTCAGTCTCCTCTCAGGTTTTATGGCAGGTGATACCTGTTGGAAAAAAATTAACAAAACATTAGCGTCATACAGATTTAGGATCTTAATTTCTTATTTGTTTCTGCTGAGAATTTTCATGGTAGGAAATTGACATTTATAGCGTATTCAAGGTTTAAAAAGGATTCTAAAGTTTCTAATTTCCACTTTAAAATATCAAGGCTGATTTGCCATAATGAAAAATGAATCAACCCCTAAAACATATCTGTAATAACCCATATACAGTGCATTTGGAAAGTATTCAGACCCCTTCCCTTTCTCCATATTTTGTTACATTACAGCCTTATTCAAATGGATTAAAGATTAAAAAAGGTCCTCATCAATCAACACACAACAGACCATAATGACAATGCAAAAACAGAAATACCTTATTTACATAATTATTCAGACACTTTGCTATGAAACTTGAAATTGAGCTCAGGTGCATCCTGTTTCCATTGATCATCCTTGAGATGTTTCTACAACTTGATTGGAATCCACCTGAGGTCAAATCAATTGATTGGACAAGATTTGGAAAGAAACACACCTATATATATATCAGGTCCCACAGTTGACAGTGCATGTGAGAGCAAAAACCAAGCCATGAGGTCGAAGGAAATGTCCGTAGAGCTCTGAGACAAGATTGGGTCGAAGCACAGATCTGGGGAAGGGTACCAAAACATTTCTGCAGCATTGAAGGTCCCCAAGAAAACAGTGGCCTCAATCATTCTTAAATCAAAGATGTTTGGATCCACCAAGACTCTTCCTAGAGCTGGCCGCCCTGCCAAACTGAGCAATCGGGGGAGAAGGGCCTTGGTCAGGGAGGTGACGAAGAACATGATGGTCACTCTGACAGGGCTCCAGATTTCCACTGTGGAGATGGGAGAACCTTCCAGAAGGACAACCATCTCTGCTGTACTCCACCAATAAGGCCTTTATGTTAGAGTGACCAGATGGAAGCCACTCCTCTGTAAAAGGCACATGATAGCCTGCTTGGAGTTTGCCAAAGGCACCAAAAGGACTCTCAGACCATGTTCTGATGAAACCTCTTTGGCCAGAATGCCAAGCGTCACGGTGGTGACTGGATCAGGCTGTGAGGATATTTTTCAGCAGCATGCCTGGGAGACTAGTCAGGATCGAGGAAAAGATGAACGGAGCAAAGAACAGAGACATCCTTGATGAAAACCTGCTCCAGAGAGCTCAGGACCTCAGGCTGTAATCGCTGCCAAAGGTGAGTAAAGTGTCTGAATACTTGTTGTTATGGGGTATTGTGTGTAGATCGATGAGGGAAAAAAACAATTTAATACATTTTAGAATAAGGCTGTAACGTAACAAAATGCGGAAAAAGTCAAGGGGATGAATGGACTTGATACGTGCATTTTTTCATTTGTATAGTTATTAGTCTGCACCTACACTTCCTGTAGGTTTTCACTCCAACCCTAATTTACCACACCTGATTAATTAGATGGTTGATAAACTGAATCAGGTTAGTTACAAATGGGGTTGGAGCAAAAACCTACAGGAGGGTACCTCTCCATGAACAGGGTTGGAGAGCCCTGACCTAAACAGTGATTAAACTTTAAAATAGACGTAGGTACTTACACAGGAATTAAGGTTCTCAAATTGGCGTTCGAGAATGTTGAGGAAATCGTCAAGGTTTTTCTTGTCCCAGTTGACAGCCTTCATATTCCCATCAAACAGTGTTTTGATTTGATAGATGGTGTCGTTCAGGAATCTGACTTTGTCCTCAAACTACACAGGAAGATATAAATAAATGTATTAGGAACAGTATAGGCTTCCAATTTGGCAACAATATTACACTGGGTCAAGACCGCTATACCAAACCATATGAGAACATGAGAAGTCAAAATTCTAGTCTTTACCTCAGCATCATCTATGTGTCTGTAAAGTGATGTTGGGAAAAAGACAGGAGCATCCTGCTTTGTGATATCTCCTCCCTGGAAAACAACCAATATAGTATGTTAAGTCACGTGTCAAATACTTCAAGAACAATCAAGACTGACATAAAGCATAGTTTATACTGCAAGGACAGTATGAGCCTAATATAGATAGCTTCTCGTGATCTCTCGGTCATTATAGCCTTAGCGCCCTTTTATTATGGATATAGGCTAACAGTTTTCTAACACAGAGGCTAAACATGAAACATATTAATATTTTACTTGGTTGGTTGTATTGCTGTCCTTAATACATGCATTCAGTCTCTTCTTACAGTGTGCTGATAACTCACCATCTGATCCAGCAGGGAAAGGTATTCTGTGCTCAAGTGGCCGTAGTGGTGTCGGATCCAGTCACAGCAATGACTCACGCTCTGCATACTGCAAATAATAAGAACAAGACACGTCCAACTCTGCATTGTATACATTGTAAATAGCAGTTTGTTCCGCTGATAGTTTTCCAGGTGAGTTTGAACATCTTGTCTGTGTGTTGTAGTTTTATGTGGAGTTGGGAAAGGGAAAACTGTATGGAGAATTTCCCCGATCAACCTACCGGAGGCGGGGACTTTCACTTTCCAGACTAGCATATGCAGCCGTAGGAATCCCATACCTTCTCCGTCTTCTGGAAGACCAAATCCCAGTTAATCTATACACATTATCCTTGAAATCAGCGTTGAACCATACGATAAGACTATTACATTTATATATCGGCTAAGCTATTAGCGAGAATAGGCTTTTCGTGAGCTATGCTTTCAACTATGGAAATATTCAACTGCTAATAACTTCGTGTGAACCGATAAAAAAAAGTCTGATAACAAAATCGTCGAAATCGAAATAAAACCCTCACTTCTTAACAAATCTAGCCATATAATACATTCATTTAGTGGGTTAAATTCAAAGTTAATCCGAAATATTGTTCCGCAGCTCCGGCAAGTCCTCTGCTGTTGCGCTACAACTGGAAAGTGAATGAGAGACGGCAGCGTCACTACCACCATCTCTCAACTTTCATTTTCACAATGACGTAACCAACTTTCACCCTAAAGTTGTCTGCTGGTGATGCAATGTTGACAAGCAACGACAACATGATTTGTTGGATCTTTCTACTTGTCATTTTCTTTACAAGGGGAAAATTAAATATCATACATGACTATAGTTACTTGGTATAGGCTACGATATCAGGGATAGTTTCCCTATAGAGTGAATAGTTTTGACAGAACTATAACCTATTGTTGTGTGTGTCATAGTGTTGTGCACGTTTTGGAATGACTATGTAAGGTCACATCTTGGCATTGATTTATTTACCCCTTTTTCTATATAATATTGGGATTAATTCAGAATATACAAAGACCGTAAACTGTAAAGATCATATATGGAGTGCTCCTCCCTAATAAATATCATATAGGGAGAGCTCATCCCTAATAAATATCATATAGGGAGTGCTCCTCCCTAATAAATATCATATAGGGAGTGCTCCTCCCTAATAAATATCATATAGTGAGTGCTCCTCCCTAATAAATATCATATAGGGAGTGCTCCTCCATAATAAATATCATATTGGGAGTCCTCCTACCTAATAAATATCACATAGGGAGTGCTCCTCTCTAATAAATATCATATAGGGAGTGCTCCTCCCTAATAAATATCATGTAGGGATTGCTCCTCCCTAATAAATATCATATAGGGAGTGCTCCTCCCTAATTAAGATCATATAGGGAGTGTTCCTCCCTAATAAATTTCATTTAGGGAGTGCTCCTCCCTAATAAAGATCATATAGGGTGTGCTCCCAGTGGCGTAGTGGTCTAACACCTTGTCTAAACCGGGGCGCTAGGTGTTATAATGTGCACTACAACAGCCGACCTCAGTTCATCTTTCAATCACCCTCGTGGGTATTAGCTTCTAAAAACCAATGAGGAGATGGCACGTGGGTATATGCTCCTTTAAGCCAATGAGGAGATGCGAGTGGTTTGGTCAGCATGTTATGGCATGCTGACCACTACAATCCCTGGTTTGAATCCAGCCGTGTTTGGGAGTTCCATAGGGCGACAAACAATTGGCCCAGCGCCGTCCTGGTTTGGCCGGGGTAGGCCATCATCGTAAATATGAATTAGTTCTCAACTTACTTGCCTGGTTAAACTAGATTTTTTTGTTTTAAATATATTATAGGGAAGTGGTCACCAAACTGTCTGCACGGTCCTGGAGACCAGCAGGAAGAGGTGCAGGCTTTTGTTCCAACCCAGCATGAACACACCTGTTTCATCAGGGTGTTAATGAGATGTCGTAGGTGGTTTCATCTTGAAATGTAATGTTAACTAGGATCAGTACCACCTATGTCCATTCGTTATAATCTAATAGGCTAAACTGATCCTAGATCATCATTGCTTCTCTCTGAGACGCTTTATGAGCCCGGCAGAATAATTAGTCTTGTGGAGCATTTTTATTTGGCCTTCATGTAAATATGTTAGATTTAGGGCATCAGACTGTTAAATAGCCATCACTAGCCGACCTCCTCCCAGTACCCTGCCCTGAGCTTAGTCACTGCCACTAGCCGGCTACAACCCGATTACTCTTCCCTGCACCTTAGAGGCTGCTGCCCTATGTACAGTACATAGATAAGGAACACTGGTCACTTTAATAACGTTTACATGTGAGCGAATGTCGCAAGGAAGGCGTAGTGGAAGCAGGCGCAGGGAGGCAGGAGAGTAACGAGAATGAATATTTAATAATAACGGAAACCAAACTCTCCGTTCTGAACATAAGGGGGAGCTACGAAAACACGTTAGCTCCCATACACACTCAAAGTACAATAATCACCGACAGGGACCCGGGGTGTGCAGAGGGAATAAGACGCACCCACAATTAGTGAACAAATGGGGAACAGGTGCTGAAACGAAACAGCGCAGACAAACACTGAGTGGTGGGTCGGTGGTGGCTAGTACTCGGGCGACGTCGACCTATTTCGGCAGCCCGCCCGAGGGAAGGGAGTCACTTCAGCCGAAGTCGTGACATTACATAATGTTTTAACCATTTCATATGTATTTGCTATATTCTTGTTAAGGTCATCCTATTCAACTATTGCTGTATATTTACTATTCAATCCACGTATACTTCACATGTTGTCACATTGCATAATAATGGGACGAAGAGCGGAGCGTTCTGGTAGAGACATTCCTTTTATTATATTGAATTCTCTTACTATTAACTATTAAAGAGCAAAACAATAATCAAAAGGAGAGTAAAGCAAAATGACTTACAACACTACAGTCATAACACGAAACAATGATCCACAACGCAGGTGGATTGTGGAGCGTTTGTATAGCATCCCCAATTAGAGACAACTCTGGACAGCTGTCTCCAATTGGGGATCACCAACAACCCACTCCCTCTTGTAGGATTCTGGGGCCTGGCCTCAGTCAGATCATCACACATGTACTATATATTATATCCCCATACTGTCCATAATGTCTATACATCCCATCAAACACACACAAATACATATACAGTTGAAGTCGGAAGTTTACAGACACCTTAGCCAAATTCAATTAAACTCTGTTTTTTTACAATTCCTGACATTTCATCCTAGTAAAATTCAATGTCTTAGGTCAGTTAGGATCACAACATTATTTTAAGAATGTAAAATGTCAGTTAGTATTTGGTAGTATTGCCTTTAAATTGTTTAACTTGGGTCAAACGTTTCGGATAGCCTTCCACAAGCTTACCACAATAAGTTGGGTGAATATTGGCCCATTCCTCCTGACAGAACTGGAGTAACTGAGTCAGGTTTGTAGGCCTCCTGCAGCAAAGCAGCCCCACAACATGATGCTGCCACCCCCTGTGCTTCACGTTTGGGATGGTGTTCTTCGGCATGCAAGCCTCCCCCTTTTACCTCAAAACATAATGATGGAAATTATGGCCAATCAGTTATACATTTGATTCATCAGACCAGAGGACATTTCTCCAAAAATTAGTTGTGTATGTAAACTTTCGAGTTTGTGTGTGAATATATATACACTCCGACACTCCGCCATTGCTCTTCCTAATATTTATATATTTAATATGTCCATTCTTTTACTTTCAGATTATTGTGTATTGTTGTGTATTGTTGGATATTAATGCGCTGGTAGACCTAGGAACATAATTATTTCGCCACGTTCGCTCTTACATCTACTAAATATGTGTATTTACATTTGATTTGATTAAAAGAGATTTCAGCTAAAGCCACAATTATTTAATTAAAACATATTTCATCATTACAATAACAAACACTTCGTTTCAGGTTGCAGTAATAAATACAGTATACAATGGTCTTCATAAATACAAAAATAAATGCACGAAAATCAATCACATAATTATTTAGTATAAAAACATGTTTTACTCCACATAGTTGTGAATACATTACTACACAATAAATGAATAAGTTCAAAAACAAATAAATAAACATATAAATAAATAGATATATAATTAAACAATCTCTACATTAGAACACACATAACGCTCATTGGCTTCTTAATGTTGTGTCTAGTCTTCGTAGGTGTGCCAGCACCACTGTCCGTATGTCTTCCCAGCCACTTGCGCTGTATTGCTGCATAAATGAAATACAATTGTTTAGATTTGAGAATAGACAGATGTTGTATCATCACATAAATACATCCAGATTTGGTGAATGCACTCTCTCTGTAAGACAAATGGATCAACATACCTCGCGTTTCAAATAATTCTTAAGGAACTTGAAGTGAAGGCTCATCTTTTTGTTCACTCTTTTGACAGATTTTGTTAGTCTAGTTTTCATGGCCTTTACCTGTTGGAACAAAATACAAATAATGAATGTAATATTATGATTTGTTTAACATGTAACCAACTAAGATTACAATCTAAAATGATAGGATGTTTTCTTTTTTGCATTACTGTTAAGAGACAAATGACATACGCATTGGTCCAACTCCGAGGTCTGGCGATAGAGGTCATTCATAAACTTGTCAACTCCTTTCTGGTCCCAGGCGGTGGACTCATATTTACCACTGCTGTACAAATTCTTTATAGCGTTCAGAGTTTGCGAAATGAAGGCAATTTGTTCGTCAGCCTAGAAGAAGAGGGATTTGTATTAGACTTATGAATTGAGGGTAAATATAAGACAATTATAGAAATTTGCTTATTCGTTCTAACCTAATTATATACAGTGCATTTGGAGAGAATTCAGAGCCCTTCAATATTTCCACATTTTGTTACGTTACATCCTTATTCCAAAAAATATATAATAATGTCATCAATCTACTCACAATACCCCATGATTAAATTTTTGCAAATGTATAAAAAATAAAAACTGTTTCGTTATGTTGTATTGTGTGTAGGTTGATGAGGGGAAAATACAATTTCATCCATTTTCGAATAAGGCTGTAACGTAAATACAATTGGAAACAGTGAAGGGGTGTGAATACCTTCCGAATGCACTGTATATATTTAGAAAACATGGTTAGAACAAAACTATTTTCAGAGTGAAGGCTATGCAGATTTCTTACCTTGAAATTATCGACTTGTCTGTATTGCTTGTCGGGGAAGGTAATCTGAGGTTCTCGAGAGACTTCATGACCCTGAGATGCCCCAAAATATAAACAAGATATTGCATTATTGTTACTGTACATAAAGGAGTCAGGGAATGAAATGAAACATAGCAGCACGTGAAATGTTGAAAAGATGACAACAGCTCAATGACCAGGAACAAGTGAATAAACATGACCGCATAGCCTACCATTTTCTGAAGCATACTTATGGCATTGTTGCTGAACACTTGGAACATGCTCGGAGACCGAGGCAGTGTCCTCATCCAAGTGCACCCGATGGTTTTATGCCAGGTGCAAATCGTCAGGACCAAGCACATCCAAAGGCTGATTGAACCCATTTTAGCGTAGTTCCACTGTAGTTCTCGGTCTGTCCGCAATCAACGGTGGTGCACTTCCGAAAGATTGCCTACTTTGTATAATTCCCCGAAAAAAAATGGTTTTCAATAAATGATGAAAATATAAAGTGTTCTTCCTGATCGATCCCCTTCTCGAGTTCTGCCATGCTCCAATCTGCGTCGATCATTTATACAAAGATTCTACACGGTGTTCCAAAAGTGAAAGATGGAAATCCCCGCACACTTTCACACCTGAGAGTGTGGTTTTCCGTCTGGAGACAATTCACTTAACGTACAGGTGCATCTCTCGAATAATTGTTACGTTCTTGATTTATTTGCTATTTTCTCATAATACATTGGCAGGAAAATGTTTTTTATTACAAAAATAGACATGTGAATACATTTTAGTCAGACTATGGCCTAAATAAATCTCAGCATATAGCACCAAACTGAGTTTGGAATTTCACTTCGGAAACAATAGCAAAATATATTGTCTTTGCAAACGCAACACCTTTTCATTGCACACATAAACTATGGTCTCCAACTACGTTGACCCACTTGCTTAAAGGGCAATTGTGATTTGTGGACAACAACTGCCTATTTAAAGATACATATCAACCTTGTATGGGTTCTGTCAATTATACACTCAACATTACTTTATATTTCGTTTTAGAAACGGGTATGGGTGATGTGAAATATATTGGTAGAGCTCCTCATACATTCTCCCGGTTTTCAGAATATGACACTGGTAGCCTATCCAGTGCACAGGCAGTATAGGCTTTGTGAATATTGCTTAAATTGGAGGCTATATTGCAGTGGCTTTTGAATCTGGGACTATAGGCAAGTGTGTGTAAAATATAGGCCTGTTAGGTAGATAATCTGTCAAAGCAATCCATATTCGTGTGTTTTTATTGGACTTGTAAATACATATTTTATTTATGAATCCAGTTATGTGAGTCGATGGGACCTCTGCATCTATTATCTTTCCCCTCTTGGGACTGAAGAGTAACAGCATGGTTTCAGGAGCGAATGCTATACTCCATTGAACTAACATTCCAAATGTGGAATTATAATTATGTAGCATGATATACCGACTTGCCTAGTTAAATAAAGGTTGATGTTTATTGTTTTTCATTTGAAGATGACGTTGATATGGAAGTATGAGGAGGAATAAGATTTAGGATAACATTTCATAGAGAAATTCGTCTTCATTCAACGGTTGCATCACACCACACAATTTTACAAAATTGCTATCACAAATCCAACACATTAAAGCTGTGTCTGTGTCTGTTTATTCAAACATTATACACACTCTTAACTACAAAAATTAACTACAATATGCTACCTTTAAAATAATTCTGAAAGAAAAAACGAGAAACTAATATCTATTTTTTTTATCGTAAAAGAAAACATAGCATACATAGGCCTACATCATAGGTATAATCACCCCTCTCAATAGTTTACATTTAAAACCCCAAAAAGTAAACCTAGGAGATGTTTTACCAGCTGTTTGAAGTAGTTTTTAACTTTGTCTCCAATTCGAGGGTTAAGATGCAGACTCATGTTTTTGACCAGAAAAAATGTATTAACATAACAAACAACTTGAATTTGAATTTCCTTGTGAATAATATTAATAAGGTGAATTACACGGATACTATGATTAATAAAGTAATAGCCTACTTTTGTTGGAAGTGCTCACCGGCCAGTTGATACATAAGACTCAGTGCATATTTTTTCTCCCGTAATGAAAATCACATCCCGTGAAACCAATTAAATCGAAGACTAACACTGAAGTTATTATTGCCACGCATGCTCTTAATATTGGCTAGTATCACCTATAATGATAGCGTTGGACGTTGGACCATTATCCATGGCGCCTCTTGGACACAGCTGTGTCTCCTCCCAGACCACACACATAACAGCACAAAGTCATAACCCATTTCCACAATTGATATTCTTGAAATGTGTTAAAATGTGAGTTTAAACCCTAACCTTTTTTACACTGCTAAAATAAAGACTAAAAATCGCATTTTTGTTGTCAGGATTGTTTATGATATAACCAATTGTGACATTGTGGCTGTGGTAACTAGTGGAAACACCATAAAAGCTTACACTTTCGAAAACGAAAGTTTTTACATGTCACTTCATTTCGTCATCTATCCTAGCATGTAGAAAGTTACTCGTCACCTTTTTACATGGTGACCAAACCTGCTCTGCGCGTGCGTCCGCGTGCGCACGTAGACTTTGTCTATCGACACCAGATGCGTTCATGACACGCAGGTTAAAATACCAAATCCAACTCTGAACCAACTATGCTGAAAAAATATAAACGCAAAAAGGCAACAGTTTCTAAGATTGTACTGAGTTACAGTTCATAGAAGAAAATCAGTCAATCTAAATAAATTACTTATGCCCTAATCTTTGATAACACGACTGGCCAGGGACACAGCCAATGGTAGGCCTGGCTCCCAAGTGGGTGGGCCTATGATTTCCAGGCACTCCATTGGCTGTGTCCCTGCCCAGAAATTAGTTAATAAAAATAAACAAAGACATCTAAATACATCCAGGAGCAAATATTTTCATAACAAATCACAACATTTCTTGAATGAAAAGTACTGGTTCTCATGATTAGAGAGGCACTTCCCCTGTCTCAGTAACGTCAGAGGATAGTGGTGAGTTTATTTCAAACAATGATTAAACCTCAGATCCACCAGTGAGATTTAAAAGCATGTCTGAGATCATTTTTTAGACAGGCATTGATCAGGTGAGGTCAAGAAATAATCTCCCAAAAAGTCCCTGAATAGGTTGAGTATGGTCAAGTATGGTAAATCATCTCTGGATAGTGTATAATAGCAACCAGACACTATAAAGATCTGGCCACCCTTCCTAAATAAACTGAAGGAGAGAATGGAAATTCAGGAATATCACTATGACTCTATAGATGATTTTATAATAGCTACAGTGTTTATTGACTGAGCTGAGAGAAAACTGTGCATGGGTCAACAACATCGCATTCACTCCACATAACAGGCCTGAATGCAAGGCCGGAGTGGGACTAATTTTCAGCCCGGGAGTTTCATGCCTCAGACCAGCCCACTTTAGTTCACAACCTATTATACTGGAGATAAATATAATTATAGCTTTACTATTTAAGTCAGCTAAAGTGCACTATTCTCTACAACCTTGTTATTCCCAGTGTACTTTTCATGATCATCATTTCCAATTTAGTGCAAAAAAGTGTAGCTTCACAACTGAATTGTAATCCTCTGCAATAGTGGTCTTTATCAGTTGGCTGATGACAGAAGGCAATGTATGACAGGATGTATTTCAAGGCCTCCCTTCAAACTCAGTGCCTCTTTGCTCTACATCATGGGGAAATCAAAAGAAATCAGCCAAAATTGTAGATCTCCACAAGTATGGTTCATCCTTGGGAGCAATTTCCAAATGCCTGAAGGTACCACTTTCATCTGTACAACCAAGAAGCTTAATAAGCTAATACCCACGTGGTTGATTGAAAGATGAACTGAGGTCGGCTGTTGTAGTGCACATTATTAACACCCAACGTGCCCGGTTTGGACACGGTGTTAGACCGCTGTGCCACTCGGGAGCACTCACTATATGATCTTTATTAGGGAGGAGCACTCCCTATATGATCTTTATTAGGGAGGAGCACTCCCTATATGATCTTTATTAGGGAGGAGCACTCCCTATATGATCTTTATTAGGGAGGAGCACTCCCTATATGATCTTTATTAGGGAGGAGCACTCCCTATATGATCTTTATTAGGGAGGAGCACTCCCTATATTATATTTATTAGGGAGGATCACTCCCTATATGATCTTTATTAGGGAGGAGCACTCCCTATATGATCTTTATTAGGGAGGAGCACTCCCTATATGATCTTTATTAGGGAGGAGCACTCCCTATATGATCTTTATTAGGGAGGAGCACTCCCTATATGATCTTTATTAGGGAGGAGCACTCCCTATATGATCTTTATTAGGGAGGAGCACTCCCTATATGATCTTTATTAGGGAGGAGCACTCCCTATATGATCTTTACAGTTAATATACGGTCTTTGTATATTCTGAATTAATCCCAATATTATATAGAAAAAGGGGTAAATAAATCAATGCCAAGATCTGACCTTACATAGTCATTCCAAAACGTGCACAACACTATGACACACACAACAATAGGTTATAGTTCTGTCCAAACTATTCACTCTATAGGGAAAAAATCCCTGATATCGTAGCCTATACCAAGTAACTATAGTCACATATGATTTCTAATTTTCCCCTTGTAAAGAAAATGACAAGTAGAAAGATCCAACAAATCATGTTGTCGTTGCTTGTCAACATTGCATCACCAGCAGACAACAGTAGGGTGAAAGTTGGTTACGTCATTGTGAAAATGAAAGTTGAGAGATGGTGGTAGTGACGCTGCCGTCTCTCATTCACTTTCCAGTTGTAGCGCAACAGCAGAGGACTTGCCGGAGCTGCGGAACAATATTTCGGATTAACTTTGAATTTAGCCCACTAAATGAATGTATTATATGGCTAGATTTCTTAAGAAGTGAGGGTTTTATTTCGATTTCGACGATTTTGTTTTCAGACTTTTTTTTATCGGTTCACACGAAGTTATTAGCAGTTGAATATTTCCATAGTTGAAAGGATAGCTCACGAAAAGCCTATTCTCGCTATCTTAGCCGATATATACATGTAATAGTCGTATCGTATGGTTCAACTGTCATTCAACGCTGATTTCAAGGATAATGTGTATAGATTAACTGGGATTTGGTCTTCCAGAAGACGGAGAAGGTATGGGATTCCTACGGCTGCATATGCTAGTCTGGAAAGTGAAAGTCCCCGCCTCCGGTAGCTTGATCGGGGAAATTCTCCATACAGTTTTCCCTTTCCCAACTCCACATAAAACTACAACACACAGACAAGATGTTCAAACTCACCTGGAAAACTAACAGCGGAACAAACTGCTATTTACAATGTATACAATGCAGAGTTGGACGTGTCTTGTTCTTATTATTTGCAGTATGCAGAGCGTGAGTCATTGCTGTGACTGGATCCGACACCACTACGTCCTTTTGAGCGAAGAATATCGTTCCCTGCTGGATCAGATGGTGAGTTATCAGCACACTGTAAGAAGAGACTGAATGCATGTATTAAGGACAGCAAAACAACCAACCAAGTAAAATAGTAATATGTTTCATGTTTAGCCTCTGTGTTAGAAAACTGTTAGCCTATATCCATAGTAAAAAGGCGCTAAGAATATAATGACAGAGATATCACGAGAGGCTATCTATATTAGGCTTATACTGTCCTTGCAGTATAAACTATGCTTTATGTCAGTCTTGATTGTTCTTGAAGTATTTGACACGTGACTTAACATATTATATTGATTGTTTTCCAGGGAGGAGATATCACAAAGCAGGATGCTCCTGTCTTTTTCCCAACATTACTTTACAGACAAATAGATGATGCTGAGGTAAAGACTAGAATTTTGACTTCTCATGTTCTCATATGGTTTGGTATAGCGGTCTTGACCCAGTGTAATATTGTTGCCATATTGGAAGCCTATACTGTTCCTAATAATTTTATATCTTCCTGTGTAGTTTGAGGACAAAGTCAGATTCCTGAACGACACCATCTATCAAATCAAAACACTGTTTGATGGGAATATGAAGGCTGTCACCTGGGACAAGAAAAACCTTGACGATTTCCTCAACATTCTCGAACGCCAATTTGAGAACCTTAATTCCTGTGTAAGTACCAAGTCTATTTTAAAGTCTAATCACTGTTTAGGTCAGGGCTCTCCAACACTGTTCATGGAGAGGTACCCTCCTGTAGGTTTTTGCTCCAACCCCATTTGTAACTAACCTGATTCAGTTTATCAACCATCTAATTAATCAGGTGTGGTAGATTAGGGTTGGAGTGAAAACCTACAGGAAGTGTAGGTGCAGACTAATAACTATACAAATAAAATTTTTTACTTATCATGTCCATTGATCCCATTGTCTTTTTCCACATTTTGTTACGTTACAGCCTTCTTCTAAAATGTATTAAATTGTTTTTTCGATCTACACACAATACCCCATAACGACAAAGCAAAAACGGTGTTTTCAAAATGTTTGCAAATGTATTAACAGTAAAAAATTGAAATATCACATTTACATAAGTATTCAGACACTTTACTCACCTTTGGCAGCGATTACAGCCTGAGGTCCTGAGCTCTCTGGAGCAGGTTTTCATCAAGGATGTCTCTGTTCTTTGCTCCGTTCATCTTTTCCTCGATCCTGACTAGTCTCCCAGGCATGCCGCTGAAAAATATCCTCACAGCCTGATCCTGTCACCACCGTGACGCTTGGCATTCAGGCCAAAGAGTTCAATCTTGTTTTCATCAGAACAGAGAATCTTGTTTCTCATGGTCTGAGAGTCCTTTTGGTGCCTTTGGCAAACTCCAAGCAAACTATCATGTGCCTTTTACAGAGGAGTGGCTTCCATCTGGTCACTCTAACATAAAGGCCTTATTGGTGGAGTACAGCAGAGATGGTTGTCCTTCTTGAAGGTTCTCCCATCTCCACAGTGGAAATCTGGAGCTCTGTCAGAGTGACCATCATGTTCTTCGTCACCTCCCTGACCAAGGCCCTTCTCCCCCGATTGCTCAGTTTGGCAGGGCGGGCAGCTCTAGGAAGAGTCTTGGTGGATCCAAACATCTTCGATTTAAGAATGATTGAGGCCACTGTTTTCTTGGGGACCTTCAATGCTGCAGAAATGTTTTGGTACCCTTCCCCAGATCTTTGCTTCGACCCAATCTGTCTGAATAATTATGTAAATAAGGTATTTCTGTTTTTGCATTGTCATTATGGGCTGTTGTGTGTTGATTGATGTGGACCTTTTTTAATCTTTAATCCATTTTAGAATAAGGCTGTAATGTAACAAAATATGGAGAAAGGGAAGGGGTCTGAATACTTTCCAAATGCACTGTACATGGGTTATTACAGATTTGTTTTAGGGGTTGATTCATTTTTCATTATGGCAAATCAGGCTTGATGTTTTCAAGTGGAAATTAGAAACTTTAGAATCCTTTTTAAACCTTGAATACACTATAAATGTCAATTTCCTACCATGAAAATTCTCAGCAGAAACAAATAAGAAATTAAGATCCTAAATCTGTATGACGCTAATGTTTAGTTAATTTTTTTCCAACAGGTATCACCTGCCATAAAACCTGAGAGGAGACTGAAACGGTACTTCAAGAAGTTGAATAGGGAGGTTCTGAGAAAAATGGTGAGTTTGGTTTCGTATATAAACGTGTTTGATACATGTAATCAATTGAATATAAAGTAGTCTAGGCTAAACAGGAGCTGTGTTAAAAACATTTAGGTTCTGGGGCCGTATGTATCAAGCATCTCAGAGAAGAACTGCTAATCTAGTATTAGGTCTTCTCTCAGGTCTCATCTGTCCCCCTATTTATAGTGATCTAAAAGGCAAAACTGATCCTAAATCAGCACTCCTACTCTGAGAAGCTTAATACATACGGCACCAGTCCTACCTTTGTTGTTTAAGACAATATGGTCAGTATATTGCCAAGAAAGTTCAGCCAACTAATATTTATGTTTGTCTGTGTTTTTCAGAACTACAGTGCGCAGGCGTGGGAGCTCATCAGGAAAGTGACGGAACGCCATCTGGAAAGATTGGAAGTCTTTGCGGCAACGATTTACTGATCATCCGGACTCTTCTCAGAAGATACTCTCTTACCAGTTTATAAAGCATGAATACAACCATGTGGGATCATGTTAGTCTATTTATTATATTTAAATCCATAAATTATTGTATTTATTTTTTACAAGTTATTATTTATATTTTGTATTTCTCTTTTGTACCTGTGTTAAACTGAACTGTATTGCCTGTCTACTTGAAAAAATGGCGAAACAATTACATTGAACATGTGAATAAAAACGTATTTTGACTATTTTCGTTGTCTAAAACCAATGAGAGTGGATTTATAATTTTGAGTGATCTTATCTGACCAACAGAGAGGATGCAGAAAAACTTGTTGCTGATCGTCAGTCACATGATAATTCTACTTTAAATTGATGTATTCTTATTGTTTTGTTTCTTTGTGTAATTTATTTTTAATCTGTTCTGGGTTTTGTTTTGTTTGTTTTTTGTGTGTCAATCACACTGGGACAGTGGGCTGAAAGGTGCGCAGGGATCTGGGTGAGGAGAAGAGGATAATCTGGGGGACCAGGAACTTAAGTCCCACTTGCCATCTGTGTGATGTTTATTTATAAAGTCTGTCCAATGTATTGAACACCTGTATGTCTTACTATGATTGGAGGAGAAATAAGAAGAAAGACCATATGGAAAAAGAGACAAAAAACAAACAATACATTTAATAGATAATAGTTTAGTCCCCTGAACGAGGCAGGGGTGGTGGTGGACATAACAAATAAATACTAATAAATTATTGATTTAGCTTAGTCATAGGATGCACCTGAGCTCAATTTTGCTTATATACAGTGTATCCAATGTTGGGATGACCATGGAAGGATGGTCCTCTTAAAAACCTAAATTAGCACGACAGGATTTGGTAGTTGGCTGACATAAACCATTGATGATTGTAATATCTCAATCTGTAGCCTAATTTCTCAATCTAGGCACAATTTACATCTTGTCTGACCATTTCATGTTTTAAATACATAGAGGGGTGGTTTTCCGGTACAGTGCTAGCAAGAGAATGTGCACATCGAATTCAACATTTTTTTATTTCAAGACACCCGTTATCAACAGGTAGTTTAAATCTAAATTTAAATTTAAGTAGCTAAATAATATCTAATGGAATGATTTTATAGCACATTGATTTACATCCATTTATTTTTCACAACAGAGAGATGGTTTTGACTGCAATACATCATTTTAGGTCAAGTGAAAAATATTTGCTAAACCTCGTCAGACTCTGTTTGGAACAAAAGTCATATGGATTACTTTAGATATATAATTATCCGATAGACATCGAATTTATCTGAATGCGAGAGTATGATTTTTTGCCTGCTAGTTGATCAGTTAATAGTTAAACGGTAACCTGTTATAAAGGCTTAATATAAAAACTGCATCATCAGACATCTACACCTCCAATTAACATCGTCGTCATCAATCTATGATTCTAAATCTCAATGGGACTTTCACGGTTAAATACATCATCATAAGCATTACCATCATTCACATTAGGTCAAACACATTATCATCGTCATGGTTGTAGTCTTGATAAGCGCCCAATAAAGGCTCATTTAGGGCATATACTCTTTTTTTAAACAGAAATGAACCAACTGTAAAAAGATCCGCTTGGAATGTACTGAATCAATTTAATAAGAATGAACCTCATGAGAGAAAAGGAACAGTAATTCCCCTGCTGCCAGCAAAGCCAATAGGGCTGCACTCTACTCTCCATTTTAGAGGCGGGACGGCTTTAGCTTTCATTCAGCACTACCAGTCACTCTATTAATAAAATAGTTTATATTTCAAATATGTGCAGTATTAACACTGAACAGTCATGCTTCAGATTCCATTACCTGATTAAAAGAGAGTCACAACAGACTAACTGTGAGCTAAATGTGATCGCAGTACTACGCGTATTGAAAAAACCTTTCTGGTTAAAACTACACAGAATCTGAAAAATGTGGGGTACAATTTCAGCATATTTATATTGAACAACCATTGTATCATAGAAATAAGAAATAGCCCACTGTTTTCGTAGTTTTTCATATTCAATATGGCCTACGTTTTAACACCTGCTGAATATATTATAATGACATTCATTGCTACATTGTAATTCTCTACATACATATATATGAAAACTGTTAACTTGCGAGGCAAACATTTTCTGATTAATTTCAGAATACCACCATTCACTGAAAATTGTGGCTTATAAAGGGAAGCGAAAGCCTGAACCATGCAGCCCTTCTTCACCACAAGGAATGTTTATACCTTCACGTAACGATACTTGGGTTTATATAAGATGGGCAACTTCAACAATCTAGGTATCAAATCAATCGAGATTAATATAATCGGTCGTTAATCATTTATAATAGCTGTTGCACTCAAACTTTAATAAAATGAACATGGCTGTATTGAAATGGTTGAGCATTTTCCTGACTCTGTTCTGCCAAGGCACAGCAGCATCCAAACCTTGCTGGTGGACGCAGTCTAGGTTGAGGATCATGAACGATAAGAGCATAGATCTGCTCTTAGATATGGTGAGTCATTTAAATTACACAACTTGATGCGCAATATCCGCTATGATTTTCACATTTCTATGTTGCATTACAGCACATTTTATGTCTAACTAATGCTTTCCCTCTCCGTAACACAATATTTAATTTAAGGTTACAATACCAATACAGTTTACTTCTTGATATTGATATGAGTTCTATTTCAGGGTGGACTCTTACCACTAATGTGTGCAGAAGAAAACGTCGAACACATGTTTGCAGAGGATGTTTACAAGAACAAACAGGTAGGATACACTGTTTTAGACTTTTGATAGTCTAAACTACAGAAGAACTTCTTGCGATTTCAAAATGGTAAATTGTAAGTTTTACCACGTATTTCGACACCTTGTGCCTAAAACCCTGTTGTATTTTATCCAGGGCGACGACGTCTCTGTGGTTGCGTTAGAGGCTATGGGATATGTGTACCAATTATTTAACAACAGCCTGACTTCTGTCACCTGGGACCAAACATCACTTAACCTTTTCCAAAACATCATATATCGTCAAGTTGAGAACTTAAAGTTATGTGTAAGTATGATCCCTCCTATGTAACCGATAGTTTATACACTGAGTGTACAAAACATTATGAACACTTTCTCTTTCCATGACAGACTGACCAGGTGAATCCAGGTGAAAGCTATGATCCCTTATTGATGTCACCTGTGAATCAATCAGTGTAGATGAAGGGGCAGATACAGATTTAAGCAGGATTTTTAAGACTTGAGACAATTGAGTCATGGATTGTGTATGTGTGCAATTCAGAGGGTGAATGGGCAAGACAATAGATTGAAGTGCATTTGAAGGGAGTGTGGTAGTAGGTACCAGCCGCACCGGTTCCACTTGTGTATCAAGAATGGTCCACCACCCAAAGGACATCCAGCTATCTTGACCCAAATATGGGGTGCATTGGAGTCACCATTGGCCTGCATTCAGGTGGAACGCATTGACCAAATATTTGTACAATATGTTCATAACCTTTCATAAGAACTAATGCACTCACCACTATGTTTTATCGTCTCCAGGTCGCAGATGGTGATGGGACATCCTCTGGAGATGGAGGTTCGGTTACTGCAGGCAATGCGTCTCTCAAAACCTATTTCGACAAGCTGAACACCTTCTTGAAAGAGAAGGTGGGTCTAATATCAAATGTTCTCAAATAGAGCCTAAATCAATCTTAGCAAAAGTTATAGATCACCACAAATCGGATGCAGTTCACTGCCACAACTCACATATGAAATTTGGAACTCCCAAACGCGGGTTTTGTGTTGTCGGATTCCTTGACTGGTTGAGTTGACTGAAAAATATGTATATCTTGTACGCTCTCCAGGAACACGGCACATGCGCATGGGAGATCGTGCGAAAGGAGGTTCGCCAAAATCTGGTGCAGTTTAAGAAATTCATCGAAAGCTGAGTCAAGCCGTGAGGAGAACCATCATCATTGGAGACGTGACATAATCCTCAGGCTGGCTAATAGATTGATGGCTGATACATTTATTGACTGACTGACTGGCTGGCTGCGAGATTGACTGACTGGTTTATTTATTTGTGAATATTGGTTGACTGATATTTATGTTTACACTATGTATTTATTTATTATTTTATTTATTTTAATACAATTAAATGAAAATCACCTGCATCTGTTCTCATATCATTTTCATTAATTCATGCAATCATGCATTCATCCATTCATTTGTTTATAAACTGACTTTTTTAAAAGGGCAATCCGCAAGTCAAACACCAAAGCGGTCACTCAACCACAATTCTGGTAAATAATGAGGGGGTTGAAGACAAATAGCCACTGCCACAGAGCTGTGGATGCAAGGAAGGATCATACATGAGATCAAAATAATAGTTTTATCTAGATATTAAAGCTATACAGTGTTTTTTATATTGATTGTTTCAACCAATGGCTTAAATGGCTTATATTTGGGGTTCTGATGAGATACAACTGTATCCTGTATCAATAATTTAAAAGTCAAAAAATGTATGTAGCAATCGCAGAAATTCCCCCTTAAGCATAGCACGTCCAGGACGATGTAGTATTAAGGATTTTTATTTAGGTAATTTTCTAGTAAAACTACGATAATGTTTTCACAACACATTGGCACAATGGTTTATTCATATTGGCCTACTAGTCTCGCATAATGATGAAATATTAAATGTATTCAGATACAGACGTCATAAAATGCTGATTCATTTCTATTCATTTTAATCATCACTTAAAATCAACAATTTCATTCAAATGTATATACATTAATGGGGTTAAAATCCAAGATGGTGTAACAGTGCGGACGTGTTTTTCTTGTTCTGTCTAATGTCCCGTGTAAATAGTTTGTAATTAGTCTGTCTTTCTATATATTTTATTATTCCCCATATACTTCTCCTGCAACCCGCCTCACCCAACATGGAACGGATCTACTATCTTCTTTATTTTCTTTACTGCTTCATCATTTAACTGAACCGTTGACAGAAGCTAGCCTACTGCTCTGCCTGCATCAGCCAGCTTTTAGTTAAGACAATATCGGCCAGTCTGCACAGCTGCACTACCAACCCAACGCATATCGGATTGCGTTCCCTTCCACTTCACCGGATTTCTATCGAAATCACAGGGCCATCACACCGGATCATCACAGCTAGCTAGCTGTAACCGAGTAGCTGCTGTTGTTTGGCTAACACCATTGTCCAGATGCTACCACCAGTTGCCTTGAGCTAGCCTCGAGCTAGGCCCATCTCCCGGCCAGCCGACGTGTACTAGCAAATCCCCGGGCTACAGTACCTTTGTCAACCGGCCTGGACCTTCAGAGGAAAAGCCCCGCCGAGCCATCACGACTGGTCTGCCGACGTAATGGTCCGACGTGGTCTCAAAAGGCTTTACCTATGCGACGTCGCCGAATATCCATCTGCTAGCCCCAGCCCGCTAGCATTCTGAACGCCGTGCCTCCCGCTCGCCTAGTGCAGCGCCCACTGAACTGCTCCCTGGCTCACCTCTTTGCTGCTCATCGGACCTTATGATTACTCGGCTAAACAGCTGATTTCTGCTGGACTGTTCCGTTACACGGTACCTCATTCTGTTTATCTGCTAGGCCTCAGGTCTGAACTCAGGTCCTGTGTGTAGCACATCAATTTCTCTATCTGACCCTCTTTGTCCGTTCATCGCCATTTCCCGTTGTTGTCTTAGCTCTCTTGATTAACTGTGTTTGTTTTATGCCTCTTTCTTATTTCAATATGCCTTGTCTGTTGCTGTTAAGGTTAGCTCTTATTGTTTTATTTCACTGGAGAGCCCCCGGTTCCGCTCAACATGCCTCAGATAGCTCCTTTGTCCCACCCCCAGACATGTGGAGACCTCACCTGGCTTAACTGGTGTCTCCAGAGATGCAAACTCTCTCATCATTACCCAACGCCTAGGTTTACATCCACTGAACTCACATCCTACCCTATCCCTGTCTGTACATTATGCCCTCAATCTATTCTACCGCACACACAAATCTGCTCCTTTTATTCTCTGTACCCAACGCACTAGAAGACCAGTTCTTAAAGCCTTTAGCCGTACCCTTATTCTACTCCTCCTCTGTTCCTCTGGTGATGTAGAGGTAATCCCAGGTCCTGTAGCCCCCAGCACTACACCTATTCCCCAGGCGCTCTCATTTGTTGACTTCTGTAACCGTAAAAGCCTTGGTTTCATGCATGTTAACATCAGAAGCCTCCTCCCTAAGTTTGATTTATTCACTGCTTTAGCACACTCCGCCAACCCTGATGTCCTAGTCGTGTCTGAATCCTGGTTCAGGAAGGCCACCAAAAATTCTGAAATTTCCATCCCCAACTACAATATTTCCTGTCAAGATAGAACTGCCAAAGGAGGCGGAGTTGCAATCTACTGCAGAGATAACCTGCAGAGTTATGTCATACTGTCCAGGTCTGTGCCCAAACAGTTTGAGCTTCTACTCTTAAAAATCCACCTCTCCAGAAATAAGTCTCTCACTGTTGCCATCTGTTACAGACCCCCCTCAGCCCCCAGCTGTGCCCTGGACACCATATGTGAATTGATTGCCCCCCATCTATCTTCAAAGTTTGCACTGTTAGGTGACTTCAACTGGGATATGCTTAACACCCTGGCTGTCCTTCAATCTAAGATAGATGCCCTCAATCTCACACAAATTATCAAGGATCCTACCATGTACAACCCTAAATCCTTAAACATGGGTACCATCATAGATATCATCCTGACTAACTTGCCCTCCAAATACACCTCCTCTGTTTTCAACCAGGATCTCAGCAATCACTGCCTCATTGCTTGCGTTCGTAATGGGGTTCGTAACGCGGTCAAACGACCACCACTTATCACTGTCAAACGCTCCCTAAAACACTTCTGCGAGCAGTTCTTTCTAATCGATCTGGCCCAGGTATCCTGGAAGGATATTGATCTTATCCCATTTCAGTAGAGCATGCCTGGTTGTTATTTAAAAGTGCTTTCCTCACCATCCTAAATAAGCATGCCCCATTCAAAAAATGTAGAACTAAGAACAGATATAGCCCTTGGTTCACCCCAGACTTGACTGCCCTTGACCAACACAAAAACATCCTGTGGCGCACTGCATTAGCATTGAATAGCCCCCACGAAATGCAACTTTTCAGGGAAGTCAGGAACCAATATACACAGTCAGGTAGAAAAGCAAAGGCTAGCTTTTTCAAACAGAAATTTGCATCCTGTAGTACTAATTCCCAGAAGTTCTGGGACACTGTAAAGTCCATGGAGAACAAGAGCATCATCTCCCAGTTGCCCACTGCATTGAGGCTAGGAAACACTGTCACCACCGATACATTTTCGATAATCAAAAATTTCAATAACCATTTTGCAACGGCTGGCATGCTTTCCACCTGGATCCAACAGCTCTGTACCCACTGCAGCAATTTGCCCAAGCCCCCCCCTTCTCCTTCACCCAAATCCAGATAGCTGATGTTCTGAAAGAGCTGCAAAATCTGGACCACTACAAATCTGCTGGGCTAGCCAATCTGGACCCTTCCTTTCTAAAATTAACAGCTGAAAATGTTGCAAACCCTATTACTAGCCTGTTCAACCTCCCTTTTGTATCGTCTGAGATCCCTAGAGATTGGAAAGCTGCCGCGGTCATCCCCCTGTTCAAAGGGGGAGACAGTCTAGACCCAAACTGTTATAGACCTATATCCATCTGTCAGGCTCTGGCCATAGAGAAGCAAATAGTCTGACAGTGTCGTTCTTTTCTGTTTCTGTGTGGGGTTTGGGTTGGATCCCTAATTTGAGGCAGCTGCACCGCATTGTCTATAATTAGGGATCTTATATATGTCAGTCTGTCATTCACTCTGGTGTGGGTTGTTTATCATTTGATCATTGCTTCAGGCTTTAATGAATGAATTATTTTCAGGATTATATTAAACTAACAATGATCATCTGCTGCAGGTCATCTAACTACCCTAAGAATGGCACTTCAGACTATCACTTGGATGAGCGCCTTCCTCTGCCTCGCGCAAGTTTGCTCCATGCCCATGTCTTGCTACAACGACATCTGGTGCAAACAACCCACATCTTACTGAGAGACATGGTATTTTTTTAAATTACTTTTGATTTGAGATGTATTATCCAACTATGTTTAACTGAATAGCTCAACGTGAATACTGTTTTTTTCTCTTTTTTTCAGGGGGTAATTTTCCTCTGGAGTGCCTGCAGGAGAATGTCTTCATGGCATTTCCAGCCACCGCATTTGCAAACTCCGACGCGCCACAGGTAAGGGGAAGAGTGCATATCCACGTCTTCTTTACAGCATGAAATAGTATTTGCAACCGTTAGGATTAGAAAGTAGAACACTTTAAACTGACATTTATGTCATTTAAAATCATTGTTGTTGTCCGTTTCAGTTGAGCAGCAATGGTGCTAAGGCTATTTATGATACATTGAAGAACATCGACTCATTGTTTGCAGCTGACGACCTGCCAACTAAGTGGGACCAACAGAAGTTGGATGATTTTCAGAATATTATATACCGCCAGATTGAAGAGAGCAAATGTGTGAGTTGCTATGTCAACACAGCTTAACTGTTTAATTGTGGTATGGTGGCATTTGAATTATTATTAATCGCCTGCCTCTTTCTTTCTGGCAGATGATGGGCAGTGTGGATACAAGTGATAATCTCATCAGGGCAGAGGGACTGAAGACATACTTTGGGAACATTACAGCAGTCCTAAAAGAAAAGGTAGGCTATAGAGTAAAACCAAATATACCATCATACAAAACATTGTTTTGATAATATCTCTACATTGGACAATATTAGCCTACATTACCCTAACAGTTTATTTGTATTTCCACAGAATTAGTTACTGCGCCTGGGAAGTGGTTCGAAAAGAACTCCTGTACACCCTACAGTTCATTCTGGAACACAACTCTGATAGCCTTCTGAAGTCCAACAGAACATGAATTTGAATTTGCAGACCTTTTTTACAATTGTGCTTGATTTTGATAGACTACTATTCTACAATCATGTAATTTGCAAATTGCAATATTATTTATTTATGTATTTATTTATTTATGTAGGACTATTTATGAATGTATTTATTTATATATTTGAAAATTGTGCCCGTTGTTGCTATTCATCAAATTTTCAGTTAATAAATATTGTTATACTTTTAAATACAGTGCCTTCAGAAAGAATTCAGACTCCTTTACTTTTTCCACATTTTGTTACATTACAGCCTTATTCTAAAATGTATCAAATTGTTTTTTTCCCTCATCAATCTCAACACAATTATCAATCATTACAAAGCAAAACCAGTTTTTTAGAAATGTTTGCAAATGTATTAAAAAATATATATATATTACATTTAAATAAGTATTCAGACCCTTTACTCAGTACTTTGTTGAAGCACCTTTGGTAGCGATTACAGGCTCAAGACTTCTTGGGTATGACACTACAAGCTTGGCACACCTGTATTTGGGGAGTTTCTCCCATTCTTCTCTGCAGATCCTCTCAAGCTCTGTCAGGATGGATGGGGAGCGTTGCTGCACAGCTATTTTCAGGTCTCTCCAGAGATGTTCGATCAGGGTGAAGTCAGGGCTCTGGCTGGGCCACTCAAGGACATTCAGAGAGTTGTCCCGAAGCCACTGCTGCGTTATCTTGACTGTGTGCTTAGGGGCAGTTAAAATCCTATTCCTGTATAGCCTATTCTCGCGAACAGCCTAGCCTACATATAAATATAATGACCTATATTATCGTGGTTGAACCATCATCCAACGTTGGGATTTGGTCCAGAAGACCAGGAAGGGAATTCCTTTGGCTGCATGTGCCAGAATGTGGAAAGTTAAAGTCTCGACCTCCGGAAGGTTGATCGGGGAAATTCTCCATACAGTTTCCCTTTCCCAACTCCATATTAAACTCCACTGCTATAAACCAAAACACAAGGGGGAGTTATTTATGTCATTTATGCCACAAGATAATCATATCACAACGTCTCAAAGGGACTTTTCTTCTCTCCTTTAGTTTTTTTTTCCTTTCATTGTATTCGTTTTCTAATCTGAACATCTGCAGCCATGAATACCGAACTCTTTGTCAGATGAATGACATTCCCTGGAGCCAACTTGACCCTGACGGCCAGGAGGAGGAGGAGGAGGAGGATGTACCGTGGGACCTCAGTGTCAACATGTGACATGTACATTGAGATAGTTCACCTGCACTCACTGTGTTCAAGTTAGTGCCAAAGAACATCTTGGCATTTCCTGTTACTTTTTTTAAAGAATGTACCTGAGATATTGTATTTAATGTTTTGTGGAAAATACCTTTTGTAAACTGTATATCTTAACGTACTACTACTGCATATAGCATGCTTTTGAAATTCTGTAAATGTTTATTAATGTCATGTCCTGATATGTTTCACCTGTCTGTGTTTGTCCCCTCCCCACACCAGGTGCACCCCATCTCCTTCATTAATTAGTTTGGGTATTTAGTCCATTGGGTTCTGTTGGGGTTTTGCCAGATCGTCTTGCCTAGTCAGTCGTTTCCAGCACTTTCCTGTATTACTAACTCTGCCAGTCTGTTTCCCGGTATTTGGACCTCTACCCGCCTGTTGGATTACGTTCCTGTCTAGCCCCTCATGTGCCTTCGACCTTCTGATCTGCTGCCAAACGAACTCTGCCTGCATTACGGATTACGAGCCTGCCTACTCCTCTGTACCGCCATCCTTCTGACCCCCGGTACCGAACGCTGCCTGGACTACGACCACGAACCTGACTCTCCTTATTGGACGACTGCTATTCAGATCCCCTGTTACGAACATTGCCTGTCATTTACTACGAGCCTGTCTTGCCCCATATATCCTATTAAACAGTCAATCATATCTCTGCCTCCGTGTCCGCTTTTGGGTCCCGTATATCTGTCGCTCTGTCAGAACGATCTGGCCATGACGGACCCAGCGGAGTTGACCCATCTACAGAACGCAATAGCCCACCAAGAGGTTGTTGTGGGTCGACACGAGGAGGTGCTACGTTCAATAGCAGAGGAAATCCGTGAGCAGAGAGATAACCAGCAGCGGGTCACCGAATGCCTGCTCCAACACTTGGAGAGATTAACACTGGCACTACCGGCACAGAGCGCTTCCCCCCCGTCTCCTGTCCCACCTATACCCAGCAACCCAACACCTTCCCCGGTATCCCTAAGAGAGCCACACTTACCTGCTCCCGAACGGTTCTCGGGTGATTCGAGTTATTGTCGTCCTTTCTTGTCCCAGTGCTCGCGTATCTTCGAACTGCAGCCATCCTCTTTTCCCACAGAAAAGTCACGGGTCGCCTATATGATAACCATGATGACGGGGCGAGCCCTGGCCTGGGCTACGCCGATATGGGACCAGCAGCTTCCCGTTTGTTTCAGTCTAGCAGCGTTCACTACGGAGGTAAAAAAAGTTTTCGATGCTCCACTATCCGGAAGAGAAGCGGCACGTCAGCTGCTACATCTAAGACAGGGGACTAGCAGCGTGTCGGATTACTCTATTAAATTCCGTACCCTGGCAGCGGAGTGCTCATGGAATTCCGAGGCTCTGCTCGACGCCTTCTACGACGGATTATGTGATCCCATCAAGGATGAACTCGCCGCCCGAGAGGTGCCTCCCAGTTTAGACAGTCTCATCTCCATTGCCATGCGTATTGGCAGTAGGCTTCAGGAACGTAACCGGGAGAGAGAGAATCGTCGTCCTGCCCAGGCACTTCCGCATTTCGGCGGACTGGGTAGCAGAGCGTCACCGGGAGTAACGGCACCACCCGAATACTTCCGAGAACCATCGAGGGAGTCCGAAGTCCTGACATCTGAACCCATGCAGATAGGAAGGACACAACTGACGGCCGAGGAACGTCAACGCAGAATAGACAGTCGCAGCTGCCTCTACTGTGGAAAGAAGGGACATTATGCAGCCGGTTGTCCTTTAAAAAGGGCGGGCTCATTCGTAACTGCAGGAATACGGGTGAGTCAAACCAAAACCCCGTGGGTACCCCCGGTTCGTTTTCCTTTTCCTGCCACAATTATTTGGGATTCCCAAACCCTTAGAGTAAATGTCCTTATGGATTCAGGAGCTGACGATTGTTTTATTGATAATTCCCTTCTGGTCAAATTAGGCATTCCTTCACGCCCTCTAAGCACACCCATCGAAGCCACAGCCCTGGACGGTCGTTCTATTGGGCGGGTGTCTCAGATATCGGTGCCGGTTACTCTGATTCTGTCTGGCAACCACAGGGAGGAGATCCAGTTCCTGCCCCTACATTCCCCTAATGTTCCAATTGTGTTAGGCCATTCTTGGCTTGTTAAACACAACCCTCACATAGATTGGACTACCGGTTCTGTTACTAACTGGAGCCCTTTTTGCCTTGCTCATTGTCTGAAGGCTGCACCTCATGTTCTAACAAGACAGGTTTCACAGGCCACGGAGGACATCGATTTGTCATCTGTCCCCCCCGAATACTGGGATCTAAGGGAGGTCTTCAATAAGTCTCGGGCTACCTCGCTACCACCTCATCGGCCATACGACTGTGCCATAGACCTCCATCCAGGCACATCACCCCCCCGTGGACGTCTGTACTCCTTGTCCGGTCCGGAGACTAAGGCCATGGCAGATTATGTGGAGACCTCTCTCAGGGCTGGGATTATTCGGCCATCTTCCTCTTCTGCTGGCGCGGGGTTTTTCTTCGTAGCCAAAAAGGATAAGACTCTTCGTCCATGCATTGATTACCGTGGTCTTAATGACATCACGGTGAAGAACCGATATCCACTCCCTCTGCTGGCCTCCGCTTTTGAATTGCTCCAGGGAGCCACGATCTTCTCAAAACTGGACCTCCGAAATGCGTACCACTTGGTACGGATACGAGAGGGTGATGAATGGAAGACTGCGTTTAACACTGCTAGTGGACACTACGAATATCTGGTGATGCCATTTGGGTTGACTAACGCTCCCGCTGTCTTCCAGGCTCTGGTAAACGATGTGCTCCGGGACATGATTAATCGTTTTGTCTTCGTGTATCTGGATGACATTTTGATTTTCTCCCACTCGGCCCAGGAACACACAGCACACGTACGTCAGGTCCTCCAGCGATTATTAGAGAATCAGCTGTTTGTAAAAGCAGAGAAGTGCGAGTTCCATCGCTCGGTCATTCCTTTCCTGGGTTACATAGTGGCTGCGGGTAGCATCCGGATGGATCCTGGCAAGATCCAAGCCGTCACTGATTGGCCACAGCCCTCTTCACGCCTGGATCTGCAACGCTTCCTGGGGTTTGCCAATTTTTATCGACGATTCATTCGGAATTACAGCATTTTGGCAGCCCCTCTCACTGCCCTGACCTCAACTAAAGTGAGTTTTGTGTGGTCACCCCAAGCAGCCCAAGCATTCACTGCCCTCAAACAGCGCTTCACTTCAGCCCCCATTTTGACTCACCCAGACCCAGCCCGGCAATTTGTTGTGGAGGTGGATGCCTCCAATATCGGCGTGGGGGCTGTGTTGTCGCAAAGGTCGGACAAGGATCAGAAACTGCATCCGTGTGCATTCCTCTCCCGTCGTCTGACACCTGCTGAGGTAAATTATGACGTCGGCAACAGGGAACTGCTGGCGGTCAAGACAGCATTGGAGGAGTGGAGACATTGGCTGGAGGGGGCGGAACAACCATTTATTGTGTGGACAGACCACAAAAATCTGGAATACCTACGCTCAGCCAGGAGACTCAATGCCCGACAAGCCAGGTGGGCTCTGTTTTTTACTCGGTTTGATTTCACCCTGTCTTATCGGCCTGGCTCAAAAAATACGAAGCCAGATGCCCTCTCCCGGGTGTTCAGTCCTACTGCTGCGGTCCAAGGTAATGAACGCATTCTTCCGGTCTCTTGTCTGGCTACGCCCTTGATCTGGGGCGTTGAAGAGGCGGTGCGTAATGCGCAGCAGTTGAGCCCTGACCCAGGAGGGGGTCCGCCGGGCTGCCTATTCGTACCTGACCCTGTTCGATCCAGAGTCCTGGAATGGGGCCATTCGTCGAGACTGACCTGCCACCCCGGCGCTCGTCGGACCCTGGCATTTATCCGGCGACGATTTTGGTGGCCCACCATGGGGGTGGATGTTCCTTCTTTTGTCTCGGCCTGCACGGTATGCAACCGAAGCAAGACGTCCCGCCAGGCCCCAGCTGGTCTCCTGCAGCCCCTCCCTGTCCCTCATCGTCCATGGTCGCATCTCTCCCTGGACTTTGTCACAGGTCTGCCACTATCCGACGGCAATACCGCCATCCTCACCGTGGTAGACCGGTTTTCGAAGACGGCACACTTTATTCCCCTGCCTAAGTTGCCATCGGCCAAGGAGACGGCCCAATTGATGGTGCAGCACGTTTTCCGGATCCACGGACTACCCACTGACATTGTCTCCGACCGGGGTCCTCAGTTCACCTCCCAGTTCTGGAGGGCTTTCTGCACCCTTATTGGATCTTCTATCAGCCTGTCCTCAGGGTTCCACCCAGAGTCTAACGGTCAATCAGAGCGGGCCAATCAGGACCTAGAGACTGTGCTTCGGTGCCTGGTTTCTGACAATCCCACCACCTGGAGCCGGCAACTTGTTTGGGTCGAATATGCCCGCAACACCCTGCCTTCCTCCGCTACGGGGCTTTCCCCCTTCGAGTGCTCCTTGGGCTACCAGCCTCCGTTGTTTCCGGAGCAAGAAGAGGAGGTTGGTGTCCCGTCGGCCCAGTTGTTCGTCAGGCGCTGTCGTCGGACATGGAGAAAGGCCCGGGCGGTTTTGCTACGCACCAATGCCAGGTATCGGCGGCAGGCCGACCGTCGCAGGACCCCGGCTCCCCACTATCGTGTGGGCCAGAGGGTGTGGCTGTCCACCCGAGATCTGCCCCTTCGGGTGGAGAGTCGCAAGCTTTCATCCCGTTACATCGGCCCTTATCAGATCTCCCGGGTGGTCAACCGCTCAGCTATACGCCTCATGTTGCCCCGGTCCCTCCGCATTAATCCTACCTTTCATGTGTCCCGTGTAAAACCTGTCTCTCATTGTCCTTTGTCTCCTGTTCCTAGGCCTGCCCCTCCTCCTCGGGTTATTGACAACCAACCTGCCTGGACGGTGCGTCGCCTCCTGAGAGTCCGTCCCCGGGGCCGGGGTTTCCAGTATCTGGTTGACTGGGAGGGCTACGGGCCAGAGGAGCGGTCTTGGGTCTCTACCAGGGACATCCTCGACCCGGAGCTCATTGCCGACTTTCATCGACGGCATCCCGGTCAGCCAGGTATGCACCCGGGTCGGTCGCCAGGTGGCGCCCGTAGGGGGAGGGGTACTGTCATGTCCTGATATGTTTCACCTGTCTGTGTTTGTCCCCTCCCCACACCAGGTGCACCCCATCTCCTTCATTAATTAGTTTGGGTATTTAGTCCATTGGGTTCTGTTGGGGTTTTGCCAGATCGTCTTGCCTAGTCAGTCGTTTCCAGCACTTTCCTGTATTACTAACTCTGCCAGTCTGTTTCCCGGTATTTGGACCTCTACCCGCCTGTTGGATTACGTTCCTGTCTAGCCCCTCATGTGCCTTCGACCTTCTGATCTGCTGCCAAACGAACTCTGCCTGCATTACGGATTACGAGCCTGCCTACTCCTCTGTACCGCCATCCTTCTGACCCCCGGTACCGAACGCTGCCTGGACTACGACCACGAACCTGACTCTCCTTATTGGACGACTGCTATTCAGATCCCCTGTTACGAACATTGCCTGTCATTTACTACGAGCCTGTCTTGCCCCATATATCCTATTAAACAGTCAATCATATCTCTGCCTCCGTGTCCGCTTTTGGGTCCCGTATATCTGTCGCTCTGTCAATTAACTTTTAATATTTTATTAAAAGTTCTTCTTTCCTCATTTTGTTTAAGCGTTTGTGTCTCTTAGAGATCGAAAACAAGTGCAGCCAGTCAGCGTGTTTATGTTTTGTGGTAAAATGTGTCATAAAATTTCAAATTAGATGATTAAGTATTGGGGCGGCAGTAAAGGAGTCACAATCCGCCAGCAGGCACAGAGTTTGCTCGCCTGTGTGTGTGTGTGTGTGCGCCCCCCAGGGGAACGAGCTTCCTCAAACCGCTGCCAGTCTCACCTGTGTGTGTGTGTGTGTGTGTGTGTGTGTGTGCGCCCCCCAGGGGAACGAGCTTCCTCAAACCGCTGCCAGTCTCACCAGAGTTATTTATGTAATTTATGCCACAAGATAATCATATCACAACGTCTCAAAGGGAGTTTTCTCTCCTTTAGTTTTTTTCCTTTCATTGTATTCGTTTTCTAATCTGAACATCTGCAGCCATGAATACCGAACTCCTCCCTATCCAGACTGTTTTACTGTAAGTCACTGTGGTGGGTCACAGTCATTTCATGATATTGTATGTATATATTATTGTTGGATGAAAGTGTAAACATGTTTTAATTTAAATTACAAGAACGTGCAGTCAGTGCCACGTCCAGTAGTATTTCGCTTTCCCTCCTGATTAGTTAGGTTTTAGTGATTGACAGCCAAACACATAAAAGTATAGAAAGTTTTAATCTGTTGTCGTGAAATGTACATTAATGTATATTAGTGTCACGATTGTGTGTGTGGAGAGACCAAGACGCAGCGCAGGGATAGTAGTTCAACATGTATTTTATACCATGTATAAAACCAACTCAAAATGTACCAACTAACTAAACAAACCCAACACACGATGTACAAACGTCACGTTACAAAAAACAAACACGAAACAACGGACATGTTAAATGTGCACACTTACTGTCACCGTGACGACCCACCACCCAGTGTGAAAATCTACAAACCTATGTAGGATCCCTAATTAGAGACGATGCGCTACAGCTGCATCTAATTAGGGATCCCACACAAACCACCACCAGAAAGAGAAAGAATAGACCTGTCAGACTCTGACCATGTTTAGACCAAATAGGCTTCTCTATGGCCAGAGCCTGACAATTAGTCAGCATTAAGCTTGTCTCCTAGCTTATCCACTCTGCGGTATGATGAGCAGTAGGCCTAGTCCTGGGATCCGAATGAGGAGGCGTACTCAGGTAACCATCCACCGATTTTGGCAGACCAATATGGGACTTATGTATTGAAAGTTGGAGTTTCAATATGTTGTTTCTAAAGTTTACAGTACTCTATATTAGTCAGCATCAGACTTCAAACTTATCCCCACTCTGGTATGATGAAGAATCCCAATGAAGAGAGTGATAACCAGGCAACCATGGATGGTTTGGGAGGAGACATACAGTCAGGTCCATAATTATTGGTACCCTTGATAAATGTGAGCAAAAATACTGTATAAAAATACTGAGCGATGTTGTGCACTCAAAACAATTGGGAAATTATATAATTTTATACTAATACAATTGCTCAGAGACACTGTGTCATGTCCTGATATGTTTCACCTGTCTGTGTTTGTCCACTCCCCACACCAGGTACACCCTATCACCATCATTATCAGTTTGGGTATTTAGCCTCTTGGGTGCTGTTGGCATTTGCCAGATCGTCTTGCTTAGTCAGTCGTTTCCAGCACTCTCTTGAATTACTAACCCTGCCAGTCTGTTTCCCGGTATTTGGACCTCTACCTGCCTGTTGGATTACGTTCCTGTCTAGCCCCCTCATGTGCCTTCGACCTTCTGATCTGCTGCCAAACGAACTCTGCCTGCATTACGGATTACGAGCCTGCCTACTCCTCTGTACTGCCATCCTTCTGATTCCCGGTACCGAACGCTGCCTGAACTACGACTACGAGCCTGACTCTCCTTATTGGACGACTGCTATTCAGATTCCCCGTTACAAACATTGCCTGTCATTTACTACGAGCCTGTCTTGCCCCATATATCATATTAAACAGTCAATCATATCTCTGCCTCCGTGTCCGCTTTTGGGTCCCGTATATCTGTCGTTCTGTCACACTGATTTTGTTTAACAAGTAACATTTGTTTTAGTTGAAGATTTGAGTCAGAATTATTGCCACCCTTGTTTTCAATACTCTAGGATAACAACACTGAGCCTTTTTCTAACATGGTTTATGAGATTGGATAACAAGTTGGGAGGGATCTTAGACCATTCCTCCTCACAGTATCTTTCCAGATTGTTGATATCCTTCTGCTCTTATGGACCACCCTCTTCAATTCAAACCACAGGTTTTCAATGGGGTTCAAGTCGAGACTGAGATGGACATTGCAAAATGTTAATTTTGTGGTCAATTAACAAGGGCCCCAGGACCAGTGGAAGCAAGATAGCCCCATAACATCATAACACCACCACCATATATTACTGTAGGTATGAGGTCATTTTCATTTTCAAGGCCAAAGAGCTCTAATTTTCATGTCATCTGACCATATAACCGGTTCCAATCAAAGTGTCAATGCCATTTATGAAACTCCAGATGATCAGATGACATAAAATAGAGCTCTTTGGCCTGAAAAAAGAAAGCATATGCAGAGAAGTACCTTGTAGCTACAGTATACCTCAAACCTGCGTTTGGAATTGAAGAGGGCAGTCCATAAGAGAAGACAAAGGAGATCAAGTGTTCTGGAAACATTCTGTATGGAGGAATGATCTAAGATCCCTCCCAACGTCTTCTCTAATCTCTTTCTCTGAGCAATTGTATGACTACAAAAATAATATAATTTCTATTTTTTTTAGCATACAATATACTGTAGCTCAGTATTTATATTATTTACTGTGTTTTCTTTACCATCCTTCTTTCTCATCTTTATCAGTAATGATGGACTTGACAACACCTTTTCATTTGAGGATTAGAAGAGAAGTAGTTTATGGTCGGTTGCATAAAGCCACAGGTCTGTGGTTTCTTCCAGGGTTAGCTAGTTGGTTTCACAGGTGTCGGCTGCTCATAGTTCACACCTCCCTTCGTAGCACTAGTTTTGCTAAATACCAACTAATAACACACATTCGGTGGAAGTGGCAGACTGGGGAATTTTGAAGACAATTATTGGGCCAAGGATGATGAGTAATACTTGACCTCAGAAGAAGATGAATAAAACACCAATAAGAGACTGAGGTTTACAAAACCAGATGCTATTTCCTGACCTTGTGAAAGTTTGTTACCTCAATCATGACCCAAACTCTCATATATTTTAGCATGTGAATTATTGATTCAAATGAGCTCAGGCATTGAATCATTAATCCATAACTTTGACTTAAAAAGGAATTAAAATGTTACTCCTGCAATAGTGTAAAACTATTTCCTTAAATGTAACAGTTAATTGTTAATAAAAATGTAATGGTAAGTAATGATGAGAAAAAGCAATATGAAAAACTGACATTTAAAACCTTAACTTTTCTTTAGTGATTGGCAATATTCTGCCAAATGTTGACATTCTGCCCTAATTCAGTGTCAGACCCGTCCAACTTGTCATATTTTAGGGTGTAGTTCTCAGACAGATTTACCACAGCATTTATAGCCCCTTCATGAACTTCCACAGTAATAATCCCCTGTGAATCAGATGAGATATTTCTGTTTTAGAAAAACTTTTTTCACTGTCATAATAGAGTATTTTGTGTAGAAAAAATATATAGTATTTAACCCATTTTTAATTCAGGCTGTAACACATCAATACGTGGAATAAATCAAGGGGTATGAACACTTTTTGAAGGCACTAAGGAAATGGAAATTTAAACTGAAAGTGGAAAAGGAAAACGTAGGGAAGATTTCACTGCTTGTGAATTCACTATGAATCTGTTCTGTTTATTCGGGAAATATTGTTATGATTATGTTATTGTGGAATGCAATTTCATGGAGGGGTTTGAAACGGAATTCGTAAGAGATCAAAGTATTGTTTTCAAAACAGGCAGGCCCTGCTGAAACCTGTTTACATATCCTCACTGAAGACATGCTTTTGAATATAGCCTAGAGTTCGAGAAGTTACATCTGACTTGTTTTTAGTGCTTTCCTTTGTGGATTAGTAGGCTATAGGCCAAATTCTACTGCCAGCCGTTTATGTCCTGAGCATGTTTAACCCAAATCTGAACGTTCACACACCGATATTCTCTCTCTCTCCCTTCTTAACAACGTTTGAGCCTTCACACGGCCAGCTCTGAGTTACATGTTTTAAACCTACTTAGGACAACGTGCCTCCCATGAAAGAACACATTATGAGAGGGAAGTAGACCACACGAAAAGAGAAATCCGGTCTTGCGGTTCACTAGACAAAACTTTCCCAAATTCATTCTTTTTAACTCTTAATTTAGTGCGATACCCTTTCACTTTTTGTACATCCTTTCAAGCCTCACTATTTAAGAGCCGCAGATATGGGATCAGAACACAACCCCTATTCTGACTCTGGACGAATTGTTCAATATACTGGCAACAGGTGAGTCAACAATATGTTATCATTTGATCATTGCTTCAGGCTTTAATTAATACATTATTTTCAGGATTATATTCAACTAACACTGATCATCTGCTGCAGGTCATCTAACTACCCTAAGAATGGCACTTCAGACTATCACTTGGATGAGCGCCTTCCTCTGCCTCGCGCAAGTTTGCTCCATGCCCATGTCTTGCCAGCTACAACGACATCTGGTGCAAACAACCCACATCTTACTGAGAGACATGGTATTTTTTTTTAATTACTTTTTGATTTGAGATGTATTATCAAACTATGTTTAACTGAATAGCTCAACGTGAATACTGTTTTTTTCTCTTTTTTTCAGGGAGGTAATTTCCCTCTGGAGTGCCTGCAGGAGAATGTCTTCATGGCATTTCCAGCCACCGCATTTGCAACCTCCGACGCGCCACAGGTAAGAGGAAGAGTGCATATCCACGTCTTCTTTACAGCATGAAATAGTATTTGCAACCGTTAGGATTAGAAAGTAGAACACTTTCAACTGACATTTATGTCATTTAAAATCATTGTTGTTGTCCGTTTCAGTTGAGCAGCAATGGTGCTAAGGCTATTTATGATACATTGAAGAACATCGACTCATTGTTTGGAGCTGACGACCTGCCAACTAAGTGGGACCAACAGAAGTTGGATGATTTTCAGAATATTATATACCGCCAGATTGAAGAGAGCAAATGTGTGAGTTGCTATGTCAACACAGCTTAACTGTTTAATTGTGGTATGGTGGCATTTGAATTATTATTAATCGCCTGCCTCTTTCTTTCTGGCAGATGATGGGCAGTGTGGATACAAGTGATAATCTCATCAGGGCAGAGGGACTGAAGACATACTTTGGGAACATTACAGCAGTCCTAAAAGAAAAGGTAGGCTATAGAGTAAAACCAAATATACCGTCATACAAAACATTGTTTTGATAATATCTCTACATTGGACAATATTAGCCTACATTGCCTAACAGTTTATTTTTATTTTCACAGAATTACAGTTACTGCGCCTGGGAAGTGGTTCGAAAAGAACTCCTGTACACCCTACAGTTCATTCTGGAACACAACTCTGATAGCCTTCTGAAGTCCAACAGAACATGAATTTGAATTTGCTGAACTTTTTTACCATTGTGCTTTATTTTGATAGACTACTATTCTACAATCATGTAATTTGCAAATTGCAATATTATACATGTATTTATTTATGTATTTATTAATGTAATTTATGTAGGACTATTTATGAATGTATTTATTTATACATTTGAAAATTGTGCCCGTTGTTGCTATTCATCAAATGTTCAGTTAATAAATATTGTTATACTTTTAAATACAGTGCCTTCAGAAAGAATTCAGACTCCTTTACTTTTTCCACATTTTGTTACATTACAGCCTTATTCTAAAATGTATCAAATTGTTTTTTTTCCTCATCAATCTCAACACAATTATAAATCATTACAAAGCAAAACCAGGTTTTTAGAAATGTTTGCAAATTTATAAAAAAAATAAAAATAAAACTGTAATATTGGGGTATGACACTAAAAGCTTGGCACACCTGTATTTGGGGAGTTTCTCCCATTCTTCTCTGCAGATCCTCTCAAGCTCTGTCAGGTTGGATGGTGAGCGTTGCTGTACAGCTTTTTTCAGGTCTCTCCAGAGATGTTCGATGAGGGTCAAGCCCGGGCTCTGGCTGGGCCACTCAAGGACATTAAGAGAGTTGTCCCGAAGCCACTGCTGCGTTATCTTGACTGTGTGCTTAGGGGCAGTTAAAATCCTACTCCCGTATAGCCTATTCTCGCGAACAGCCTAGCCTATATATAAATATAATAACCTATATTATCGTGGTTAAACCATCATTCAACGCTGGGATTTGGTCCAGAAGACGGACCAGGAAGGGAATTCCTTTGGCTGCATGTGCCAGAATGTGGAAAGTTAAAGTCTCCGCCTCCGGAAGGTTGATCGGGGAAATTCACCATACAGTTTCCCTTTCCCAACTCCATATAAAACTCCTTAACGGAGCCAAAATGTTCAAACTCAACTGGAAAACTATGAGCAAAGCACTCTACTATTTACAATGTATACAATAGAGAGCTCTACGTGTATTATTTGCAGTATGCAGAGCGTGAGTCATTGCTGTGACTGGATCCGATACCGCCCATTGAGCGCAGAATACCTTTCCCTGCTGGACCAGGTGGTGAGTTATCAGTACACTGTATTGAAGACTCAATGGATGTATTCAGGAAAGCAATCAAAGCAAAATAGTAATACGTTTCATGTTTATCCCCTGTGTTAGAAGACTGTAGTCTATATTTGAACAGCCATAGTAAAAGGGTGCTAGGCTATAATGATGATCACGAGAGGCTACCTACACTCGGCCTATACTGTCCTTGCAGTTTAAGCTATACTTTTTGACGTGTGACTTAAAATACTATATTGGTTGTTTTCCAGGGAGGAGATATCACAGAGCAGGATGCCCTTGTCTTTTCCCCAAAATTACTTTATAGACGCAAGGAAAATGCCAAGGTAAAAACTAGAATTTTGACATCTCTTGTTCTTATATTCTTTGGTATAGCGGTCTTGACCCAACGTTACATTGATGCCATAATTTAAGCCTATACTGTTTCTAGTCTTATTTGTTATATATTCCTGTGTAGTTTGAGGACAAAGTCAGATTCCGGAACGACACCATCTATCAAATCACAAAACTGTTTGATGGGAATATGAAGGCTGTCACCTGGGACAAGAAAAAGATGAACCATTTCCTCAACATTCTCGAGCACCAATTTGAGAACCTTAATTCCTGTGTAAGTAACGAGTCTATTTTAAAGTATAATCCCTGTTTGGATCAGGGCTCTCCAACCCTGTTCATGGGTTGTAACTAACCTGATTCAGTTTATCAACCAGCTAATTAATCAGGTGTGCTAGAGAAAAATTGTGAGTTTGGTTTCGGATGGCAATGTGTTTACTACATGTAATCAAACGAATATAAACTGGGCTAGGCTAAACAGGAGCGGTTTTGAAACACGTTTTGGGTTCTGGGTATGTATCAAGCGTTTTAGAGAAGTGCTGATCTAGTGTTGACTCTGTCCTTATTTATAGTGACCTAAAAGGCTAAACTGACCCTAAATAAGCATTCCTACTCTGAGAAACATAATACATTATTATTATTATTATTATTATCATTATCAATATGATTACATACTGCTCCAGGACTTTGTTGTTCAAGACAATATAATCATTGAATTGGCCAGAAAGTCCACACCCCTAATATTTCAATTTTTGTGTTTTTCAGAACTTCAGTGCGCATGCGTGGGAGCTCATCAGGAAAGAGACGAAACGACATCTGCTTAAATTGGAAATCCTTGCGACACAGATTTACTGATCATCCGGACTCTTCTCAGAAGATACTCTTTTACCAGTTTATAAAGCATGAATACAACCATGTGGGATCATGTTAGTCTATTTATTATATTTAAATGTATAAATTATAGTTTTTTATTATTATAAATTAATATTTAGTATTTCCCTTTTGTACCTGTGTTTAACTGAACTGTATTACCGGTCTTTTTGAAAAACCTTTGAAAGATATTAATATTGAAAATGTGAATAAAATGTATTTTGTATAAATTGTCCAAATTTCGTTCTTGTCTAAAACCAATTAGTGGATTTATCGAACCATATGAGAGGTCGCAGATTAAACTTGTTGCTGATCGTCAGTCACATGATAATTCTACTTTAAGTTTATAAACCACATGACTAAAAGTATGTGGACACCTGCTCATCGAATATCTCATTCCCCCTTTGCTGCTTTAACAGCCTCCACTCTTCTGGGAAGGCTTTCCACTAGATGTTGAAACATTGCTGCGAGGACTTGCTTCCATTAAGGCACAAGAGCATTAGTGAGGTCGATCACTGATGTTGGGCGATTAGGCCTGGCTCGCAGTCGGCTTTCCAATTCATCCCAAAGGTGTTAAATGGGGTTGATTTCAGGGCTCTGTGCAAGCCAGTCAATTTCTTCCACACCGATCTCGTCAAACCATTTCTGTATGGACCACTGGGGCATTGTCATGCTGAAACAGGAAAGGGCCTTCCCCAAACTGTTGCATGTTGGAAGCACATAATAATCTGGAATGTCATTATATGCTGTAGCGTTAAGATTTCCCTTCACTGGAACTAAGCCCGAACCATGAAAACCAGCCCCAGACCATTATTCCTCCTCCAACGAACTTTACAGTTGGTACTATCCATTCGGGGAGGTGCGCTCTCGTTGGCTGGCCCTCACTACATACTCCTCGACAAACCCACTGGCTCCAGGTCATCTATAAGTCTTTATTAGGTAAATCCCCGCCTTATCTCAGCTCGCTGGTCACCATAGAAACGCCCACCCGTAGCATGCGCTCCAGCAGGTATATCTCACTGGCCACCCCCAAAGCCAACACCTCCTTTGGCCGCCATTCCTTCCAGTTCGCTGCTGCCAATGACTGGAACGAATTGCAAAAATCATTGAAGCTAGAGGTTCCTATCTCCCTCAATAACTTTAAGCATCAGTTGTCAAAGCTGCTTATCGATCACTGCACCTGTATATAGCCCTTTCTGTAAATAGCCCACACTACTACCTCATCCCCATATTTATTTTTGTTTATTTTCACTAATCTTGCACTCCAGTATCTCTATTTGCACATCATAATTTGCACATCCTTCATTCCTGTGTTAATGATGATAATTCCGTAATTTATTTCACCACTATAGTCTATTTATTGTCCTACCTCCTAACCTTACTGCATTTTTGCACTACATTTTGCACTCTGTATATAGATTTCTATTGTGTTTTTGACTGTTTGTTTAATGTGTAACTCTGTGTTGTTTTTTGACGCAATGCTTTGCTTTGTCTTGGCCAGGTCGCAGTTGCAAATGAGAACTTGTTCTCAACTGACCTACCTGGTTAAATAAAGGTGAAATAAAATAAAAAAATATATAAAAAATAAAAGAGAGTGATAACCAGGCAACCATGGATGGTTTGGGAGGAGACATACAATCAGGTCCGTAATTATTAATACCCTTGATAAATGTGAGCAAAAATACTGTATAAAAAGAAGGACTACCTGACTGGTACGCCAGAATTTGTGCAGCTACAGAGCTGTGTGTCAGAATGGGCAGTGAGCAACACAGGGGTCCCCCAGGGAACGGTCCTGTCCCCCTTCCTGTTCACCCTCTACACCTCCGACATCAGATATAACTCTGAAACATGCCTGCCTGCCTGCCTGCCTGCCTGCCTATCTATCTATCGGTCACATTCAGACATACCTAGCCTAAACATCTTGATTCTATGTTAAGCAGAGGGAATAAAGTGACGCGGAAGGGCAGAAAATATCTAACAATGCACTTTGTCTGCTCTACAAGGGGTCTGGATCGCTGGTAGATGTGCAAAGTTTCAAAGATCGTTACTAACGAAGGCTCTGGGAAACAGATTGGCTACTAAAGATACATTGTAAGATGGTTTTAACGAATATCTTAGCCCTACGAAGACACTGGAAACGAAGGGCATGAACTCTTAAGTGAACGAATCATTGGAATCCTTATGAAGATATCAGCTCTGCATATTTTCATGTCTTCCAGGTGTAGAGTCATGGGCAGGGATATCTGCTGCCATAAGGGAATACAAATTGAATCACAAGAAATGTATGTCTTCCAGGTAATGGGAAAGTTGTAGTTGAATGCAGGATGGAGCGAGATGATGTCCTACAAGATGAGGATCTGGAAGGACTCATAAAGGTACCAGACTGTCCTCTTACAGCAATTATTCCACACATTAGATTACCATTGTATTATTTGAATTGTTTTCTACCCTCATGGGGTGTTTAGTCTATATGTATTTTGACGGCCAGGAGGAGGAGGAGGAGGAGGAGGAGGAGGATGTACCGTGGGACCTCAGTGTCAAAATGTGACATGTACCTGGAGATAGTTCACCTGCACTCACTGTGTTCAAGTTAGTGCCAAAGAACAACTTGGCATTTCCTGTTACTTTTTTAAAAGAATGTACCTGAGAAATTGTATGTAATGTTTTGTGGAAAATACCTTTTGTAAACTGTATATCTTAACATACTACTATTGCATATAGCATGCTTTTGAAATTCTGTAAATGTTTATTAACTTTTAATATTTTATTAAAAGTTCTTCTTTCCTCATTATGTTTAAGCGTTTGTGTCTCTTAGAGATCGAAAACAAGTGCAGCCAGTCAGCGTGTTTATGTTTTGTGGTAAAATGTGTCATAAAATTTCAAATTAGATGATTAAGTATTGGGGCGGCAGTAAAGGAGTCACAATCCGCCAGCAGGCACAGAGTTTGCTCGCCTGTGTGTGTGTGTGTGTGCGCCCCCCAGGGGAACGAGCTTCCTCAAACCGCTGCCAGTCTCACCTGTGTGTGTGTGTGTGTGTGTGTGTGTGTGTGCGCCCCCCAGGGGAACGAGCTTCCTCAAACCGCTGCCAGTCTCACCAGAGTTATTTATGTCATTTATGCCACAAGATAATCATATCACAACGTCTCAAAGGGAGTTTTCTTCTCTCCTTTAGTTTTTTTTCTTTCATTGTTTTCGTTTTCTAATCTGAACATCTGCAGCCATGAATACCGAACTCCTCCCTATCCAGACTGTTTTACTGTAAGTCACTGTGGTGGGTCACAGTCATTTCATGATATTGTATGTATATATTATTGTTGGATGAAAGTGTAAACATGTTTTAATTTAAATTACAAGAACGTGCAGTCAGTGCCACGTCCAGTAGTATTTCGCTTTCCCTCCTGATTAGTTAGGTTTTAGTGATGGACAGCCAAACACATAAAAGTATAGAAAGTTTTAATCTGTTGTCTTGAAATGTACATTAATGTATATTAGTGTCATGATTGTGTGTGTGGAGAGACCAAGACGCAGCGCAGGGATAGTAGTTCAACATTTATTTTATACCATGTATAAAACCAACTCAAAATGTACCAACTAACTAAACAAACCAAACACACGATTTACAAACATCACGTTACAAAAAACAAACACGAAACAACGGACGTATTAAATGTGCACACTTACTGTCACCGTGACGACCCACCACCCAGTGTGAAAATCTACAAACCTATGTAGGATCCCTAATTAGAGACGATGCGCTACAGCTGCATCTAATTAGGGATCCCACACAAACCACCACCAGAAAGAGAAAGAATAGACCTGTCAGACTCTGACCATGTTTAGACCAAATAGGCTTCTCTATGGCCAGAGCCTGACAATTAGTCAGCATTAAGCTTGTCTCCTAGCTTATCCACTCTGCGGTATGATGAGCAGTAGGCCTAGTCCTGGGATCCGAATGAGGAGGCGTACTCAGGTAACCATCCACCGATTTTGGCAGACCAATATGGGACATAAGTATTGAAAGTTGGAGTTTCAATATGTTGTCTCTAAAGTTTACAGTAATCTATATTAGTCAGCATCAGACTTCAAACTTATCCCCACTCTGGTATGATGAAGAATCCCAATGAAGAGACCAGGCAAACATGGATGGTTTGGGAAGAGACATACAGTCAGGTCCATAATTATTGGTACCCTTGATAAATGTGAGCAAAAATACTGTATAAAAATACTGAGCTATGTTGTGCACTCAAAACAATTGGGAAATGATATAATTTTATACTAATACAATTCAGAGACACCGATTTTGTTTAACAAGTAACATTTGTTTTAGTTGAAGATTTGGGTCAGAATTATTGCCACCCTTGTTTTCAATACTCTAGGATAACAACACTGAGCCTTTTTCTAACATGGTTTATGAGATTGGATAACAAGTTGGGAGGGATCTTAGACCATTCCTCCTCACAGTATCTTTCCAGATTGTTGATATCCTTCTGCTCTTATGGACCGCCCTCTTCAATTCAAACCAAGTTTTCAATGGGGTTCAAGTCGAGACTGAGATGGACATTGCAAAATGTTCATTTTGTGGTCAATTAACAAGGGCCCCAGGACCAGTGGAAGCAAGATAGCCCCATATCATCATAACACCACCACCATATATTACTGTAGGTATGAGGTTATTTTCATTTTCAAGGCCAAAGAGCTCTAATTTTCATGTCATCTGACCATATAACCGGTTCCAATCAAAGTGTCAATGCCATTTATGAAACTCCAGATGACATAAAATAGAGCTATTTGGCCTGAAAAAAGAAAGCATATGCAGAGAAGTACCTCGTAGCTACGTTATACCTCAAACCTGCGTTTGGAATTGAAGAGGGCAGTCCATAAGAGAAGACAAAGGAGATCAAGTGTTCTGGAAACATTCTGTATGGAGGAATGATCTAAGATCCCTCCCAACGTCTTCTCTAATCTCTTTCTCTGAGCAATTGTATGAGTACAAAAATAATATAATTTCTATTTTTTTTAGCATACAATATACTGTAGCTCAGTATTTTTATTATTTACTGTGTTTTCTTTACCGTCCTTCTTTCTCATCTTTATCAGTAATGATGGACTTGACAACACCTTTTGATTTGAGGATTAGAAGAGAAGTGGTTTATGGTCGGTTGCATAAAGCCACAGGTCTGTGGTTTCTTCCAGGGTTAGCTAGTTGATTTCACAGGTGCCGGCTGCTCATAGTTCACACCTCCCTTCGTAGCACTAGTTTTGCTAAATACCAACTAATAACACACATTTGGTGGAAGTGGCAGACTGGGGAATTTTGAAGACAATTATTGGGCCAAGGATGATGAGTAATACTTGACCTCAGAAGAAGATGAATAAAACCCCAATAAGACACTGAGGTTTACAAAACCAGATGCTATTTCCTGACCTTGTGAAAGTTTGTTACCTCAATCATGACCCAAACTCTCATATATTTTAGCATGTGAATTATTGAGTCAAATGAGCTCAGACATTGAATCATTAATCCATAACTTTGATATAAAAAGGAATTAAAATGTTACTCCTGTAATAGTGTAAAACTATTTCCTTAAAGGTAACAGTTAATTGTTAATAAAAATAAAATGGTAAGTAATGATGAGAAAAAGCAATATGAAAAACGGACATTTAAAACCAGAACTTTTCTTTAGTGATTGGCAATATTCTGCCAAATGTTGACATTCTGCCCTAATTCAGTGTCAGACCCATCCAACTTGTCATATTTTAGGGTGTAGTTCTCAGACAGATTTATCACAGCATTTATAGCCCCTTCATGAACTTCCACAGTAATAATCACATGTGAATCAGATTAGATATTTCTGTTTTAGCCAGCAGTGCTAAAAATCAGACCTATGATCATGTAGGTCTATGTGGTGAATCATAACACTTAACACCTTTGACAACTGTTGATTAACAGATGTTTTGATATATGTCAGTTTCAATCTCAAGTCAGTGAATCATATACTATAAAATATGATTCACCTCCATGTTTCTATTTCAGCGGTTCAGGGTGTGTCATTCTGTTAACGGTCTGGTTCCATTGGACATAAATCCTCTGACGACATGATCAGACAACACCTGTCTGTAAACTGACATGAACCCTACCTATATAAAAAATATATAGTATTTAACCCATTTTTAATTCAGGCTGTAACACATCAATATGTGGAATAAATCAAGGGGTAGGAACACTTTTTGAAGGCACTAAGGAAATGGAAATTTAAACCGAAAGTGGAAAAGGAAAACGTAGGGAAGATTTCACTGCTTGTGAATTCACTATGAATCTGTTCTGTCTATTCGGGAAATATTGTTATAATTATGTTATTGTGGAATGCAATTTCATGGAGGGGTTTGAAACGGAATTCGTAAGACATCATAGTACTGTTCAAAACAGGCGAGCCCTGCTGAAACCTGTTTACATATCCTCACTGAAGACATGCTTTTGAATATAGCCTAGAGTTTGAGAAGTTACATCTGACTTGTTTTTAGTGCTTTCCTTTGTGGATTAGTAGGCTATAGGCGATATTCTACTGCCAGCCGTTTATGTCCTGAGCATGTTGAACCCAAATCTGAACGTTCACACACCGATATTCTCTCTCTCTCTCCCTTCTTAGCAACGTTTGAGCCTTCACACGGCCAGCTCTGAGTTACATGTTTTAAACCTACTTAGGACAACGTGCCTCCCATGAAAGAACACTCGACACATTATGAGAGGGAAGTAGACCACACGAAGAGAGAAATCCGGTCTTGCGGTTCACTAGACAAAACTTTCCCAAATTCATTCTTTTTAACTCTTAATTTAGTGCCATACCCTTTCACTTTGTGTACATCCTTTCAAGCCTCACTATTTAAGAGCCGCAGATATGGGATCAGAACACAACCCGTATTCTGGCTCTGGACGAATTGTTCAATATACTGGCAACAGGTGAGTCAACAATATGTTATCATTTGATCATTGCTTCAGGCTTTAATGAATGAATTATTTTCAGGATTATATTCAACTAACAATGATCATCTGCTGCAGGTCATCTAACTACCCTAAGAATGGCACTTCAGACTATCACTTGGATGAGCGCCTTCCTCTGCCTCGCGCAAGTTTGCTCCATGCCCATGTCTTGCCAGCTACAACGACATCTGGTGCAAACAACCCACATCTTACTGAGAGACATGGTATTTTTTTTAAATTACTTTTGATTTGAGATGTATTATCAAACTATGTTTAACTGAATAGCTCAACGTGAATACTGTTTTTTTCTCTTTTTTTCAGGGAGGTAATTTCCCTCTGGAGTGCCTGCAGGAGAATGTCTTCATGGCATTTCCAGCCACCGCATTTGTAACCTCCGACGCGCCACAGGTAAGGGGAAGAGTGCATATCCACGTCCACTTTACAGCATGAAATAGTATTTGCAACCGTTAGGATTAGAAAGTAGAACACTTTAAACTGACATTTATGTCATTTAAAATCATTGTTGTTGTCCGTTTCAGTTGAGCAGCAATGGTGCTAAGGCTATTTATGATACATTGAAGAACATCGACTCATTGTTTGGAGCTGACGACCTGCCAACTAAGTGGGACCAACAGAAGTTGGATGATTTTCAGAATATTATACACCGCCAGATTGAAGAGAGCAAATGTGTGAGTTGCTATGTCAACACAGCTTAACTGTTTAATTGTGGTATGGTGGCATTTGAATTATTATTAATCGCCAGCCTCTTTCTTTCTGGCAGATGATGGGCAGTGTGGATACAAGTGATAATCTCATCAGGGCAGAGGGACTGAAGACTTACTTTGGGAACATTACAGCAGTCCTAAAAGAAAAGGTAGGCTATGGAGTAAAAACAAATATACCATCATAAAAAACATTGTTTTGATGATATCTCTACATTGGACAATATTAGGCTACATTGCCCTAACAGTTTGTTTGTATTTCCACAGAATTACAGTTACTGCGCCTGGGAAGTGGTTCGAAAAGAACTCCTGTACACCCTACAGTTCATTCTGGAACACAACTCTGATAGCCTTCTGAAGTCCAACAGAACATGAATTTGAATTTGCAGACCTTTTTTACAATTGTGCTTGATTTTGATAGACTACTATTCTACAATCATGTAAATTGCAAATTGCAATATTATACATGTATTTATTTATTTATTAATGTAATTTATTTATGTAGGACTATTTATTAATGTATTTATTTATATTTTTGAAAATTGTGCCCGTTGTTGCTATTCATCAAATTTCCAGTTAATAAATATTGTTATACTTTTAAATACAGTGCCTTGAGAAAGAATTCAGACTCCTTTACTTTTTCCAAATTTTATTACATTACAGCCTTATTCTAAAATGTATCAAATTGTTTTTTTCCCCACATCAATCTCAACACAATTATCAATCATTACAAAGCAAAACCAGGTTTTTTGAAATGTTAGCAAATTTGTAAAAATAAAACAATTAACTATAATATATGGGTATGACACTACAAGCTTGGCACATCTGTATTTGGGGAGTTTCTCCCATTCTTCTCTGCAGATCCTCTCAAGCTCTGTCAGGTTGGATGGTGAGCGTTGCTGCACAGCTATTTTCAGGTCTCTCCAGAGATGTTCGATCAGGGTCAAGACCGGGCTCTGGCTGGGCCACTCAAGGACATTAAGAGAGTTGTCCCGAAGCCACTGCTGCGTTATCTTGACTGTGTGCTTAGGGGCAGTTAAAATCCTATTCCCGTATAGCCTATTCTCGCGAACAGCCTAGCCTATATATAAATATAATAACCTATATTATCGTGGTTAAAGCATCATCCAACGCTGGGATTTGGTCCAGAAGACGGACCAGGACGGGAATTCCTTTGGCTGCATGTTCCAGAATGTGGAAAGTTAAAGTCTCCGTTAAAGTCTCCGCCTCCGGAAGGTTGATCGGGGCCATAATTTAAGACTACACTGTTCCTAGTCTTATTTGTTATATATTCCTGTGTAGTTTGAGGACAAAGTCAGATTCCGGAACGACACCATCTATCAAATCACAAAACTGTTTGATGGGAATATGAAGGCTGTCACCTGGGACAAGAAAAAGATTAACCATTTCCTCAACATTCTCGAGCGCCAATTTGAGAACCTTAATTCCTGTGTAAGTAACGAGTCTGTTTTAAAGTATAATCCCTGTTTCGGTCAGGGCTCTCCAACCCTGTTCATGGGTTGTAACTAACCTGATTCAGTTTATCAACCAGCTAATTAATCAGGTGTGCTAGAGAAAAATGGTGAGTTTGGTTTCGGATGGCAATGTGTTTACTACATGTAATCAAACGAATATAAACGGTGCTAGACTAAACAGGAGCTGTTTCGAAACACGTTTTGGGTCCTGGATATGTATCAAGCGTTTTAGAGAAGTGCTGATCTAGTGTTGACTCTGTCCTTATTTATAGTGACCTAAAAGGCTAAACTGACCCTAAATAAGCATTCCTACTCTGAGAAGCATAATACATTATTATTATCATTATCGTTATCGTTATCGTTATCGTTATCGTTATCGTTATCGTTATCGTTATCATTACATACGGCACCAGGACTTTGTTGTTCAAGACAATATAATCATTGAATTGGCCAGAAAGTCCACACCCCTAATATTTACATTTTTCAGAACCACAGTGCGCATGCGTGGGAGCTCATCAGGAAAGAGACGAAACGTCATCTGCTTATATTGGAAATCCTTGCGACAACGATGTACTGATCATCCGGACTCTTCTCAGAAGATACTCTCTTACCAGTTTATAAAGCATGAATACAACCATGTGGGATCATGTTAGTCTATTTATTATATTTAAATGTATAAATTATAGTTTTTTATTATTATAAATTAATATTTAGTATTTCCCTTTTGTACCTGTGTTTAACTGAGCTGTATTACCGGTCTTTTTGAAAAACCTATGAAAGATATTAAAATTGAAAATGTGAATAAAATGTATTTTGTATAAATTGTCAAAATTTCGTTCTTGTCTAAAACCAATTAGTGGATTTATCGAACCATATGAGAGGACGCAGATTAAACTTGTTGCTGATCGTCAGGCACATGATAATTCTACTTTAAGTTTATACACCACATGACTAAAAGTATGTGGACACCTGCTCATCGAATATCTCATTCCCCCTTTACAGCCTCCACTCTTCTGGGAAGGCTTTCCGCTAGATGTTGAAACATTGCTGCGAGGACTTGCTTCCATTAAGCCACAAGAGCATTAGTGAGGTCGATCACTGATGTTGGGCGATTAGGCCAGGCTCGCAGTCGGAGTTCCAATTCATCCCAAAGGTGTTAAATGGGGTTGATTTCAGGGCTCTGTGCAAGCCAGTCAAGTTCTTCCACACCGATCTCGACAAACCATTTCTGTATGGACCACTGGGGCATTGTCATGCTGAAACAGGAAAGGGACTTCCCCAAACTGTTGCATGTTGGAAGCAGAGAATAATCTGGAATGTCATTATATGCTGTAGCGTTAAGATTTCCCTTCACTAAGACCGAACCATGAAAAACAGCCCCAGACCATTATTCCTCCTCCAACGAACTTTACAGTTGGTACTATCCATTCGGGAAGGTGCGCTCTCGTTGTCTGGCCCTCACTATATACTCCTCGACAAATCCACTGGCTCCAGGTCATCTATAAGTCTTTATTAGGTAAATCCCCGCCTTATCTCAGCTCGCTGGTCACCATAGCAACACCCACCCGTAGCATGCGCTCCAGCAGGTATATTTCACTGGTCATCCCCAAGGCCAACACCTCCTTTGGCCACCATTCCTTCCAGTTCTCTGCTGCCAATGACTGGAACGAATTGCAAAAATCACTGAAGCTGGAGACTACCATCTCCCTCAATAACTTTAAGCGTCAGTTGTCAGAGCAGCTTACTAATCACTACACCTGTACATAGCCCTTCAGTAAATAGCCCACCTCACTACCTCATCCCCATATTTATTATTTTTGCTAATTTGCACTCCAGTATGTCTATTTGCACATCATCATCAGCACATATATCAGTCCAGTGTTAATGCACACTCTGTGCAATATATTTTCTATTTTCTATTGTGTTATTGACTGTACGTGTGTTTATTCCCATGCGTAACTCTGTGTTGTTTTATTGTCGCCCTGCTTTGCTATGTCTTGGCCAGGTCGCAGTTGTAAATGAGAATTTGTTTTCAACCGGCCTACCTGGTTACAAAAAGGTAAAATAAAATACAAATAAAATAATGAGATCATATTAAATCACAATCTCTCACTTCCTTGCTCTCACAGATAGAGAGAGCGAGAGGCAGAGTGTGCGAGAGAGAGAGAGATAGAGATAGAGAGAGAGAGAGAGACAGAGAGAGAGAGAGAGAGAGAGAGAGACAGAGAGAGAGAGAGAGAGAGAGAGAGAGGGAGAGAGAGAGAACCATAGTAGTACCCTTAGTCCATACAAATGTCATTAGTTTGATAATGTTGCTGTTGATAAAGAAATAAAGACATCTACTCATCAATAAAGTATCTATCTATCTATCCCCGTGGGAATCGAACCCACAACCATGGCGTTGCAAGTGTTTACCATTTTTGGAGACGTTTAAATAGGCTACATATTGATGCTTGTCTCAGATTTTCAGACTGAGTTTTGTATTACTTTGTGAGATTTGTTGTGTAGCCTACCATGGTAACCAGTTTGACATGGTGGAGTATTTCATTTTGCATATGTACGGTGTATCCAACGATGGGATGCACATGGAATGATGCTCGTCTCAAAATGCAAAATATGCACAGAATCAAACTTCTTCAGGATGTGGTGAGTTGGCTGACATAAACCATTGATGATTGTGTCCGAACATGAAACGCTGCCTAATTTCTAAATCTGGGCACAATTTACATCTTGGCTGACCATATCATACTTAATATACCTAGGGTAGTCGTTTTCCGGTTCAGTTTTTGCAAGAGAACGTGAACAAATTTTAAGACACCCATTGTCAATCGGTAGAAAAACGGTATAATCAGTCGCCATCATCACCATCATTCTATGAGTTTATATATCAATGGGTCTTTCCTACTTCAATCAAAGTAAAAAAATTATAATAATAACATCATCATCATTCACATTAGGTCAAACACATTATCATCGTCATGGTCGTAGTCTAGATAAGCGCCCAATAAAGGCTCATTTAGGGCATATACTCTTTTTTTAAACAGAAATGAACCAACTGTAAAAAGATCCCCTTGGAATGTACTGAATCAATTTAATAAGAATGAACCTCATGAGAGAAAAGGAAAAGTAATTCCCCTGCTGCCAGCAAAGCCAATAGGGCTGCACTCTACTCTCCATTTTAGAGGCGGGACGGCTTTAGCTTTCATTCAGCACTACCAGTCACTCTATTAATAAAATAGTTTATATTTCAAATATGTGCAATATTAACACTGAACAGTCATGCTTCAGATTCCATTACCTGATTAAAAGAGAGTCACAACAGACTAACTGTGAGCTAAATGTGATCGCAGTGCTACGCGTATTGAAAAAAACCTTCCTGGTTAAAACTACACAGAATCTGAAAAATGTGGGGTACAATTTCATCATATTTAAATTGAGCATGGCCCTCCTTTGCTGGGAGAGAGCCCTGCACCGTTGTATCATAGAAATAAGAAATAGCCCACTGTTTTCGTAGTTTTTCATATTCAATATGGCCTACGTTTTAACACCTGCTGAATATATTATAATGACATTCATTGCTACATTGTAATTCTCTACATACATATATATGAAAACTGTTAACTTGCGAGGCAAACATTTTCTGATTAATTTCAGAATACCACCATTCACTGAAAATTGGGGCTTATAAAGGGAAGCGAAAGTCTGAACCATGCAGCCCTTCTTCACCACAAGGAATGTTTATACCTTCACGTAACGATACTTAGGTATATATAAGATGGGCAACTTCAACAATCTAGGTATCATATCAATCGAGATTAATATAATCGGTCGTTAATCGTTTATAATAGCCGTTGCACTCAAACTTTAATAAAATGAACATGGCTGTATTGAAATGGTTGAGCATGTTTCTGACTCTGTTCTGCCAAGGCACAGCAGCATCCAAACCTTGCTGGTGGACGCAGTCTAGGTTGAGGATCATGAACGATAAGAGCATAGATCTGCTCTTAGATATGGTGAGTAATTTAAATTGCACAACTTGATGCGCAATATTCGCAATGATACTCACATTTCTATGTTGCATTACAGCACATTTTATGTCTAACTAATGCTTTCCCTCTCCGTAACACAATATTTAATTTAAGGTTACAATACCAATACAGTTTACTTCTTGAAATTGATATGAGTTCTATTTCAGGGTGGACTCTTACCACTAATGTGTGCAGAAGAAAACGTCGAACACATGTTTGCAGAGGATGTTTACAAGAACAAACAGGTAGGATACACTGTTTTAGACTTTTGATAGTCTAAACTACAGAATAACTTCTTGCGATTTCAAAATGGTAAATTGTAAGTTTTACCACGTATTTCGAAACCTTGTGCCTAAAACCCTGTTGTATTTTATCCAGGGCGACGACGTCTCTGTGGTTGCGTTAGAGGCTATGGGATATGTGTTCCAATTATTTAACAACAGCCTGACTTCTGTCACCTGGGACCAAACATCACTTAACCTTTTCCAAAACATCATATATCGTCAAGTTGAGAACTTAAAGTTATGTGTAAGTATGATCCCTCCTATGTAACCAAGACACTGAGTGTACAAAACATTATGAACACTTTCTCTTTCCATGACAGACTGACCAGGTGAATCCAAGTGAAAGCTATGATCCCTTATTGATGTCACCTGTGAATCAATCAGTGTAGACGAAGGGGCAGATACAGATTTAAGCAGGATTTTTAAGACTTGAGACAATTGAGTCATGGATTGTGTATGTGTGCAATTCAGAGGGTGAATGGGCAAGACAATAGATTGAAGTGCATTTGAAGGGAGTGTGGTAGTAGGTACCAGCCGCACCGGTTTCACTTGTGTATCAAGAATGGTCCACCACCCAAAGGACATCCAGCTAACCTGACCCAAATATGGGGTGCATTGGAGTCACCATTGGCCTGCATTCAGGTGGAACGCATTGACCAAATATTTGTACAATATGTTCATATCCTTTCATAAGAACTAATGCACTCACCACTATGTTTTATCGTCTCCAGGTCGCAGATGGTGATGGGACATCCTCTGGAGATGGAGGGTCGGTTACTGCAGGCAATGCGTCTCTCAAAACCTATTTCGACAAGCTGAACACCTTCTTGAAAGAGAAGGTGGGTCTAATATCAAATGTTCTCAAATAGAGCCTAAATCAATCTTAGCAAAAGTTATAGATCACCACAAATCGGATGCAGTTCAGAACTCCCAAACGCGGGTTTTGTGTTGTCGGATTCCTTGACTGGTTGAGTTGACTGAAAAATATGTATATCTTGTACGCTCTCCAGGAACACGGCACATGCGCATGGGAGATCGTGCGAAAGGAGGTTCGCCAAAATCTGGTGCAGTTTAAGAAATTCATCGAAAGCTGAGTCAAGCCGTGAGGAGAACCATCATCATTGGAGACGTGACATAATCCTCAGGCTGGCTAATAGATTGATGGCTGATACATTTATTGACTGACTGACTGGCTGGCTGCGAGATTGACTGACTGGTTTATGTATTTGTGAATATTGGTTGACTGATATTTATGTTTACACTATGTATTTATTTATTATTTTATTATTTTATTTATTTTAATACAATTAAATGAAAATCACCTGCATCTGTTCTCATATCATTTTCATTAATTCATGCAATCATGCATTCATCCATTCATTTGTTTATAAACTGACTTTTTTAAAAGGGCAATCCGCAGGTCAAACACCAAAGCGGACACTCAACCACAATTTTGATAAATAGTGAGGGGGTTGAACACAAATAGCCACTGCCACAGAGCTGTGGATGCAAGGAAGGATCATCCATGAGATCAAAATAATAGTTTTATCTAGATATTAAAGCTATACAGTGTTTTTTATATTGATTGTTTCAACCAATATCTTAAAATGGCTTATATTTGGGGTTCTGATGAGATCCAACTGTATCCTGTATGAATAATTTAAAAGTCAAAAAATGTATGTAGTAATCGCAGAAATTCCCCCTTAAGCGTAGCACGTCCAGGACGATGCAGTAGTAAGGATTTTTATTTAGTTTATTTAGTCTCGCATAATGATGAAATATTAAATGTATTCAGATACAGACGTCATAAAATGCTGATTAATTTCTATTAATTGTAATCATCACTTAAAATCAACAATTTAATTCAAATGTATTTACATTAATGGGGTTAAAATCCAAGATGGTGTAACAGTGCGTGATTTTCTTGTCCTGTCTAATGTCCCGTGTAAATAGTTTGTAATTAGTCTGTCTTTCTATATATTTTATTATTCCCCATATACTTCTCCTGCAACCCGCCTCACCCAACGTGGAACGGATCTACTATCTTCTTTATTTTCTTTACTGCTTCATCATTTAACTGAACCGTTGACAGAAGCTAGCCTGCTGCTCTGCCTGCATCAGCCAGCTTTTAGTTCGGACAATATCGGCCAGTCTGCACAGCGCACTACCAACCCAACGCATATCGGATTGCGTTCCCTTCCACTTCACCGGATTTCTATCGAAATCACAGGGCCATCACACCGGATCATCACAGCTAGCTATCTGCAACCGAGTAGCTGCTGTTGATTGGCTAACACCATTGTCCAGATGCTACCACCAGTTGCCTTGAGCTAGCCTCGAGCTAGGCCCATCTCCCGGCCAGCCGACGTGTACTAGCAAATTCCCGGGCTACAGTACCTTTGTCAACCGGCCTGGACCTTCAGAGGAAAAGCCCCGCCGAGCCATCACGACTAGTCTGCCGACATAATGGTCCGACGTGGTCTCAACAGGCTTTTCCTATGCGACGTCGCCGAATATCCATCTGCTAGCCCCAGCCCGCTAGCATTCTGAACGCCGTGCCTCCCGCTCGCCTAGTGCAGCGCCCACTGAACTGCTCCCTGGCTCACCTCTTTGCTGCTCATCGGACCTTATGATTACTCGGCTAAACAGCTGATTTCTGCTGGACTGTTCCGTTACACGGTACCTCATTCTGTTTATCTGCTAGGCCTCAGGTCTGAACTCAGGTCCTGTGTGTAGCACATAAATTTCTCTATCTGACCCTCTTTCTCCGTTCATCACCATTTCCCGTTGTTGTCTTAGCTCTCTTGATTAACTGTGTTTGTTTTGTGCTTCTTTCTCATTTCAAAATGCCTTGTCTGCTGCTGTTTAGGTTAGCTCTTATTGTTTTATTTCACTGTAGCGCCCCCAGTTCCGCTCAACATGCCTCAGATAGCTCCTTTGTCCCACCCCCAGACATGCGGAGACCTCACCTGGCTTAACTGGTGTCTCCAGAGATGTAACCTCTCTCATCATTACCCAACGCCTAGGTTTACCTCCACTGAACTCACATCCTACCCTATCCCTGTCTGTACATTATGCCCTCAATCTATTCTACCGCACACAGAAATCTGCTCCTTTTATTCTCTGTACCCAACGCACTAGAAGACCAGTTCTTAAAGCCTTTAGCCGTACCCTTATTCTACTCCTCCTCTGTTCCTCTGGTGATGTAGAGGTAATCCCAGGTCCTGTATCCCCCAGCACTACACCTATTCCCCAGGCGCTCTCATTTGTTGACTTCTGTAACCGTAAAAACCTTGGTTTCATGCATGTTAACATCAGAAGCCTCCTCCCTAAGTTTGATTTATTCACTGCTTTAGCACACTCCGCCAACCCTGATGTCCTAGTCGTGTCTGAATCCTGGTTCAGGAAGGCCACCCAAAATTCTGAAATTTCCATCCCCAACTACAATATTTCCTGTCAAGATAGAACTGCCAAAGGAGGCGGAGTTGCAATCTACTGCAGAGATAACCTGCAGAGTTCTGTCATACTGTCAAGGTCTGTGCCCAAACAGTTTGAGCTTCTACTCTTAAAAATCCACCTCTCCAGAAATAAGTCTCTCACTGTTGCCATCTGTTACAGACCCCCCTCAGCCCCCAGCTGTGCCCTGGACACCATATGTGAATTGATTGCCCCCCATCTATCTTCAAAGTTTGCACTGTTAGGTGACTTCAACTGGGATATGCTTAACACCCTGGCTGTCCTTCAATCTAAGATAGATGACCTCAATCTCACACAAATTATCAAGGATCCTACCATGTACAACCCTAAATCCTTAAACATGGGTACCATCATAGATATCATCCTGACTAACTTGCCTTCCAAATACACCTCCTCTGTTTTCAACCAGGATCTCAGCAATCACTGCCTCATTGCTTGCGTTCGTAATGAGTCCGCGGTCAAACGACCACCACTTATCACTGTCAAACGCTCCCTAAAACACTTCTGCGAGCAGTTCTTTCTAATCGATCTGGCCCAGGTATCCTGGAAGGATATTGATCTCATCCCATTTCAGTAGAGCATGCCTGGTTGTTCTTTAAAAGTGCTTTCCTCACCATCCTAAATAAGCATGCCTCGTTCAAAAAATGTAGAATTAAGAACATATATAGCCCTTGGTTCACCCCAGACTTGACTGCCCTTGACCAACACAAAAACATCATGTGGCGCACTGCATTAGCATTGAATAGCCCCCACGATATGCAACTTTTCAGGGAAGTCAGGAACCAATATACACAGTCAGGTAGAAAAGCAAAGGCTAGCTTTTTCAAACAGAAATTTGCATCCTGTAGTACTAATTCCCAGAAGTTCTGGGACACTGTAAAGTCCATGGAGAACAAGAGCATCATCTCCCAGTTGCCCACTGCATTGAGGCTAGGAAACACTGTCACCACCGATACATTTACAATAATGTACAATTTCAATAACCATTTTGCTACGGCTGGCCATGCTTTCCACCTGGATCCAACAGCTCTGTACCCACTGCAGCAATTTGTCCAAGCCCCCCCCCCCCCCCCCCCCAGGCAACCATGGATGGTTTGAGAGGAGACATACAATCAGGTCCATAATTATTGGTACCCTTGATAAATGTGAGCAAAAATACTGTATAAAAATACTGAGCTATGTTATGCACTCAAAACAATTGGGAAATTATATAATTTTATACTAATACAATTCAGAGACACCGATTTTGTTTAACAAGTAACATTTGTTTTAATTGAAGATTTGGGTCAGAATTATTGCCACCCTTGTTTTCAATACTCTAGGATAACAACACTGAGCCTTTTTCTAACATGGTTTATGAGATTGGATAACAAGTTGGGAGGGATCTTAGACCATTCCTCCTCACAGTATCTTTCCAGATCATTGATATCCTTCTTCTGCTGTTATGGACCGCCCTCTTCAATTCAAACCACAGGATTTCAGTGTCTTCCAGGGTTAGCTAGTTGGTTTCACAGGTGTGGGCTGAAGTGAGTCCCTTCATAGTTCACACCTCCCTTCGTAGCACTAGTTTTGCTAAATACCAACTAATAACACACATTCGGTGGAAGTGGCAGATTGGGGAATTTTGAAGACAATTATTGGGCCAAGGATGATGAGTAATACTTGACCTCAGAAGAAGATGAATAAAACACCAATAAGAGACTGAGGTTTACAAAACCAGATGCTATTTCCTGACCTTGTGAAAGTTTGTTACCTCAATCATGACCCAAACTCTCATATATTTTAGCACGTGAATTATTGATTCAAATGAGCTCAGACATTGAATCATTAATCCATAACTTTGACTTAAAAAGGAATTAAAATGTTACTCCTGCAATAGTGTAAAACTATTTCCTTAAATGTAACAGTTAATTGTTAATAAACATTTAATGGTAAGTAATGATGAGAAAAAGCAATATGAAAAACTGACATTTAAAACCTTAACTTTTCTTTAGTGATTGGCAATATTCTGCCAAATGTTGACATTCTGCCCTAATTCAGTGTCAGACCCGTCCAACTTGTCATATTTTAAGGTGTAGTTCTCAGACAGAATTACCACAGCATTTATAGCCCCTTCATGAACTTCCACAGTAATAATCCTCTGTGAATCAGATGAGATATTTCTGTTTTAGAAAAAACATTTTTCACTGTCATTATAGAGTATTTTGTGTAGAAAAAAAATATAGATTTAATCCATTTTAAATTCAGGCTGTAACACATCAATATGTGGAATAAATCAAGGGGTAGGAACACTTTTTGAAGGCACGAAGGAAATGGAAATGTAAACTGAAAGTGGAAAAGGAAAACGTAGGGAAGATTTCACTGCTTGTGAATTCACTATGAATCTGTTCTGTTTATTCGGGAAATATTGTTATAATTATGTTATTGTTGAATGCAATTTCACGGAGGGGTTTGAAACGGAATTCGTAAGAGATCAAAGTACTGTGTTCAAAACAGGCGAGTCCTGCTGAAACCTGTTTACATATCCTCACTGAAGACATGCTTTTGAATATAGCCTAGAGTTTGAGAAGTTACATCTGACTTGTTTTTAGGGCTTTCCTTTGTGGATTAGTAGGCTATAGGCCAATTTCTACTGCCAGCCGTTTATGTCCTGAGCATGTTTAACCCAAATCTGAACGTTCACACACCGATATTCTCTCTCTCTCCCTTCTTAGCAACGTTTGAGCCTTCACACGGCTAGCTCTGAGTTACATGTTTTAAACCTACTTAGGACAACGTGCCTCCCATGAAAGAACACTCGACACATTATGAGAGGGAAGTAGACCACACGAAAAGAGAAATCCGGTCTTGCGGTTCACTAGACAAAACTTTCCCAAATTCATTCTTTTTAACTCTTAATTTAGTGCGAACCCTTTCCCTTTTTGTACATCCTTTCAAGCCCCACTATTTAAGAGCCGCAGATATGGGATCAGAACACAACCCGTATTCTGGCTCTGGACGAATTGTTCAATATACTGGCAACAGGTGAGTCAACAATATGTTATCATTTGATCATTGCTTCAGGCTTTAATGAATGAATTATTTTCAGGATTATATTCAACTAACAATGATCATCTGCTGCAGGTCATCTAACTACCCTAAGAATGGCACTTCAAACTATCACTTGGATGAGCGCCTTCCTCTGCCTCGCGCAAGTTTGCTCCATGCCCATGTCTTGCCAGCTACAACGACATCTGGTGCAAACAACCCACATCTTACTGAGAGACATGGTATTTTTTTTAAATTACTTTTGATTTGAGATGTATTATCAAACTATGTTTAACTGAATAGCTCAACGTGAATACTCTTTTTTTCTCTTTTTTTCAGGGAGGTAATTTCCCTCTGGAGTGCCTGCAGGAGAATGTCTTCATGGCATTTCCAGCCACCGCATTTGCAGCCTCCGACGCGCCACAGGTAAGGGGAAGAGTGCATATCCACGTCTTCTTTACAGCATGAAATAGTATTTGCAACCGTTAGGATTAGAAAGTAGAACACTTTAAACTGACATTTATGTCATTTAAAATCATTGTTGTTGTCCGTTTCAGTTGAGCAGCAATGGTGCTAAGGCTATTTATGATATATTGAAGAACATCGACTCATTGTTTGGAGCTGACGACCTGCCAACTAAGTGGGACCAACAGAAGTTGGATGATTTTCAGAATATTATACACCGCCAGATTGAAGAGAGCAAATGTGTGAGTTGCTATGTCAACACAGCTTAACTGTTTAATTGTGGTATGGTGGCATTTGAATTATTATTAATCGCCTGCCTCTTTCTTTATGGTAGATGATGGGCAGTGTGGATACAAGTGATAATCTCATCAGGGCAGAGGGACTGAAGACATACTTTGGGAACATTACAGCAGTCCTAAAAGAAAAGGTAGGCTATAGAGTAAAAACAAATATACCATCATACAAAACATTGTTTTGATAATATCTCTACATTGTACAATATTAGCCTACATTGCCCTAACAGTTTATTTGTATTTCCACAGAATTACAGTTACTGCGCCTGGGAAGTGGTTCGAAAAGAACTCCTGTACACCCTACAGTTCATTCTGGAACACAACTCTGATAGCCTTCTGAAGTCCAACAGAACATGAATTTGAATTTGCAGACCTTTTTTACAATTGTGCTTGATTTTGATAGACTACTATTCTACAATCATGTAATTTGCAAATTGCAATATTATACATGCATTTATTTATTTATGAAGGTAATTTATTTATGTAGGATTTATTTATTTTTTATTTATATATTTGAAAATTGTACACTTTGTTGCTATTCATCAAATGTTATGTTAATAAATATTGTTATACTTTTAAATACAATGCCTTCAGAAAGTATTCAGACCCCTTGACTTTTTCCACATTTTGTTACCTTACAGCCTTATTCTAAAATGTATCAAATTGTTTTTTTTCCTCATTAATCTCAACACAATTATCAATCATTACAAAGCAAAACCAGCTTTTTAGAAATGTTTGCAAATGTATAAAAATTAAAATACTGACTGGTTTTATGAGCCACGCCCCAACCTTATTTTATATGTGAACAACATATGCATACCTGAATTCCCAGTCACGTGAAATCCAGTGACTCGAACTGCGTCTAACGACACTTTGGGGGAACGCCCCTCAGCGTATCACCTCTGAAGCATGAATGAAACTAAGCCAATCTTGATTGGTGTTGCGTTGCAACGCAACGTGTGACGGCATCAGCGGAAGTTACAAAAGGACGTCGGCACACAAACAGAGTTAGCTTTCTGTTCTTCAGTAAGCGCGCTCTGTCGTGTGTGTCTAATTTGGTGTTGTCTGTCAGTCGCAAAATATATATATGGCGAGTGAGAGCTACAAGCGGTGTGGGCACACACCAATTGTGTGTGCTCTGTTTGGGAGCGCAGCACGTGCGGGCAGCTCTCGAGGGGGCTTCTTGCACGGAGTGTGAAGCTTTACCGATCCGAGTGCTGCGCTCCCGCCTGGCTATCTTTGACTATAGCCAGGCTCGCGAGCCCCGTGGTGCGGGTCCCGCCACCGTTGAGGCGGCGCGGCGGCGCTCATCATGGGGCTAGCAAATGGATCTGACAGGGGATCCTGAGACTGCCGAGGCACTTTCTCAGGAATCCTCTGCCAGCTCCGATGTTCTCCCGTCTAGTGTGGAAGCCCAACCCGTGGCTTCTTCCTCATGAGGGCGGGCTTCCACACCAGCGGAGAACCCGAGGGCGGGGACTATGGAGATGACTAGCCAATCCATGTCCCCGCATATGAGGAGCTGGTGGAGGTTGTCTCTCGTGCCTTGGCCTGTTTAAATATTAGTTGGCCACGTGAAAGGCAGGAAGTGCAAAATAAAAGCAAGTTGGATGAGCGCTTCCTGCAGCACAGAGAGCAGCCTCAGCGCCGGGGTCTGCCATTTTTTCCCGATTTACACAATGAGTTGTCTAAATCCTGGAACACACCATATACATCTCGCTTGTCCAACCCCCCTATCCTTGATTATAGTAACATCACAGGGGCCAGAGATAATGGCTACGGGATGATGCCTCGGGTGGAAGAGCCTTTGGCTAGTTATCTTTCACACTTGATGCCACGATTTCGTCTGGCCTGTTCGGCGACTCCGTTAACACAGTCGTCGACAGGTTTCAGGAGGTGAAAAAAACAGTCGGCAGCCTTTAAACAATATCTCCCTCGCCGCTCGAAACCGAAGAAGTCTGCCCCCAGTGGGCAGCCGCAGCCACCCGCCAGCCCCTCCGGCCATAGACAGGCACAAAAGGAGAGCGTTGCATCTAAATCCCCCCCTCAAGCAGCTTGGGGGCATAGACGGCGCTCTCAGCCGAAGCCTCAGCAGAAGCAGGGCGACCAGAGGGCCGTCCTGCAGGCGAAAAAGGCTTTGGCAAAGAGATCCTAACCAACGTAGGATCTCTGCGGGCTGCCCCACGCATGGCAGAGCGATCGAGGTCGCCTCCTCCGCGAAGCCCGCAGGAAATCGATGTCAACTTCCCGCCGTCAAGTGCGCTTCGGGATGCATCGGTTTCCAGCGAACGCACACTGCACTGTCCGCCCCACAGGCCTGCGGCCAGGCAGCGCTCGCGTCCGCACACCGAGAATCATTTTAGATCAAACCCTGCCGGAGAGCCGCCTCGGGGGGTCGAGAACGAATCTCGAACGATACCCGAGAGGCTGGTTCCCTTGGTAAAATATTTAGATGCATGGAAAAATCTAACAAATGTTTCTCCTTGGGCCTTGCGCACCATTCAAAAGGGGTACAGGCTGCAGTTCGGTTTCCGCCCACCAAGATTCAGCGGGGTGGTCTGGACTGTAGTCGACCCAGAGCAGGGTCGGGTATTGGAACAAGAAGTAAACTCCCTGCTGATAAAAGAGGCTATAGAGCATATCCCTCCACCGGACAGGGAGTCCGGGTTTTATAGCCGCTACTTCATAGTTCCCAAGAAGGATGGGGGATTGCGTCCAATAATAGATCTCAGGCACTTGAATCGGTCTCTGAGGAGGTTCAGGTTCAAGATGCTCACTATTCCCATCATCGTGAACCAAATTCAATCCGAGGATTGGTTTGTCACAATAGATCTGAAGCATGCATACTTCCACATATCCATCCTTCCATCTCACAGGAAGTTCCTGAGGTTCGCTTTCGGGGGCGAAGCGTACCAATATTGGGTTCTTCCGTTTGGCCTAGCTCTCTCCCCTCGCACATTTACCAAATGCATGGATGCAGCTCTGGCGCCGCTGAGGCTTCAGGTTATCAGGGTGCTCAACTATATCGACGACTGGCTTATTATGGCCCAATCACAAGAGCTGGCAGTTCGGAATCGAGATGTCGTCCTTGCCCACATCCAGAGCCTGGGGTTGAGACTCAACAGGGAAAAAAGCGTGTTGGCACCAGCCCAGAGAACCACGTTCCTGGGAGTGGTGTGGGACTCGGTCACGATGCGGGCACAATTGTCTCCTGCACGGATCGAATCCATCCTGGCCACGGTGTCCAGGATAAAACTAGGCCAAGCCATCACTGTGAAACATTTTCAGAGAGTGTTAGGGCTCATGGCAGCAGCGTCCAACATCATTCCATTCGGCCTGCTGCACATGAGGGCCCTGCAGTGGTGGTTGAAAACCAAAGGGTTCTCACCGAAGGGGAACCCCTTCCGCATGATAAAGGGTTACGCGCAGATGCCTTCGTTCCCTATCTATGTGGAAGAAAACTCGGTTTCTGTCCCAAGGTCCCGCGTTGGGAGCGTCATGTCGCCGGAAAGCCTCCCTCACGGGCTGGGGCGCGGTCATGGACAGCCGCTTTATGAGAGGCCAGTGGCAGGACCATCATTCTTCCTGGCACATCAATTGCCTGGAAATGTTGGCGGTGTTCCGAGCTCTGAGGAGTGTCCTGCCAGACCTCAAAGGTCATCATGTCCTTGTGAGGTTAGACAATATGTCAGTGGTGGCCTATATAAATCATCAGGGGGGTCTGAGGTCCCGCCCTCTATGCAGACTGGCGCATCAGATCCTCCTGTGGTCCCAGGGGAGACTGTTGTCTCTGAGTAGCATACATCCCAGGGGATCAAAATCAGGGAGCAGACATCCTGTCGAGGCAGGGGCTGAGGCCCGGGGAATGGAGACTCCACCACGAGGTGGTGGAGTCAATATGTCAGAGGTTCGGCCCAGTGGAAGTGGATCTGTTCGCGTCTCGAGAGACGACGCACTGTCCACCGTGGTTCTCCCTCACACATCCAGCCCCACTGGGGTTGGATGCCTTGGTGCAGACGTGGCCATGGCTGCGTCTGTATGCATTTCCCCCGATCGCTCTGCTCCCGGGAGTTCTAGAGAGGGTCCGTCGCGACAGGATCAGTTTACTGTTGGTAGTCCCGTTGTGGCCGGCCCGAGTATGGTTCTCAGACATAATATCGCTCCTGGACGGCCCTCCATGGGAGATTCCCATCAGGAAAGACCTGCTGACACAGGCAGAGGGCTCAATATTTCACCCTCGGCCGGAACTATGGAAACTGTGGGTCTGGCCCCTGAGGGGGCACAATACCGAGAGGCTGGCCTGTCAGCAGGAGTAGTAGAGACCATACTCAGCTCTAGAGCTCCATTCCACGAGGAAATTGTACGGCCTAAAATGGAATGCTTTCACCGTATGGTGTATAGAGCGTGAGGTGGATCCAGTTAACTCCCCGGTGGCTTCAGTGCTGGAGTTCCTCCAAGATCGCTTCCCATCCACACTCAAGGTGTGCGTGGCTGCCATTGCGGCTTCCCACGCTCCTCTGGGTGATGGGCCTCTGGGGAGACATCAGTTGGTCATACGTTTCCTCCGTGGGGCTTGGAGAATGAGACCTGCGGCTCGTACTAGAGTTCCCACGTGGGGCCTGGCAGTGGTTCTCGAAGGGCTGGTCGAGGCCCCCTTCGAACCTCTGGAGTCGGCTGAGGCCAAGAACCTTTCTCTAAAGGTAGCTTTTCTGTTGGCTATTACTTCTCTGAGGAGAGTAGGAGATCTTCAGGCACTCTCGATATCCCAGGGGTGCCTGGAGTTTGCTCCAGGCAACATTAAAGCTATCCGGCATCCCAGGCCAGGCTATGTGCCTAAGGTGCCTTCTAATGTGGCTCGGCCTACGGTTCTGCAGGCGTTGCACCCTCCACCCCACGGGACGGCAGATGAAGAGAGACTTCATTTGTTCTGCCCTGTCAGAGCTCTCAAAATATATATTCAGAGGTCCTCTTCATGGCGGAAGTCAGACCTGTTGCTAGTGTGTTTCGGGTCGCCTAAGAAGTCACTTCCCGCTTCCAAGCAGACCATTAGCAACTGGATTGTTCAAGCTATATCTATGGCCTATCAGGTGCGCAGTTTGCCTTCACCTTTGGCCGTGAGGGCTCATTCAACCAGAGGCATGGCGTCCTCCAGAGTCCTCCTTTCAGGGGCCCCGATCCAAGAAGTGTGTGATGCAGCAGGATGGGCCACCCCCCATACTTTCATTAGATTTTATAGCCTGGACATTCCATCTACGCCTGGCACCCTTGTGCTCTCGTCCTAAGTGTGCCTGTGCTCAGCTTCACACTGGGACAGGCGGGGCTCGTTGTGGCATAGTGGGTACTCGTTCTCCCAAAGTGTCGTTCGACGCAGTTCGAGTTCCCTCGAAAGGGAACGTCTCGGGTTACGACTGTAACCCTTGTTCCCTGAGAAAGGGAACGAGAACTGCGTCCCTTCGCCACGCCTTCCGCTGCCTGGAGCCTGACGCAACACCAATCAAGATTGGCTTAGTTTCATTCATGCTTCCGAGGCACTACGCTGAGGGGCGTTCCCCCAAAGTGTCGTTCGACGCGGTTCTCGTTCCCTTTCTCAGGGAACAAGGGTTACAGTCGTAACCCGAGACGTTTAGGGCCTAATTAATTTCTTTACATTGACTGACGTCCTCATTTGAACTGTAGCTTATAGTTTTGCTCCATATATGTTGTATTTCCTTTTATACCTGTGATGAACCGAACTGTATTGCTGGTCTAGTTGGATATTCCTCTGAAAAAAATATTGAAAATGTGAATACATTTTTTTTTTCATTCTTGTCTAAAACTTAGTTCTTGTCTAAAACCAATGAGAGTGGATTTGTAATATTGAGTGATCTTATCTCACCATCAGAAGGGATGCAGATAAACGTGTTGATGATCGTCAGTCACATGATAATTCTACTTTAAGTTGATGTATTCTTATTCTTATTGTTTTGTTTCTTTGTGTAATTAATTTTTCATGTATTTTTGTACTGAGGGTTACTGTTCTTTTGGGGGTTTTTCTTGTTTGTTTTTGTGTGTCAATCACACCCGGACAGTGAGCTGAATGGGGTAGGGAGATTGTGACATGGTGAGGTTGGACCCAGGTGCAGAGAAGAGACCAGATGAGGAATAAGTGGTTAAGGAAAAGGGTTTTCTAATTATCAATTAGCCTTTTAAAATGATAAATTGGATTAGCTAACACAACGTGCCATTGGAACACAGGAGTGATGGTTGCTGATAATGGGCCTCTGTGCGACTATGTAGATATGTAGATAGATATTAAAAATCAGCCGTTTCCACCTACAATAGTCATTTACAACATTAACAATGTCTACACTGCATTTCTGAACAATTTGATGTTAGGACAAAAAATTGCTTTTCTTTCGACATTTCTAAATGACCCCAAACCTTTGAACGGTAATAATAATATTATTATTAATAATAATAATAAATAATAACAAAAAAGGCATCACAAGCAGGTGAAAGTTGGTTACCTCATTGTTGAAACGAAAAGTTGAGAGATCGGGTTATTGACCCTGACGCCTCCCTTTCATTTGTAGTCCAACAGCGACGACTTGTAGGAACTCCGCGAATCAATATTTCTACTAACTTAGAACGAAACCCACTAAATGTATGTCTTATGTCTTACATTTTTTAAGATTGGGTTTCATTTCGACTTCGACGATTTTGTTATCATACTTTTTTATCAAGTTATTTATTTGCAGTTCACGCGAAGTTAATGGCAGTTAAAATCCTATTCCTGTATAGCCTATTCTCGCGAACAGCCTAGCCTATATATACATATAATGACCTATATTATAGTGGTTAAACCATCATTCAACGCTGGGATTTGGTCCAGAAGACGGACCAGGAAGGGAATTCCTTGGGCTGCATGTGCCAGAATGTGGAAAGTTAAAGTCTCCGCCTCCATACAGTTTCCCTTTCCCAACTCCATATAAAACTCCTTAATGGAGCCAAAATGTTCAAACTCAACTGGGAAACTACGAGCGAAGCAAACTACTAATTACAATGTATACAATAGAGAAATCTACGTGTATCTGTCTTATTATTTGCAGTATGCAGAGCGTGTGTCATTGCTGTGACTGGATCCGACACCACTACGGCCACTTGAGCAAAGAATACCTTTCCCTGCTGGATCAGATGGTGAGTTATCACTACACTGTATTGAAGACTGAATGGATGTATTCATTAAATAAATCCAAGCAAAATAGTAATACGTTTCATGTTTAGCCTCTGTGTTAGAAGACTGTAGTCTATATTTGAACAGCCATAGTAAAAGGGTGCTAGGCTATAATGATGATCACGAGAGGCTACCTACACTCGGCCTATACTGTCCTTGCAGTTTAAGCTATACTTTTTGACGTGTGACTTAAAATACTATATTGGTTGTTTCCAGGGAGGAGATATCACAGAGCAGGATGCCCCTGTCTTTTTCCCAAAATTACTTTCCAGACGCATGGAAAATGCCAAGGTAAAAACTAGAACTTTGACTTTGACTTATATTCTTTGGTATAGCGGTCTTGACCCAACGTTACATTGATGCCATAATTTAAGCCTACACTGTTCCTAGTTTTATTTGTTATATATTCCTGTGTAGTTTGAGGACAAAGTCAGATTCCGGAATGACACCATCTATCAAATCACAAAACTGTTTGATGGGAATATGAAGGCTGTCACCTGGGACAAGAAAAAGCTGGACCATTTCCTCAACATTCTCGAACGCCAATTTGAGAACCTTAATTCCTGTGTAAGTAACGAGTCTATTTTAAATAGACATGGGTTGTAACTAACCTGATTCAGTTTATCAACCAGCTAATTAATCAGATGTGCTATATTAGGATTGGAGTGAAAACCTAAAGCACGGTAGCTCTCCAGGAACAGAGTTGGAGGGCCTGGGTCTATGCGCGAGAAAATCTATATGGGCAATTGTGTTCAGTGGGAGGCTAATGTTTTCATTTTGTCCAACAGGTATCACCTGCCAAGATACCTGAGAGCAGACTGAAACGCTACTTCAAGAAGTTGAATAGGAAGGTTCTGAGAAAAATGGTGAGTTTGGTTTCGGATGGCAATGTGTTTACTACATGTAATCAAACGAATATAAACGGTGCTAGGCTAAACAGGAGCAGTTTTGAAACACGTTTTGGGTTCTGGATATGTATCAAGCGTTTTAGAGAAGTGCTGATCTAGTGTTGACTCTGTCCTTATTTATAGTGACCTAAAAGGCTAAACTGACCCTAAATAAGCATTCCTACTATGAGAAGCATAATACATTATTATTATTATTATTATTATCATTACATACGGCACCAGGACTTTGTTGTTCAAGACAATATAATCATTGAATTGGCCAGAAAGTCCACACCCCTAATATTTACATTTTCTTTTGTTTTTCAGAACTACAGTTCACAGGCGTGGGAGCTCATCAGGAAAGAGACGAAACGTCATCTGCTTAAATTGGAAATCCTTGCGACACAGATGTACTGATCATCCGGACTCTTCTCAGAAGATACTCTCTTACCAGTTTATAAAGCATGAATACAACCATGTGGGATCATGTTAGTCTATTTATTATATTTAAATCCATACATTATTGTATTTTTTTTATTTTATAAATTATCATTTATATTTAGTATTTCCCTTTTGTACCTCTGTTTAACTGAACTGTATTGTCGGTCTCTTTGAAAAACCTGTGAAAGATATTAATATTGAAAATGTGAATAAAATGTATTTTGTATAAATTGTCCAAATTTCGTTCATGTCTAAAACCAATTAGTGGATTTATCGAACCATATGAGAGGACGCAGATTAAACTTGTTGCTGATCGTCAGTCACATGATAATTCTACTTTAAGTTTATACACCACATGACTAAAAGTATGTGGACACCTGCTCATCGAATATCTCATTCCCCCTTTGCTGCTTTAACAGCCTCCACTCTTCTGGGAAGGCTTTCCGCTAGATGTTGAAACATTGCTGCGAGGACTTGCTTCCATTAAGCCACAAGAGCATTAGTGAGGTCGATCACTGATGTTGGGCGATTAGGCCAGGCTCGCAGTCGGAGTTCCAGTTCATCCCAAAGGTGTTAAATGGGGTTGATTTCAGGGCTCTGTGCAAGCCAGTCAAGTTCTTCCACACCGATCTCGACAAACCATTTCTGTATGGACCACTGGTGCATTGTCATGCTGAAACAGGAAAGGGCCTTCCCCAAACTGTTGCATGTTGGAAGCACAGAATAATCTGGAATGTCATTATCTGCTGTAGCGTTAAGATTTCCCTTCACTGGAACTAAGGGTTGTTGCTCTTAGACATTTCCCCATCCCAATAACAGCACTTACAGTTGACCGGGGCAGATCGAGCAGTTGCAACCTTTTCAACTGACTTGTTGAAAAGGTTGCATCCTATGACGGTGCCACAAGTCACTGAGCTCTTCAGTAAGGCCATTCTACTGCCAATGTTTGTCTATGGAGATTGCATGGCGGTGTGCTTGATTTTATACATCTGTCAGCAACGGGTGTGGCTGAAATAGCCGAATCCACTAATTTGATGGGGTGTCCACATACTTTTGTGTACATAGTGTATATTCTTGTTGTTGTATTTCTTTGTGTAATTTCTTTTTAATATGTTTTTGTACTTTGTGAGATTTACAGTTTTTCTTGTTTGTTTGTGTGTGTCAATCACACCGGGGCAGTGGGCTGAAGGGGGTGGGGAGATCTGGGTGAGCAGTAGAGGATAATCTGGGGGACCAGGAACTTTAAAAAATATATGTAAATACATAATTTGTTTTGGAAATTACCACTAAGGACCCTAAAGTAAAGCTTGAATGAATTTATGTTTATTCAAGCCAGCAGAGAGATTACAGACAAACAGCACTTAATGTGGAGTTTATTGAGAAGCTCAGACGAGGTATCTCACCCTCAGCATATTTATACTATCACTATGGGTTACACAAAGATAGCCAAGTGCATCCTTTCTCAGTAAGGCATTTGCTCCCAGAGACCAGCTGCAGAGGAGGAAAACACCTGGCAACCACAGTCTGGGCGTTCAGCCAATATTTCCACTCCCGCTGAGACTACCTTGTGAGAGCAAACCTCAGACACCCTGTGACTAAACTTATTCTACATGTTTGACCTGTTGCATACTTAGAAATGCGCCTGTTGTAGACAGACAGGGTGTATTTTTAAGAGGCATCATGAGGATCCTCCTAATATCTATCAATGGATGAGTTAAATTTCTGTATGACATTAGAAAAAAATATGTATTACATAGGCCTATGAGATTCTATATGTTTATGTAACACTGAAATTAACATTACTGGACAAATGTATTTAAGTATGTGTTACACTACTAATCTACTTCATTTTAGAAAACAATTTTGAGTACAATGTATATAAAATATTTCTCTACTTACTAAAACATTTTGTGTTTAATCAACTTTAAACTGTGGCCCATTTGGGATCATGTGACACTTATTGTTTGAGTAAAGCCAGCTCTAACATTGAAAGTAACTTTACTCAAGTATAATACGGCAGCGGGTTTCCACAACTTTTGAGTAATGAAAAACTAATAAGGGTTTACAGTGTGGATATAATAGAGTATTGTAGATATATCTATTTGTATAATGGTATGAGGTTATTTGGGATAGCATCTAGAATGGTGTGTCTGTGTTTACATTATATTGTATAACACTCATATGTGCTGTATCTGAATGTTTTGCAGCATGTTTTGCTTATTACAAGAAGAACAATAACACTTGGCACATGAAACTGTATAAATAATAATAACATCATCATCATTCACATTAGGTCAAACACATTATCATCGTCATAGCCTTGGAAACTGTATAAATGCACCCCCCCGCCAAATAACCTGTCTAGAGTGTCTCACCATATACTATTTGGATTTAGTAAAGTATATTTTTTTCAAGTGAAGATAATCCAGGTTGTCACCACTGACGTCTTATAGGCTACAAGGGAAGGTTTATATAACTTATATAATCAACATGATTTAGTTTCATCATAAGGCTTATTTATGGCGAAACACACAGGTAGGCTACTCAGTTGTCCCATCTCGGTTGGCTGTCAGGAATTTCGGGAGGCCTTTATAAAGATTACATAGATGCTTTCCAGACCGATCTTTGTATTACTCTGTGAGATTTTGTTGTGTAGCCTACCATGGTAACCAGTTTGACATGGTGGAGTATTTCATTTTGCATATGTACGGTGTATCCAACGATGGGATGCACATGGAAGGATGGTCCTCTTAAAATCCTAAATAAGCACAGAATCAAACTTCTTCAGGATGTGGTGAGTTGGCTGACATAAACCATTGATGATTGTGTCCGAACATGAAACGCTGCCTAATTTCTAAATATGGGCACAATTTACATCTTGGCTGACCATATCATGCTTAAAATACCTAGGGTAGTCGTTTTCCGGTTCAGTTTTTGCAAGAGAACGTGAACAGATTTTAAGACACCCATTGTCAATCGGTAGAAAAACGGTAGAATCAGTCGCCATCATTCTATGAGTTTATATATCAATGGGTCTTTCCTACTTCAATCAAAGTAAAAAAATAATAATAATAACATCATCATCATTCACATTAGGTCAAACACATTATCATCGTCATGGTTGTAGTCTAGATAAGCGCCCAATAAAGGCTCATTTAGGGCATATACTCTTTTTTTAAACAGAAATGAACCAACTGTAAAAAGATCCCCTTGGAATGTACTGAATCAATTTAATAAGAATGAACCTCATGAGAGAAAAGGAAAAGTAATTCCCCTGCTGCCAGCAAAGCCAATAGGGCTGCACTCTACTCTCCATTTTAGAGGCGGGACGGCTTTAGCTTTCATTCAGCACTACCAGTCACTCTATTAATAAAATAGTTTATATTTCAAATATGTGCAATATTAACACTGAACAGTCATGCTTCAGATTCCATTACCTGATTAAAAGAGAGTCACAACAGACTAACTGTGAGCTAAATGTGATCGCAGTACTACGCGTATTGAAAAAACCTTTCTGGTTAAAACTACACAGAATCTGAAAAATGTGGGGTACAATTTCATCATATTTAAATTGAGCATGGCCCTCCTTTGCTGGGAGAGAGCCCTGCACCGTTGTATCATAGAAATAAGAAATAGCCCACTGTTTTCGTAGTTTTTCATATTCAATATGGCCTACGTTTTAACACCTGCTGAATATATTATAATGACATTCATTGCTCCAATGTAATTCTCTACATAAATATATATGAAAACTGTTAACTTGCGAGGCAAACATTTTCTGATTAATTTCAGAATACCACCATTCACTGAAAATTGGGGCTTATAAAGGGAAGCGAAAGTCTGAACCATGCAGCCCTTCTTCACCACAAGGAATGTTTATACCTTCACGTAACGATACTTAGGTATATATAAGATGGGCAACTTCAACAATCTAGGTATCATATCAATCGAGATTAATATAATCGGTCGTTAATCGTTTATAATAGCCGTTGCACTCAAACTTTAATAAAATGAACATGGCTGTATTGAAATGGTTGAGCATGTTTCTGACTCTGTTCTGCCAAGGCACAGCAGCATCCAAACCTTGCTGGTGGACGCAGTCTAGGTTGAGGATCATGAACGATAAGAGCATAGATCTGCTCTTAGATATGGTGAGTAATTTAAATTGCACAACTTGATGCGCAATATTCGCAATGATACTCACATTTCTATGTTGCATTACAGCACATTTTATGTCTAACTAATGCTTTCCCTCTCCGTAACACAATATTTAATTTAAGGTTACAATACCAATACAGTTTACTTCTTGAAATTGATATGAGTTCTATTTCAGGGTGGACTCTTACCACTAATGTGTGCAGAAGAAAACGTCGAACACATGTTTGCAGAGGATGTTTACAAGAACAAACAGGTAGGATACACTGTTTTAGACTTTTGATAGTCTAAACTACAGAATAACTTCTTGCGATTTCAAAATGGTAAATTGTAAGTTTTACCACGTATTTCGAAACCTTGTGCCTAAAACCCTGTTGTATTTTATCCAGGGCGACGACGTCTCTGTGGTTGCGTTAGAGGCTATGGGATATGTGTTCCAATTATTTAACAACAGCCTGACTTCTGTCACCTGGGACCAAACATCACTTAACCTTTTCCAAAACATCATATATCGTCAAGTTGAGAACTTAAAGTTATGTGTAAGTATGATCCCTCCTATGTAACCAAGACACTGAGTGTACAAAACATTATGAACACTTTCTCTTTCCATGACAGACTGACCAGGTGAATCCAAGTGAAAGCTATGATCCCTTATTGATGTCACCTGTGAATCAATCAGTGTAGACGAAGGGACAGATACAGATTTAAGCAGGATTTTTAAGACTTGAGACAATTGAGTCATGGATTGTGTATGTGTGCAATTCAGAGGGTGAATGGGCAAGACAATAGATTGAAGTGCATTTGAAGGGAGTGTGGTAGTAGGTACCAGCCGCACCGGTTTCACTTGTGTATCAAGAATGGTCCACCACCCAAAGGACATCCAGCTAACCTGACCCAAATATGGGGTGCATTGGAGTCACCATTGGCCTGCATTCAGGTGGAACGCATTGACCAAATATTTGTACAATATGTTCATATCCTTTCATAAGAACTAATGCACTCACCACTATGTTTTATCGTCTCCAGGTCGCAGATGGTGATGGGACATCCTCTGGAGATGGAGGGTCGGTTACTGCAGGCAATGCGTCTCTCAAAACCTATTTCGACAAGCTGGTCTAATATCAAATGTTCTCAAATAGAGCCTAAATCAATCTTAGCAATAGTTATAGATCACCACAAATCGGATGCAGTTCAGAACTCCCAAACGCGGGTTTTGTGTTGTCGGATTCCTTGACTGGTTGAGTTGACTGAAAAATATGTATATCTTGTACGCTCTCCAGGAACACGGCACATGCGCATGGGAGATCGTGCGAAAGGAGGTTCGCCAAAATCTGGTGCAGTTTAAGAAATTCATCGAAAGCTGAGTCAAGCCGTGAGGAGAACCATCATCATTGGAGACGTGACATAATCCTCAGGCTGGCTAATAGATTGATGGCTGATACATTTATTGACTGACTGACTGGCTGGCTGCGAGATTGACTGACTGGTTTATGTATTTGTGAATATTGGTTGACTGATATTTATGTTTACACTATGTATTTATTTATTATTTTATTATTTTATTTATTTTAATACAATTAAATGAAAATCACCTGCATCTGTTCTCATATCATTTTCATTAATTCATGCAATCATGCATTCATCCATTCATTTGTTTATAAACTGACTTTTTTAAAAGGGCAATCCGCAGGTCAAACACCAAAGCGGACACTCAACCACAATTTTGATAAATAGTGAGGGGGTTGAACACAAATAGCCACTGCCACAGAGCTGTGGATGCAAGGAAGGATCATCCATGAGATCAAAATAATAGTTTTATCTAGATATTAAAGCTATACAGTGTTTTTTATATTGATTGTTTCAACCAATATCTTAAAATGGCTTATATTTGGGGTTCTGATGAGATCCAACTGTATCCTGTATGAATAATTTAAAAGTCAAAAAATGTATGTAGTAATCGCAGAAATTCCCCCTTAAGCGTAGCACGTCCAGGACGATGCAGTAGTAAGGATTTTTATTTAGTTTATTTAGTCTCGCATAATGATGAAATATTAAATGTATTCAGATACAGACGTCATAAAATGCTGATTAATTTCTATTAATTGTAATCATCACTTAAAATCAACAATTTAATTCAAATGTATTTACATTAATGGGGTTAAAATCCAAGATGGTGTAACAGTGCGTGTTTTTCTTGTCCTGTCTAATGTCCCGTGTAAATAGTTTGTAATTAGTCTGTCTTTCTATATATTTTATTATTCCCCATATACTTCTCCTGCAACCCGCCTCACCCAACGTGGAACGGATCTACTATCTTCTTTATTTTCTTTACTGCTTCATCATTTAACTGAACCGTTGACAGAAGCTAGCCTGCTGCTCTGCCTGCATCAGCCAGCTTTTAGTTCGGACAATATCGGCCAGTCTGCACAGCGCACTACCAACCCAACGCATATCGGATTGCGTTCCCTTCCACTTCACCGGATTTCTATCGAAATCACAGGGCCATCACACCGGATCATCACAGCTAGCTATCTGCAACCGAGTAGCTGCTGTTGATTGGCTAACACCATTGTCCAGATGCTACCACCAGTTGCCTTGAGCTAGCCTCGAGCTAGGCCCATCTCCCGGCCAGCCGACGTGTACTAGCAAATTCCCGGGCTACAGTACCTTTGTCAACCGGCCTGGACCTTCAGAGGAAAAGCCCCGCCGAGCCATCACGACTAGTCTGCCGACATAATGGTCCGACGTGGTCTCAACAGGCTTTTCCTATGCGACGTCGCCGAATATCCATCTGCTAGCCCCAGCCCGCTAGCATTCTGAACGCCGTGCCTCCCGCTCGCCTAGTGCAGCGCCCACTGAACTGCTCCCTGGCTCACCTCTTTGCTGCTCATCGGACCTTATGATTACTCGGCTAAACAGCTGATTTCTGCTGGACTGTTCCGTTACACGGTACCTCATTCTGTTTATCTGCTAGGCCTCAGGTCTGAACTCAGGTCCTGTGTGTAGCACATAAATTTCTCTATCTGACCCTCTTTCTCCGTTCATCACCATTTCCCGTTGTTGTCTTAGCTCTCTTGATTAACTGTGTTTGTTTTGTGCTTCTTTCTCATTTCAAAATGCCTTGTCTGCTGCTGTTTAGGTTAGCTCTTATTGTTTTATTTCACTGTAGCGCCCCCAGTTCCGCTCAACATGCCTCAGATAGCTCCTTTGTCCCACCTCCAGACATGCGGAGACCTCACCTGGCTTAACTGGTGTCTCCAGAGATGTAACCTCTCTCATCATTACCCAACGCCTAGGTTTACCTCCACTGAACTCACATCCTACCCTATCCCTGTCTGTACATTATGCCCTCAATCTATTCTACCGCACACAGAAATCTGCTCCTTTTATTCTCTGTACCCAACGCACTAGAAGACCAGTTCTTAAAGCCTTTAGCCGTACCCTTATTCTACTCCTCCTCTGTTCCTCTGGTGATGTAGAGGTAATCCCAGGTCCTGTATCCCCCAGCACTACACCTATTCCCCAGGCGCTCTCATTTGTTGACTTCTGTAACCGTAAAAGCCTTGGTTTCATGCATGTTAACATCAGAAGCCTCCTCCCTAAGTTTGATTTATTCACTGCTTTAGCACACTCCGCCAACCCTGATGTCCTAGTCGTGTCTGAATCCTGGTTCAGGAAGGCCACCCAAAATTCTGAAATTTCCATCCCCAACTACAATATTTCCTGTCAAGATAGAACTGCCAAAGGAGGCGGAGTTGCAATCTACTGCAGAGATAACCTGCAGAGTTCTGTCATACTGTCAAGGTCTGTGCCCAAACAGTTTGAGCTTCTACTCTTAAAAATCCACCTCTCCAGAAATAAGTCTCTCACTGTTGCCATCTGTTACAGACCCCCCTCAGCCCCCAGCTGTGCCCTGGACACCATATGTGAATTGATTGCCCCCCATCTATCTTCAAAGTTTGCACTGTTAGGTGACTTCAACTGGGATATGCTTAACACCCTGGCTGTCCTTCAATCTAAGATAGATGACCTCAATCTCACACAAATTATCAAGGATCCTACCATGTACAACCCTAAATCCTTAAACATGGGTACCATCATAGATATCATCCTGACTAACTTGCCTTCCAAATACACCTCCTCTGTTTTCAACCAGGATCTCAGCAATCACTGCCTCATTGCTTGCGTTCGTAATGAGTCCGCGGTCAAACGACCACCACTTATCACTGTCAAACGCTCCCTAAAACACTTCTGCGAGCAGTTCTTTCTAATCGATCTGGCCCAGGTATCCTGGAAGGATATTGATCTCATCCCATTTCAGTAGAGCATGCCTGGTTGTTCTTTAAAAGTGCTTTCCTCACCATCCTAAATAAGCATGCCTCGTTCAAAAAATGTAGAATTAAGAACATATATAGCCCTTGGTTCACCCCAGACTTGACTGCCCTTGACCAACACAAAAACATCATGTGGCGCACTGCATTAGCATTGAATAGCCCCCACGATATGCAACTTTTCAGGGAAGTCAGGAACCAATATACACAGTCAGGTAGAAAAGCAAAGGCTAGCTTTTTCAAACAGAAATTTGCATCCTGTAGTACTAATTCCCAGAAGTTCTGGGACACTGTAAAGTCCATGGAGAACAAGAGCATCATCTCCCAGTTGCCCACTGCATTGAGGCTAGGAAACACTGTCACCACCGATACATTTTCGATAATCAAAAATTTCAATAACCATTTTGCAACGGCTGGCATGCTTTCCACCTGGATCCAACAGCTCTGTACCCACTGCAGCAATTTGCCCAAGCCCCCCCCTTCTCCTTCACCCAAATCCAGATAGCTGATGTTCTGAAAGAGCTGCAAAATCTGGACCACTACAAATCTGCTGGGCTAGCCAATCTGGACCCTTCCTTTCTAAAATTAACAGCTGAAAATGTTGCAAACCCTATTACTAGCCTGTTCAACCTCCCTTTTGTATCGTCTGAGATCCCTAGAGATTGGAAAGCTGCCGCGGTCATCCCCCTGTTCAAAGGGGGAGACAGTCTAGACCCAAACTGTTATAGACCTATATCCATCTGTCAGGCTCTGGCCATAGAGAAGCAAATAGTCTGACAGTGTCGTTCTTTTCTGTTTCTGTGTGGGGTTTGGGTTGGATCCCTAATTTGAGGCAGCTGCACCGCATTGTCTATAATTAGGGATCTTATATATGTCAGTCTGTCATTCACTCTGGTGTGGGTTGTTTATCATTTGATCATTGCTTCAGGCTTTAATGAATGAATTATTTTCAGGATTATATTAAACTAACAATGATCATCTGCTGCAGGTCATCTAACTACCCTAAGAATGGCACTTCAGACTATCACTTGGATGAGCGCCTTCCTCTGCCTCGCGCAAGTTTGCTCCATGCCCATGTCTTGCTACAACGACATCTGGTGCAAACAACCCACATCTTACTGAGAGACATGGTATTTTTTTAAATTACTTTTGATTTGAGATGTATTATCCAACTATGTTTAACTGAATAGCTCAACGTGAATACTGTTTTTTTCTCTTTTTTTCAGGGGGTAATTTTCCTCTGGAGTGCCTGCAGGAGAATGTCTTCATGGCATTTCCAGCCACCGCATTTGCAAACTCCGACGCGCCACAGGTAAGGGGAAGAGTGCATATCCACGTCTTCTTTACAGCATGAAATAGTATTTGCAACCGTTAGGATTAGAAAGTAGAACACTTTAAACTGACATTTATGTCATTTAAAATCATTGTTGTTGTCCGTTTCAGTTGAGCAGCAATGGTGCTAAGGCTATTTATGATACATTGAAGAACATCGACTCATTGTTTGCAGCTGACGACCTGCCAACTAAGTGGGACCAACAGAAGTTGGATGATTTTCAGAATATTATATACCGCCAGATTGAAGAGAGCAAATGTGTGAGTTGCTATGTCAACACAGCTTAACTGTTTAATTGTGGTATGGTGGCATTTGAATTATTATTAATCGCCTGCCTCTTTCTTTCTGGCAGATGATGGGCAGTGTGGATACAAGTGATAATCTCATCAGGGCAGAGGGACTGAAGACATACTTTGGGAACATTACAGCAGTCCTAAAAGAAAAGGTAGGCTATAGAGTAAAACCAAATATACCATCATACAAAACATTGTTTTGATAATATCTCTACATTGGACAATATTAGCCTACATTACCCTAACAGTTTATTTGTATTTCCACAGAATTAGTTACTGCGCCTGGGAAGTGGTTCGAAAAGAACTCCTGTACACCCTACAGTTCATTCTGGAACACAACTCTGATAGCCTTCTGAAGTCCAACAGAACATGAATTTGAATTTGCAGACCTTTTTTACAATTGTGCTTGATTTTGATAGACTACTATTCTACAATCATGTAATTTGCAAATTGCAATATTATTTATTTATGTATTTATTTATTTATGTAGGACTATTTATGAATGTATTTATTTATATATTTGAAAATTGTGCCCGTTGTTGCTATTCATCAAATTTTCAGTTAATAAATATTGTTATACTTTTAAATACAGTGCCTTCAGAAAGAATTCAGACTCCTTTACTTTTTCCACATTTTGTTACATTACAGCCTTATTCTAAAATGTATCAAATTGTTTTTTTCCCTCATCAATCTCAACACAATTATCAATCATTACAAAGCAAAACCAGTTTTTTAGAAATGTTTGCAAATGTATTAAAAAATATATATATATTACATTTAAATAAGTATTCAGACCCTTTACTCAGTACTTTGTTGAAGCACCTTTGGTAGCGATTACAGGCTCAAGACTTCTTGGGTATGACACTACAAGCTTGGCACACCTGTATTTGGGGAGTTTCTCCCATTCTTCTCTGCAGATCCTCTCAAGCTCTGTCAGGATGGATGGGGAGCGTTGCTGCACAGCTATTTTCAGGTCTCTCCAGAGATGTTCGATCAGGGTGAAGTCAGGGCTCTGGCTGGGCCACTCAAGGACATTCAGAGAGTTGTCCCGAAGCCACTGCTGCGTTATCTTGACTGTGTGCTTAGGGGCAGTTAAAATCCTATTCCTGTATAGCCTATTCTCGCGAACAGCCTAGCCTACATATAAATATAATGACCTATATTATCGTGGTTGAACCATCATCCAACGTTGGGATTTGGTCCAGAAGACCAGGAAGGGAATTCCTTTGGCTGCATGTGCCAGAATGTGGAAAGTTAAAGTCTCGACCTCCGGAAGGTTGATCGGGGAAATTCTCCATACAGTTTCCCTTTCCCAACTCCATATTAAACTCCACTGCTATAAACCAAAACACAAGGGGGAGTTATTTATGTCATTTATGCCACAAGATAATCATATCACAACGTCTCAAAGGGACTTTTCTTCTCTCCTTTAGTTTTTTTTTCCTTTCATTGTATTCGTTTTCTAATCTGAACATCTGCAGCCATGAATACCGAACTCTTTGTCAGATGAATGACATTCCCTGGAGCCAACTTGACCCTGACGGCCAGGAGGAGGAGGAGGAGGAGGATGTACCGTGGGACCTCAGTGTCAACATGTGACATGTACATTGAGATAGTTCACCTGCACTCACTGTGTTCAAGTTAGTGCCAAAGAACATCTTGGCATTTCCTGTTACTTTTTTTAAAGAATGTACCTGAGAAATTGTATGTAATGTTTTGTGGAAAATACCTTTTGTAAACTGTATATCTTAACGTACTACTACTGCATATAGCATGCTTTTGAAATTCTGTAAATGTTTATTAACTTTTAATATTTTATTAAAAGTTCTTCTTTCCTCATTTTGTTTAAGCGTTTGTGTCTCTTAGAGATCGAAAACAAGTGCAGCCAGTCAGCGTGTTTATGTTTTGTGGTAAAATGTGTCATAAAATTTCAAATTAGATGATTAAGTATTGGGGCGGCAGTAAAGGAGTCACAATCCGCCAGCAGGCACAGAGTTTGCTCGCCTGTGTGTGTGTGTGTGTGCGCCCCCCAGGGGAACGAGCTTCCTCAAACCGCTGCCAGTCTCACCTGTGTGTGTGTGTGTGTGTGTGTGTGTGTGTGCGCCCCCCAGGGGAACGAGCTTCCTCAAACCGCTGCCAGTCTCACCAGAGTTATTTATGTAATTTATGCCACAAGATAATCATATCACAACGTCTCAAAGGGAGTTTTCTCTCCTTTAGTTTTTTTCCTTTCATTGTATTCGTTTTCTAATCTGAACATCTGCAGCCATGAATACCGAACTCCTCCCTATCCAGACTGTTTTACTGTAAGTCACTGTGGTGGGTCACAGTCATTTCATGATATTGTATGTATATATTATTGTTGGATGAAAGTGTAAACATGTTTTAATTTAAATTACAAGAACGTGCAGTCAGTGCCACGTCCAGTAGTATTTCGCTTTCCCTCCTGATTAGTTAGGTTTTAGTGATTGACAGCCAAACACATAAAAGTATAGAAAGTTTTAATCTGTTGTCGTGAAATGTACATTAATGTATATTAGTGTCACGATTGTGTGTGTGGAGAGACCAAGACGCAGCGCAGGGATAGTAGTTCAACATGTATTTTATACCATGTATAAAACCAACTCAAAATGTACCAACTAACTAAACAAACCCAACACACGATGTACAAACGTCACGTTACAAAAAACAAACACGAAACAACGGACATGTTAAATGTGCACACTTACTGTCACCGTGACGACCCACCACCCAGTGTGAAAATCTACAAACCTATGTAGGATCCCTAATTAGAGACGATGCGCTACAGCTGCATCTAATTAGGGATCCCACACAAACCACCACCAGAAAGAGAAAGAATAGACCTGTCAGACTCTGACCATGTTTAGACCAAATAGGCTTCTCTATGGCCAGAGCCTGACAATTAGTCAGCATTAAGCTTGTCTCCTAGCTTATCCACTCTGCGGTATGATGAGCAGTAGGCCTAGTCCTGGGATCCGAATGAGGAGGCGTACTCAGGTAACCATCCACCGATTTTGGCAGACCAATATGGGACTTATGTATTGAAAGTTGGAGTTTCAATATGTTGTTTCTAAAGTTTACAGTACTCTATATTAGTCAGCATCAGACTTCAAACTTATCCCCACTCTGGTATGATGAAGAATCCCAATGAAGAGAGTGATAACCAGGCAACCATGGATGGTTTGGGAGGAGACATACAGTCAGGTCCATAATTATTGGTACCCTTGATAAATGTGAGCAAAAATACTGTATAAAAATACTGAGCGATGTTGTGCACTCAAAACAATTGGGAAATTATATAATTTTATACTAATACAATTGCTCAGAGACACTGTGTCATGTCCTGATATGTTTCACCTGTCTGTGTTTGTCCACTCCCCACACCAGGTACACCCTATCACCATCATTATCAGTTTGGGTATTTAGCCTCTTGGGTGCTGTTGGCATTTGCCAGATCGTCTTGCTTAGTCAGTCGTTTCCAGCACTCTCTTGAATTACTAACCCTGCCAGTCTGTTTCCCGGTATTTGGACCTCTACCTGCCTGTTGGATTACGTTCCTGTCTAGCCCCCTCATGTGCCTTCGACCTTCTGATCTGCTGCCAAACGAACTCTGCCTGCATTACGGATTACGAGCCTGCCTACTCCTCTGTACTGCCATCCTTCTGATTCCCGGTACCGAACGCTGCCTGAACTACGACTACGAGCCTGACTCTCCTTATTGGACGACTGCTATTCAGATTCCCCGTTACAAACATTGCCTGTCATTTACTACGAGCCTGTCTTGCCCCATATATCATATTAAACAGTCAATCATATCTCTGCCTCCGTGTCCGCTTTTGGGTCCCGTATATCTGTCGTTCTGTCACACTGATTTTGTTTAACAAGTAACATTTGTTTTAGTTGAAGATTTGAGTCAGAATTATTGCCACCCTTGTTTTCAATACTCTAGGATAACAACACTGAGCCTTTTTCTAACATGGTTTATGAGATTGGATAACAAGTTGGGAGGGATCTTAGACCATTCCTCCTCACAGTATCTTTCCAGATTGTTGATATCCTTCTGCTCTTATGGACCACCCTCTTCAATTCAAACCACAGGTTTTCAATGGGGTTCAAGTCGAGACTGAGATGGACATTGCAAAATGTTAATTTTGTGGTCAATTAACAAGGGCCCCAGGACCAGTGGAAGCAAGATAGCCCCATAACATCATAACACCACCACCATATATTACTGTAGGTATGAGGTCATTTTCATTTTCAAGGCCAAAGAGCTCTAATTTTCATGTCATCTGACCATATAACCGGTTCCAATCAAAGTGTCAATGCCATTTATGAAACTCCAGATGATCAGATGACATAAAATAGAGCTCTTTGGCCTGAAAAAAGAAAGCATATGCAGAGAAGTACCTTGTAGCTACAGTATACCTCAAACCTGCGTTTGGAATTGAAGAGGGCAGTCCATAAGAGAAGACAAAGGAGATCAAGTGTTCTGGAAACATTCTGTATGGAGGAATGATCTAAGATCCCTCCCAACGTCTTCTCTAATCTCTTTCTCTGAGCAATTGTATGACTACAAAAATAATATAATTTCTATTTTTTTTAGCATACAATATACTGTAGCTCAGTATTTATATTATTTACTGTGTTTTCTTTACCATCCTTCTTTCTCATCTTTATCAGTAATGATGGACTTGACAACACCTTTTCATTTGAGGATTAGAAGAGAAGTAGTTTATGGTCGGTTGCATAAAGCCACAGGTCTGTGGTTTCTTCCAGGGTTAGCTAGTTGGTTTCACAGGTGTCGGCTGCTCATAGTTCACACCTCCCTTCGTAGCACTAGTTTTGCTAAATACCAACTAATAACACACATTCGGTGGAAGTGGCAGACTGGGGAATTTTGAAGACAATTATTGGGCCAAGGATGATGAGTAATACTTGACCTCAGAAGAAGATGAATAAAACACCAATAAGAGACTGAGGTTTACAAAACCAGATGCTATTTCCTGACCTTGTGAAAGTTTGTTACCTCAATCATGACCCAAACTCTCATATATTTTAGCATGTGAATTATTGATTCAAATGAGCTCAGGCATTGAATCATTAATCCATAACTTTGACTTAAAAAGGAATTAAAATGTTACTCCTGCAATAGTGTAAAACTATTTCCTTAAATGTAACAGTTAATTGTTAATAAAAATGTAATGGTAAGTAATGATGAGAAAAAGCAATATGAAAAACTGACATTTAAAACCTTAACTTTTCTTTAGTGATTGGCAATATTCTGCCAAATGTTGACATTCTGCCCTAATTCAGTGTCAGACCCGTCCAACTTGTCATATTTTAGGGTGTAGTTCTCAGACAGATTTACCACAGCATTTATAGCCCCTTCATGAACTTCCACAGTAATAATCCCCTGTGAATCAGATGAGATATTTCTGTTTTAGAAAAACTTTTTTCACTGTCATAATAGAGTATTTTGTGTAGAAAAAATATATAGTATTTAACCCATTTTTAATTCAGGCTGTAACACATCAATACGTGGAATAAATCAAGGGGTATGAACACTTTTTGAAGGCACTAAGGAAATGGAAATTTAAACTGAAAGTGGAAAAGGAAAACGTAGGGAAGATTTCACTGCTTGTGAATTCACTATGAATCTGTTCTGTTTATTCGGGAAATATTGTTATGATTATGTTATTGTGGAATGCAATTTCATGGAGGGGTTTGAAACGGAATTCGTAAGAGATCAAAGTATTGTTTTCAAAACAGGCAGGCCCTGCTGAAACCTGTTTACATATCCTCACTGAAGACATGCTTTTGAATATAGCCTAGAGTTCGAGAAGTTACATCTGACTTGTTTTTAGTGCTTTCCTTTGTGGATTAGTAGGCTATAGGCCAAATTCTACTGCCAGCCGTTTATGTCCTGAGCATGTTTAACCCAAATCTGAACGTTCACACACCGATATTCTCTCTCTCTCCCTTCTTAACAACGTTTGAGCCTTCACACGGCCAGCTCTGAGTTACATGTTTTAAACCTACTTAGGACAACGTGCCTCCCATGAAAGAACACATTATGAGAGGGAAGTAGACCACACGAAAAGAGAAATCCGGTCTTGCGGTTCACTAGACAAAACTTTCCCAAATTCATTCTTTTTAACTCTTAATTTAGTGCGATACCCTTTCACTTTTTGTACATCCTTTCAAGCCTCACTATTTAAGAGCCGCAGATATGGGATCAGAACACAACCCCTATTCTGACTCTGGACGAATTGTTCAATATACTGGCAACAGGTGAGTCAACAATATGTTATCATTTGATCATTGCTTCAGGCTTTAATTAATACATTATTTTCAGGATTATATTCAACTAACACTGATCATCTGCTGCAGGTCATCTAACTACCCTAAGAATGGCACTTCAGACTATCACTTGGATGAGCGCCTTCCTCTGCCTCGCGCAAGTTTGCTCCATGCCCATGTCTTGCCAGCTACAACGACATCTGGTGCAAACAACCCACATCTTACTGAGAGACATGGTATTTTTTTTTAATTACTTTTTGATTTGAGATGTATTATCAAACTATGTTTAACTGAATAGCTCAACGTGAATACTGTTTTTTTCTCTTTTTTTCAGGGAGGTAATTTCCCTCTGGAGTGCCTGCAGGAGAATGTCTTCATGGCATTTCCAGCCACCGCATTTGCAACCTCCGACGCGCCACAGGTAAGAGGAAGAGTGCATATCCACGTCTTCTTTACAGCATGAAATAGTATTTGCAACCGTTAGGATTAGAAAGTAGAACACTTTCAACTGACATTTATGTCATTTAAAATCATTGTTGTTGTCCGTTTCAGTTGAGCAGCAATGGTGCTAAGGCTATTTATGATACATTGAAGAACATCGACTCATTGTTTGGAGCTGACGACCTGCCAACTAAGTGGGACCAACAGAAGTTGGATGATTTTCAGAATATTATATACCGCCAGATTGAAGAGAGCAAATGTGTGAGTTGCTATGTCAACACAGCTTAACTGTTTAATTGTGGTATGGTGGCATTTGAATTATTATTAATCGCCTGCCTCTTTCTTTCTGGCAGATGATGGGCAGTGTGGATACAAGTGATAATCTCATCAGGGCAGAGGGACTGAAGACATACTTTGGGAACATTACAGCAGTCCTAAAAGAAAAGGTAGGCTATAGAGTAAAACCAAATATACCGTCATACAAAACATTGTTTTGATAATATCTCTACATTGGACAATATTAGCCTACATTGCCTAACAGTTTATTTTTATTTTCACAGAATTACAGTTACTGCGCCTGGGAAGTGGTTCGAAAAGAACTCCTGTACACCCTACAGTTCATTCTGGAACACAACTCTGATAGCCTTCTGAAGTCCAACAGAACATGAATTTGAATTTGCTGAACTTTTTTACCATTGTGCTTTATTTTGATAGACTACTATTCTACAATCATGTAATTTGCAAATTGCAATATTATACATGTATTTATTTATGTATTTATTAATGTAATTTATGTAGGACTATTTATGAATGTATTTATTTATACATTTGAAAATTGTGCCCGTTGTTGCTATTCATCAAATGTTCAGTTAATAAATATTGTTATACTTTTAAATACAGTGCCTTCAGAAAGAATTCAGACTCCTTTACTTTTTCCACATTTTGTTACATTACAGCCTTATTCTAAAATGTATCAAATTGTTTTTTTTCCTCATCAATCTCAACACAATTATAAATCATTACAAAGCAAAACCAGGTTTTTAGAAATGTTTGCAAATTTATAAAAAAAATAAAAATAAAACTGTAATATTGGGGTATGACACTAAAAGCTTGGCACACCTGTATTTGGGGAGTTTCTCCCATTCTTCTCTGCAGATCCTCTCAAGCTCTGTCAGGTTGGATGGTGAGCGTTGCTGTACAGCTTTTTTCAGGTCTCTCCAGAGATGTTCGATGAGGGTCAAGCCCGGGCTCTGGCTGGGCCACTCAAGGACATTAAGAGAGTTGTCCCGAAGCCACTGCTGCGTTATCTTGACTGTGTGCTTAGGGGCAGTTAAAATCCTACTCCCGTATAGCCTATTCTCGCGAACAGCCTAGCCTATATATAAATATAATAACCTATATTATCGTGGTTAAACCATCATTCAACGCTGGGATTTGGTCCAGAAGACGGACCAGGAAGGGAATTCCTTTGGCTGCATGTGCCAGAATGTGGAAAGTTAAAGTCTCCGCCTCCGGAAGGTTGATCGGGGAAATTCACCATACAGTTTCCCTTTCCCAACTCCATATAAAACTCCTTAACGGAGCCAAAATGTTCAAACTCAACTGGAAAACTATGAGCAAAGCACTCTACTATTTACAATGTATACAATAGAGAGCTCTACGTGTATTATTTGCAGTATGCAGAGCGTGAGTCATTGCTGTGACTGGATCCGATACCGCCCATTGAGCGCAGAATACCTTTCCCTGCTGGACCAGGTGGTGAGTTATCAGTACACTGTATTGAAGACTCAATGGATGTATTCAGGAAAGCAATCAAAGCAAAATAGTAATACGTTTCATGTTTATCCCCTGTGTTAGAAGACTGTAGTCTATATTTGAACAGCCATAGTAAAAGGGTGCTAGGCTATAATGATGATCACGAGAGGCTACCTACACTCGGCCTATACTGTCCTTGCAGTTTAAGCTATACTTTTTGACGTGTGACTTAAAATACTATATTGGTTGTTTTCCAGGGAGGAGATATCACAGAGCAGGATGCCCTTGTCTTTTCCCCAAAATTACTTTATAGACGCAAGGAAAATGCCAAGGTAAAAACTAGAATTTTGACATCTCTTGTTCTTATATTCTTTGGTATAGCGGTCTTGACCCAACGTTACATTGATGCCATAATTTAAGCCTATACTGTTTCTAGTCTTATTTGTTATATATTCCTGTGTAGTTTGAGGACAAAGTCAGATTCCGGAACGACACCATCTATCAAATCACAAAACTGTTTGATGGGAATATGAAGGCTGTCACCTGGGACAAGAAAAAGATGAACCATTTCCTCAACATTCTCGAGCACCAATTTGAGAACCTTAATTCCTGTGTAAGTAACGAGTCTATTTTAAAGTATAATCCCTGTTTGGATCAGGGCTCTCCAACCCTGTTCATGGGTTGTAACTAACCTGATTCAGTTTATCAACCAGCTAATTAATCAGGTGTGCTAGAGAAAAATTGTGAGTTTGGTTTCGGATGGCAATGTGTTTACTACATGTAATCAAACGAATATAAACTGGGCTAGGCTAAACAGGAGCGGTTTTGAAACACGTTTTGGGTTCTGGGTATGTATCAAGCGTTTTAGAGAAGTGCTGATCTAGTGTTGACTCTGTCCTTATTTATAGTGACCTAAAAGGCTAAACTGACCCTAAATAAGCATTCCTACTCTGAGAAACATAATACATTATTATTATTATTATTATTATCATTATCAATATGATTACATACTGCTCCAGGACTTTGTTGTTCAAGACAATATAATCATTGAATTGGCCAGAAAGTCCACACCCCTAATATTTCAATTTTTGTGTTTTTCAGAACTTCAGTGCGCATGCGTGGGAGCTCATCAGGAAAGAGACGAAACGACATCTGCTTAAATTGGAAATCCTTGCGACACAGATTTACTGATCATCCGGACTCTTCTCAGAAGATACTCTTTTACCAGTTTATAAAGCATGAATACAACCATGTGGGATCATGTTAGTCTATTTATTATATTTAAATGTATAAATTATAGTTTTTTATTATTATAAATTAATATTTAGTATTTCCCTTTTGTACCTGTGTTTAACTGAACTGTATTACCGGTCTTTTTGAAAAACCTTTGAAAGATATTAATATTGAAAATGTGAATAAAATGTATTTTGTATAAATTGTCCAAATTTCGTTCTTGTCTAAAACCAATTAGTGGATTTATCGAACCATATGAGAGGTCGCAGATTAAACTTGTTGCTGATCGTCAGTCACATGATAATTCTACTTTAAGTTTATAAACCACATGACTAAAAGTATGTGGACACCTGCTCATCGAATATCTCATTCCCCCTTTGCTGCTTTAACAGCCTCCACTCTTCTGGGAAGGCTTTCCACTAGATGTTGAAACATTGCTGCGAGGACTTGCTTCCATTAAGGCACAAGAGCATTAGTGAGGTCGATCACTGATGTTGGGCGATTAGGCCTGGCTCGCAGTCGGCTTTCCAATTCATCCCAAAGGTGTTAAATGGGGTTGATTTCAGGGCTCTGTGCAAGCCAGTCAATTTCTTCCACACCGATCTCGTCAAACCATTTCTGTATGGACCACTGGGGCATTGTCATGCTGAAACAGGAAAGGGCCTTCCCCAAACTGTTGCATGTTGGAAGCACATAATAATCTGGAATGTCATTATATGCTGTAGCGTTAAGATTTCCCTTCACTGGAACTAAGCCCGAACCATGAAAACCAGCCCCAGACCATTATTCCTCCTCCAACGAACTTTACAGTTGGTACTATCCATTCGGGGAGGTGCGCTCTCGTTGGCTGGCCCTCACTACATACTCCTCGACAAACCCACTGGCTCCAGGTCATCTATAAGTCTTTATTAGGTAAATCCCCGCCTTATCTCAGCTCGCTGGTCACCATAGAAACGCCCACCCGTAGCATGCGCTCCAGCAGGTATATCTCACTGGCCACCCCCAAAGCCAACACCTCCTTTGGCCGCCATTCCTTCCAGTTCGCTGCTGCCAATGACTGGAACGAATTGCAAAAATCATTGAAGCTAGAGGTTCCTATCTCCCTCAATAACTTTAAGCATCAGTTGTCAAAGCTGCTTATCGATCACTGCACCTGTATATAGCCCTTTCTGTAAATAGCCCACACTACTACCTCATCCCCATATTTATTTTTGTTTATTTTCACTAATCTTGCACTCCAGTATCTCTATTTGCACATCATAATTTGCACATCCTTCATTCCTGTGTTAATGATGATAATTCCGTAATTTATTTCACCACTATAGTCTATTTATTGTCCTACCTCCTAACCTTACTGCATTTTTGCACTACATTTTGCACTCTGTATATAGATTTCTATTGTGTTTTTGACTGTTTGTTTAATGTGTAACTCTGTGTTGTTTTTTGACGCAATGCTTTGCTTTGTCTTGGCCAGGTCGCAGTTGCAAATGAGAACTTGTTCTCAACTGACCTACCTGGTTAAATAAAGGTGAAATAAAATAAAAAAATATATAAAAAATAAAAGAGAGTGATAACCAGGCAACCATGGATGGTTTGGGAGGAGACATACAATCAGGTCCGTAATTATTAATACCCTTGATAAATGTGAGCAAAAATACTGTATAAAAAGAAGGACTACCTGACTGGTACGCCAGAATTTGTGCAGCTACAGAGCTGTGTGTCAGAATGGGCAGTGAGCAACACAGGGGTCCCCCAGGGAACGGTCCTGTCCCCCTTCCTGTTCACCCTCTACACCTCCGACATCAGATATAACTCTGAAACATGCCTGCCTGCCTGCCTGCCTGCCTGCCTATCTATCTATCGGTCACATTCAGACATACCTAGCCTAAACATCTTGATTCTATGTTAAGCAGAGGGAATAAAGTGACGCGGAAGGGCAGAAAATATCTAACAATGCACTTTGTCTGCTCTACAAGGGGTCTGGATCGCTGGTAGATGTGCAAAGTTTCAAAGATCGTTACTAACGAAGGCTCTGGGAAACAGATTGGCTACTAAAGATACATTGTAAGATGGTTTTAACGAATATCTTAGCCCTACGAAGACACTGGAAACGAAGGGCATGAACTCTTAAGTGAACGAATCATTGGAATCCTTATGAAGATATCAGCTCTGCATATTTTCATGTCTTCCAGGTGTAGAGTCATGGGCAGGGATATCTGCTGCCATAAGGGAATACAAATTGAATCACAAGAAATGTATGTCTTCCAGGTAATGGGAAAGTTGTAGTTGAATGCAGGATGGAGCGAGATGATGTCCTACAAGATGAGGATCTGGAAGGACTCATAAAGGTACCAGACTGTCCTCTTACAGCAATTATTCCACACATTAGATTACCATTGTATTATTTGAATTGTTTTCTACCCACATGGGGTGTTTAGTCTATATGTATTTTGACGGCCAGGAGGAGGAGGAGGAGGAGGAGGAGGAGGATGTACCGTGGGACCTCAGTGTCAAAATGTGACATGTACCTGGAGATAGTTCACCTGCACTCACTGTGTTCAAGTTAGTGCCAAAGAACAACTTGGCATTTCCTGTTACTTTTTTAAAAGAATGTACCTGAGAAATTGTATGTAATGTTTTGTGGAAAATACCTTTTGTAAACTGTATATCTTAACATACTACTATTGCATATAGCATGCTTTTGAAATTCTGTAAATGTTTATTAACTTTTAATATTTTATTAAAAGTTCTTCTTTCCTCATTATGTTTAAGCGTTTGTGTCTCTTAGAGATCGAAAACAAGTGCAGCCAGTCAGCGTGTTTATGTTTTGTGGTAAAATGTGTCATAAAATTTCAAATTAGATGATTAAGTATTGGGGCGGCAGTAAAGGAGTCACAATCCGCCAGCAGGCACAGAGTTTGCTCGCCTGTGTGTGTGTGTGTGTGCGCCCCCCAGGGGAACGAGCTTCCTCAAACCGCTGCCAGTCTCACCTGTGTGTGTGTGTGTGTGTGTGTGTGTGTGTGCGCCCCCCAGGGGAACGAGCTTCCTCAAACCGCTGCCAGTCTCACCAGAGTTATTTATGTCATTTATGCCACAAGATAATCATATCACAACGTCTCAAAGGGAGTTTTCTTCTCTCCTTTAGTTTTTTTTCTTTCATTGTTTTCGTTTTCTAATCTGAACATCTGCAGCCATGAATACCGAACTCCTCCCTATCCAGACTGTTTTACTGTAAGTCACTGTGGTGGGTCACAGTCATTTCATGATATTGTATGTATATATTATTGTTGGATGAAAGTGTAAACATGTTTTAATTTAAATTACAAGAACGTGCAGTCAGTGCCACGTCCAGTAGTATTTCGCTTTCCCTCCTGATTAGTTAGGTTTTAGTGATGGACAGCCAAACACATAAAAGTATAGAAAGTTTTAATCTGTTGTCTTGAAATGTACATTAATGTATATTAGTGTCATGATTGTGTGTGTGGAGAGACCAAGACGCAGCGCAGGGATAGTAGTTCAACATTTATTTTATACCATGTATAAAACCAACTCAAAATGTACCAACTAACTAAACAAACCAAACACACGATTTACAAACATCACGTTACAAAAAACAAACACGAAACAACGGACGTATTAAATGTGCACACTTACTGTCACCGTGACGACCCACCACCCAGTGTGAAAATCTACAAACCTATGTAGGATCCCTAATTAGAGACGATGCGCTACAGCTGCATCTAATTAGGGATCCCACACAAACCACCACCAGAAAGAGAAAGAATAGACCTGTCAGACTCTGACCATGTTTAGACCAAATAGGCTTCTCTATGGCCAGAGCCTGACAATTAGTCAGCATTAAGCTTGTCTCCTAGCTTATCCACTCTGCGGTATGATGAGCAGTAGGCCTAGTCCTGGGATCCGAATGAGGAGGCGTACTCAGGTAACCATCCACCGATTTTGGCAGACCAATATGGGACATAAGTATTGAAAGTTGGAGTTTCAATATGTTGTCTCTAAAGTTTACAGTAATCTATATTAGTCAGCATCAGACTTCAAACTTATCCCCACTCTGGTATGATGAAGAATCCCAATGAAGAGACCAGGCAAACATGGATGGTTTGGGAAGAGACATACAGTCAGGTCCATAATTATTGGTACCCTTGATAAATGTGAGCAAAAATACTGTATAAAAATACTGAGCTATGTTGTGCACTCAAAACAATTGGGAAATGATATAATTTTATACTAATACAATTCAGAGACACCGATTTTGTTTAACAAGTAACATTTGTTTTAGTTGAAGATTTGGGTCAGAATTATTGCCACCCTTGTTTTCAATACTCTAGGATAACAACACTGAGCCTTTTTCTAACATGGTTTATGAGATTGGATAACAAGTTGGGAGGGATCTTAGACCATTCCTCCTCACAGTATCTTTCCAGATTGTTGATATCCTTCTGCTCTTATGGACCGCCCTCTTCAATTCAAACCAAGTTTTCAATGGGGTTCAAGTCGAGACTGAGATGGACATTGCAAAATGTTCATTTTGTGGTCAATTAACAAGGGCCCCAGGACCAGTGGAAGCAAGATAGCCCCATATCATCATAACACCACCACCATATATTACTGTAGGTATGAGGTTATTTTCATTTTCAAGGCCAAAGAGCTCTAATTTTCATGTCATCTGACCATATAACCGGTTCCAATCAAAGTGTCAATGCCATTTATGAAACTCCAGATGACATAAAATAGAGCTATTTGGCCTGAAAAAAGAAAGCATATGCAGAGAAGTACCTCGTAGCTACGTTATACCTCAAACCTGCGTTTGGAATTGAAGAGGGCAGTCCATAAGAGAAGACAAAGGAGATCAAGTGTTCTGGAAACATTCTGTATGGAGGAATGATCTAAGATCCCTCCCAACGTCTTCTCTAATCTCTTTCTCTGAGCAATTGTATGAGTACAAAAATAATATAATTTCTATTTTTTTTAGCATACAATATACTGTAGCTCAGTATTTTTATTATTTACTGTGTTTTCTTTACCGTCCTTCTTTCTCATCTTTATCAGTAATGATGGACTTGACAACACCTTTTGATTTGAGGATTAGAAGAGAAGTGGTTTATGGTCGGTTGCATAAAGCCACAGGTCTGTGGTTTCTTCCAGGGTTAGCTAGTTGATTTCACAGGTGCCGGCTGCTCATAGTTCACACCTCCCTTCGTAGCACTAGTTTTGCTAAATACCAACTAATAACACACATTTGGTGGAAGTGGCAGACTGGGGAATTTTGAAGACAATTATTGGGCCAAGGATGATGAGTAATACTTGACCTCAGAAGAAGATGAATAAAACCCCAATAAGACACTGAGGTTTACAAAACCAGATGCTATTTCCTGACCTTGTGAAAGTTTGTTACCTCAATCATGACCCAAACTCTCATATATTTTAGCATGTGAATTATTGAGTCAAATGAGCTCAGACATTGAATCATTAATCCATAACTTTGATATAAAAAGGAATTAAAATGTTACTCCTGTAATAGTGTAAAACTATTTCCTTAAAGGTAACAGTTAATTGTTAATAAAAATAAAATGGTAAGTAATGATGAGAAAAAGCAATATGAAAAACGGACATTTAAAACCAGAACTTTTCTTTAGTGATTGGCAATATTCTGCCAAATGTTGACATTCTGCCCTAATTCAGTGTCAGACCCATCCAACTTGTCATATTTTAGGGTGTAGTTCTCAGACAGATTTATCACAGCATTTATAGCCCCTTCATGAACTTCCACAGTAATAATCACATGTGAATCAGATTAGATATTTCTGTTTTAGCCAGCAGTGCTAAAAATCAGACCTATGATCATGTAGGTCTATGTGGTGAATCATAACACTTAACACCTTTGACAACTGTTGATTAACAGATGTTTTGATATATGTCAGTTTCAATCTCAAGTCAGTGAATCATATACTATAAAATATGATTCACCTCCATGTTTCTATTTCAGCGGTTCAGGGTGTGTCATTCTGTTAACGGTCTGGTTCCATTGGACATAAATCCTCTGACGACATGATCAGACAACACCTGTCTGTAAACTGACATGAACCCTACCTATATAAAAAATATATAGTATTTAACCCATTTTTAATTCAGGCTGTAACACATCAATATGTGGAATAAATCAAGGGGTAGGAACACTTTTTGAAGGCACTAAGGAAATGGAAATTTAAACCGAAAGTGGAAAAGGAAAACGTAGGGAAGATTTCACTGCTTGTGAATTCACTATGAATCTGTTCTGTCTATTCGGGAAATATTGTTATAATTATGTTATTGTGGAATGCAATTTCATGGAGGGGTTTGAAACGGAATTCGTAAGACATCATAGTACTGTTCAAAACAGGCGAGCCCTGCTGAAACCTGTTTACATATCCTCACTGAAGACATGCTTTTGAATATAGCCTAGAGTTTGAGAAGTTACATCTGACTTGTTTTTAGTGCTTTCCTTTGTGGATTAGTAGGCTATAGGCGATATTCTACTGCCAGCCGTTTATGTCCTGAGCATGTTGAACCCAAATCTGAACGTTCACACACCGATATTCTCTCTCTCTCTCCCTTCTTAGCAACGTTTGAGCCTTCACACGGCCAGCTCTGAGTTACATGTTTTAAACCTACTTAGGACAACGTGCCTCCCATGAAAGAACACTCGACACATTATGAGAGGGAAGTAGACCACACGAAGAGAGAAATCCGGTCTTGCGGTTCACTAGACAAAACTTTCCCAAATTCATTCTTTTTAACTCTTAATTTAGTGCCATACCCTTTCACTTTGTGTACATCCTTTCAAGCCTCACTATTTAAGAGCCGCAGATATGGGATCAGAACACAACCCGTATTCTGGCTCTGGACGAATTGTTCAATATACTGGCAACAGGTGAGTCAACAATATGTTATCATTTGATCATTGCTTCAGGCTTTAATGAATGAATTATTTTCAGGATTATATTCAACTAACAATGATCATCTGCTGCAGGTCATCTAACTACCCTAAGAATGGCACTTCAGACTATCACTTGGATGAGCGCCTTCCTCTGCCTCGCGCAAGTTTGCTCCATGCCCATGTCTTGCCAGCTACAACGACATCTGGTGCAAACAACCCACATCTTACTGAGAGACATGGTATTTTTTTTAAATTACTTTTGATTTGAGATGTATTATCAAACTATGTTTAACTGAATAGCTCAACGTGAATACTGTTTTTTTCTCTTTTTTTCAGGGAGGTAATTTCCCTCTGGAGTGCCTGCAGGAGAATGTCTTCATGGCATTTCCAGCCACCGCATTTGTAACCTCCGACGCGCCACAGGTAAGGGGAAGAGTGCATATCCACGTCCACTTTACAGCATGAAATAGTATTTGCAACCGTTAGGATTAGAAAGTAGAACACTTTAAACTGACATTTATGTCATTTAAAATCATTGTTGTTGTCCGTTTCAGTTGAGCAGCAATGGTGCTAAGGCTATTTATGATACATTGAAGAACATCGACTCATTGTTTGGAGCTGACGACCTGCCAACTAAGTGGGACCAACAGAAGTTGGATGATTTTCAGAATATTATACACCGCCAGATTGAAGAGAGCAAATGTGTGAGTTGCTATGTCAACACAGCTTAACTGTTTAATTGTGGTATGGTGGCATTTGAATTATTATTAATCGCCAGCCTCTTTCTTTCTGGCAGATGATGGGCAGTGTGGATACAAGTGATAATCTCATCAGGGCAGAGGGACTGAAGACTTACTTTGGGAACATTACAGCAGTCCTAAAAGAAAAGGTAGGCTATGGAGTAAAAACAAATATACCATCATAAAAAACATTGTTTTGATGATATCTCTACATTGGACAATATTAGGCTACATTGCCCTAACAGTTTGTTTGTATTTCCACAGAATTACAGTTACTGCGCCTGGGAAGTGGTTCGAAAAGAACTCCTGTACACCCTACAGTTCATTCTGGAACACAACTCTGATAGCCTTCTGAAGTCCAACAGAACATGAATTTGAATTTGCAGACCTTTTTTACAATTGTGCTTGATTTTGATAGACTACTATTCTACAATCATGTAAATTGCAAATTGCAATATTATACATGTATTTATTTATTTATTAATGTAATTTATTTATGTAGGACTATTTATTAATGTATTTATTTATATTTTTGAAAATTGTGCCCGTTGTTGCTATTCATCAAATTTCCAGTTAATAAATATTGTTATACTTTTAAATACAGTGCCTTGAGAAAGAATTCAGACTCCTTTACTTTTTCCAAATTTTATTACATTACAGCCTTATTCTAAAATGTATCAAATTGTTTTTTTCCCCACATCAATCTCAACACAATTATCAATCATTACAAAGCAAAACCAGGTTTTTTGAAATGTTAGCAAATTTGTAAAAATAAAACAATTAACTATAATATATGGGTATGACACTACAAGCTTGGCACATCTGTATTTGGGGAGTTTCTCCCATTCTTCTCTGCAGATCCTCTCAAGCTCTGTCAGGTTGGATGGTGAGCGTTGCTGCACAGCTATTTTCAGGTCTCTCCAGAGATGTTCGATCAGGGTCAAGACCGGGCTCTGGCTGGGCCACTCAAGGACATTAAGAGAGTTGTCCCGAAGCCACTGCTGCGTTATCTTGACTGTGTGCTTAGGGGCAGTTAAAATCCTATTCCCGTATAGCCTATTCTCGCGAACAGCCTAGCCTATATATAAATATAATAACCTATATTATCGTGGTTAAAGCATCATCCAACGCTGGGATTTGGTCCAGAAGACGGACCAGGACGGGAATTCCTTTGGCTGCATGTTCCAGAATGTGGAAAGTTAAAGTCTCCGTTAAAGTCTCCGCCTCCGGAAGGTTGATCGGGGCCATAATTTAAGACTACACTGTTCCTAGTCTTATTTGTTATATATTCCTGTGTAGTTTGAGGACAAAGTCAGATTCCGGAACGACACCATCTATCAAATCACAAAACTGTTTGATGGGAATATGAAGGCTGTCACCTGGGACAAGAAAAAGATTAACCATTTCCTCAACATTCTCGAGCGCCAATTTGAGAACCTTAATTCCTGTGTAAGTAACGAGTCTGTTTTAAAGTATAATCCCTGTTTCGGTCAGGGCTCTCCAACCCTGTTCATGGGTTGTAACTAACCTGATTCAGTTTATCAACCAGCTAATTAATCAGGTGTGCTAGAGAAAAATGGTGAGTTTGGTTTCGGATGGCAATGTGTTTACTACATGTAATCAAACGAATATAAACGGTGCTAGACTAAACAGGAGCTGTTTCGAAACACGTTTTGGGTCCTGGATATGTATCAAGCGTTTTAGAGAAGTGCTGATCTAGTGTTGACTCTGTCCTTATTTATAGTGACCTAAAAGGCTAAACTGACCCTAAATAAGCATTCCTACTCTGAGAAGCATAATACATTATTATTATCATTATCGTTATCGTTATCGTTATCGTTATCGTTATCGTTATCGTTATCGTTATCATTACATACGGCACCAGGACTTTGTTGTTCAAGACAATATAATCATTGAATTGGCCAGAAAGTCCACACCCCTAATATTTACATTTTTCAGAACCACAGTGCGCATGCGTGGGAGCTCATCAGGAAAGAGACGAAACGTCATCTGCTTATATTGGAAATCCTTGCGACAACGATGTACTGATCATCCGGACTCTTCTCAGAAGATACTCTCTTACCAGTTTATAAAGCATGAATACAACCATGTGGGATCATGTTAGTCTATTTATTATATTTAAATGTATAAATTATAGTTTTTTATTATTATAAATTAATATTTAGTATTTCCCTTTTGTACCTGTGTTTAACTGAGCTGTATTACCGGTCTTTTTGAAAAACCTATGAAAGATATTAAAATTGAAAATGTGAATAAAATGTATTTTGTATAAATTGTCAAAATTTCGTTCTTGTCTAAAACCAATTAGTGGATTTATCGAACCATATGAGAGGACGCAGATTAAACTTGTTGCTGATCGTCAGGCACATGATAATTCTACTTTAAGTTTATACACCACATGACTAAAAGTATGTGGACACCTGCTCATCGAATATCTCATTCCCCCTTTACAGCCTCCACTCTTCTGGGAAGGCTTTCCGCTAGATGTTGAAACATTGCTGCGAGGACTTGCTTCCATTAAGCCACAAGAGCATTAGTGAGGTCGATCACTGATGTTGGGCGATTAGGCCAGGCTCGCAGTCGGAGTTCCAATTCATCCCAAAGGTGTTAAATGGGGTTGATTTCAGGGCTCTGTGCAAGCCAGTCAAGTTCTTCCACACCGATCTCGACAAACCATTTCTGTATGGACCACTGGGGCATTGTCATGCTGAAACAGGAAAGGGACTTCCCCAAACTGTTGCATGTTGGAAGCAGAGAATAATCTGGAATGTCATTATATGCTGTAGCGTTAAGATTTCCCTTCACTAAGACCGAACCATGAAAAACAGCCCCAGACCATTATTCCTCCTCCAACGAACTTTACAGTTGGTACTATCCATTCGGGAAGGTGCGCTCTCGTTGTCTGGCCCTCACTATATACTCCTCGACAAATCCACTGGCTCCAGGTCATCTATAAGTCTTTATTAGGTAAATCCCCGCCTTATCTCAGCTCGCTGGTCACCATAGCAACACCCACCCGTAGCATGCGCTCCAGCAGGTATATTTCACTGGTCATCCCCAAGGCCAACACCTCCTTTGGCCACCATTCCTTCCAGTTCTCTGCTGCCAATGACTGGAACGAATTGCAAAAATCACTGAAGCTGGAGACTACCATCTCCCTCAATAACTTTAAGCGTCAGTTGTCAGAGCAGCTTACTAATCACTACACCTGTACATAGCCCTTCAGTAAATAGCCCACCTCACTACCTCATCCCCATATTTATTATTTTTGCTAATTTGCACTCCAGTATGTCTATTTGCACATCATCATCAGCACATATATCAGTCCAGTGTTAATGCACACTCTGTGCAATATATTTTCTATTTTCTATTGTGTTATTGACTGTACGTGTGTTTATTCCCATGCGTAACTCTGTGTTGTTTTATTGTCGCCCTGCTTTGCTATGTCTTGGCCAGGTCGCAGTTGTAAATGAGAATTTGTTTTCAACCGGCCTACCTGGTTACAAAAAGGTAAAATAAAATACAAATAAAATAATGAGATCATATTAAATCACAATCTCTCACTTCCTTGCTCTCACAGATAGAGAGAGCGAGAGGCAGAGTGTGCGAGAGAGAGAGAGATAGAGATAGAGAGAGAGAGAGAGACAGAGAGAGAGAGAGAGAGAGAGAGAGACAGAGAGAGAGAGAGAGAGAGAGAGAGAGGGAGAGAGAGAGAACCATAGTAGTACCCTTAGTCCATACAAATGTCATTAGTTTGATAATGTTGCTGTTGATAAAGAAATAAAGACATCTACTCATCAATAAAGTATCTATCTATCTATCCCCGTGGGAATCGAACCCACAACCATGGCGTTGCAAGTGTTTACCATTTTTGGAGACGTTTAAATAGGCTACATATTGATGCTTGTCTCAGATTTTCAGACTGAGTTTTGTATTACTTTGTGAGATTTGTTGTGTAGCCTACCATGGTAACCAGTTTGACATGGTGGAGTATTTCATTTTGCATATGTACGGTGTATCCAACGATGGGATGCACATGGAATGATGCTCGTCTCAAAATGCAAAATATGCACAGAATCAAACTTCTTCAGGATGTGGTGAGTTGGCTGACATAAACCATTGATGATTGTGTCCGAACATGAAACGCTGCCTAATTTCTAAATCTGGGCACAATTTACATCTTGGCTGACCATATCATACTTAATATACCTAGGGTAGTCGTTTTCCGGTTCAGTTTTTGCAAGAGAACGTGAACAAATTTTAAGACACCCATTGTCAATCGGTAGAAAAACGGTATAATCAGTCGCCATCATCACCATCATTCTATGAGTTTATATATCAATGGGTCTTTCCTACTTCAATCAAAGTAAAAAAATTATAATAATAACATCATCATCATTCACATTAGGTCAAACACATTATCATCGTCATGGTCGTAGTCTAGATAAGCGCCCAATAAAGGCTCATTTAGGGCATATACTCTTTTTTTAAACAGAAATGAACCAACTGTAAAAAGATCCCCTTGGAATGTACTGAATCAATTTAATAAGAATGAACCTCATGAGAGAAAAGGAAAAGTAATTCCCCTGCTGCCAGCAAAGCCAATAGGGCTGCACTCTACTCTCCATTTTAGAGGCGGGACGGCTTTAGCTTTCATTCAGCACTACCAGTCACTCTATTAATAAAATAGTTTATATTTCAAATATGTGCAATATTAACACTGAACAGTCATGCTTCAGATTCCATTACCTGATTAAAAGAGAGTCACAACAGACTAACTGTGAGCTAAATGTGATCGCAGTGCTACGCGTATTGAAAAAAACCTTCCTGGTTAAAACTACACAGAATCTGAAAAATGTGGGGTACAATTTCATCATATTTAAATTGAGCATGGCCCTCCTTTGCTGGGAGAGAGCCCTGCACCGTTGTATCATAGAAATAAGAAATAGCCCACTGTTTTCGTAGTTTTTCATATTCAATATGGCCTACGTTTTAACACCTGCTGAATATATTATAATGACATTCATTGCTACATTGTAATTCTCTACATACATATATATGAAAACTGTTAACTTGCGAGGCAAACATTTTCTGATTAATTTCAGAATACCACCATTCACTGAAAATTGGGGCTTATAAAGGGAAGCGAAAGTCTGAACCATGCAGCCCTTCTTCACCACAAGGAATGTTTATACCTTCACGTAACGATACTTAGGTATATATAAGATGGGCAACTTCAACAATCTAGGTATCATATCAATCGAGATTAATATAATCGGTCGTTAATCGTTTATAATAGCCGTTGCACTCAAACTTTAATAAAATGAACATGGCTGTATTGAAATGGTTGAGCATGTTTCTGACTCTGTTCTGCCAAGGCACAGCAGCATCCAAACCTTGCTGGTGGACGCAGTCTAGGTTGAGGATCATGAACGATAAGAGCATAGATCTGCTCTTAGATATGGTGAGTAATTTAAATTGCACAACTTGATGCGCAATATTCGCAATGATACTCACATTTCTATGTTGCATTACAGCACATTTTATGTCTAACTAATGCTTTCCCTCTCCGTAACACAATATTTAATTTAAGGTTACAATACCAATACAGTTTACTTCTTGAAATTGATATGAGTTCTATTTCAGGGTGGACTCTTACCACTAATGTGTGCAGAAGAAAACGTCGAACACATGTTTGCAGAGGATGTTTACAAGAACAAACAGGTAGGATACACTGTTTTAGACTTTTGATAGTCTAAACTACAGAATAACTTCTTGCGATTTCAAAATGGTAAATTGTAAGTTTTACCACGTATTTCGAAACCTTGTGCCTAAAACCCTGTTGTATTTTATCCAGGGCGACGACGTCTCTGTGGTTGCGTTAGAGGCTATGGGATATGTGTTCCAATTATTTAACAACAGCCTGACTTCTGTCACCTGGGACCAAACATCACTTAACCTTTTCCAAAACATCATATATCGTCAAGTTGAGAACTTAAAGTTATGTGTAAGTATGATCCCTCCTATGTAACCAAGACACTGAGTGTACAAAACATTATGAACACTTTCTCTTTCCATGACAGACTGACCAGGTGAATCCAAGTGAAAGCTATGATCCCTTATTGATGTCACCTGTGAATCAATCAGTGTAGACGAAGGGGCAGATACAGATTTAAGCAGGATTTTTAAGACTTGAGACAATTGAGTCATGGATTGTGTATGTGTGCAATTCAGAGGGTGAATGGGCAAGACAATAGATTGAAGTGCATTTGAAGGGAGTGTGGTAGTAGGTACCAGCCGCACCGGTTTCACTTGTGTATCAAGAATGGTCCACCACCCAAAGGACATCCAGCTAACCTGACCCAAATATGGGGTGCATTGGAGTCACCATTGGCCTGCATTCAGGTGGAACGCATTGACCAAATATTTGTACAATATGTTCATATCCTTTCATAAGAACTAATGCACTCACCACTATGTTTTATCGTCTCCAGGTCGCAGATGGTGATGGGACATCCTCTGGAGATGGAGGGTCGGTTACTGCAGGCAATGCGTCTCTCAAAACCTATTTCGACAAGCTGAACACCTTCTTGAAAGAGAAGGTGGGTCTAATATCAAATGTTCTCAAATAGAGCCTAAATCAATCTTAGCAAAAGTTATAGATCACCACAAATCGGATGCAGTTCAGAACTCCCAAACGCGGGTTTTGTGTTGTCGGATTCCTTGACTGGTTGAGTTGACTGAAAAATATGTATATCTTGTACGCTCTCCAGGAACACGGCACATGCGCATGGGAGATCGTGCGAAAGGAGGTTCGCCAAAATCTGGTGCAGTTTAAGAAATTCATCGAAAGCTGAGTCAAGCCGTGAGGAGAACCATCATCATTGGAGACGTGACATAATCCTCAGGCTGGCTAATAGATTGATGGCTGATACATTTATTGACTGACTGACTGGCTGGCTGCGAGATTGACTGACTGGTTTATGTATTTGTGAATATTGGTTGACTGATATTTATGTTTACACTATGTATTTATTTATTATTTTATTATTTTATTTATTTTAATACAATTAAATGAAAATCACCTGCATCTGTTCTCATATCATTTTCATTAATTCATGCAATCATGCATTCATCCATTCATTTGTTTATAAACTGACTTTTTTAAAAGGGCAATCCGCAGGTCAAACACCAAAGCGGACACTCAACCACAATTTTGATAAATAGTGAGGGGGTTGAACACAAATAGCCACTGCCACAGAGCTGTGGATGCAAGGAAGGATCATCCATGAGATCAAAATAATAGTTTTATCTAGATATTAAAGCTATACAGTGTTTTTTATATTGATTGTTTCAACCAATATCTTAAAATGGCTTATATTTGGGGTTCTGATGAGATCCAACTGTATCCTGTATGAATAATTTAAAAGTCAAAAAATGTATGTAGTAATCGCAGAAATTCCCCCTTAAGCGTAGCACGTCCAGGACGATGCAGTAGTAAGGATTTTTATTTAGTTTATTTAGTCTCGCATAATGATGAAATATTAAATGTATTCAGATACAGACGTCATAAAATGCTGATTAATTTCTATTAATTGTAATCATCACTTAAAATCAACAATTTAATTCAAATGTATTTACATTAATGGGGTTAAAATCCAAGATGGTGTAACAGTGCGTGATTTTCTTGTCCTGTCTAATGTCCCGTGTAAATAGTTTGTAATTAGTCTGTCTTTCTATATATTTTATTATTCCCCATATACTTCTCCTGCAACCCGCCTCACCCAACGTGGAACGGATCTACTATCTTCTTTATTTTCTTTACTGCTTCATCATTTAACTGAACCGTTGACAGAAGCTAGCCTGCTGCTCTGCCTGCATCAGCCAGCTTTTAGTTCGGACAATATCGGCCAGTCTGCACAGCGCACTACCAACCCAACGCATATCGGATTGCGTTCCCTTCCACTTCACCGGATTTCTATCGAAATCACAGGGCCATCACACCGGATCATCACAGCTAGCTATCTGCAACCGAGTAGCTGCTGTTGATTGGCTAACACCATTGTCCAGATGCTACCACCAGTTGCCTTGAGCTAGCCTCGAGCTAGGCCCATCTCCCGGCCAGCCGACGTGTACTAGCAAATTCCCGGGCTACAGTACCTTTGTCAACCGGCCTGGACCTTCAGAGGAAAAGCCCCGCCGAGCCATCACGACTAGTCTGCCGACATAATGGTCCGACGTGGTCTCAACAGGCTTTTCCTATGCGACGTCGCCGAATATCCATCTGCTAGCCCCAGCCCGCTAGCATTCTGAACGCCGTGCCTCCCGCTCGCCTAGTGCAGCGCCCACTGAACTGCTCCCTGGCTCACCTCTTTGCTGCTCATCGGACCTTATGATTACTCGGCTAAACAGCTGATTTCTGCTGGACTGTTCCGTTACACGGTACCTCATTCTGTTTATCTGCTAGGCCTCAGGTCTGAACTCAGGTCCTGTGTGTAGCACATAAATTTCTCTATCTGACCCTCTTTCTCCGTTCATCACCATTTCCCGTTGTTGTCTTAGCTCTCTTGATTAACTGTGTTTGTTTTGTGCTTCTTTCTCATTTCAAAATGCCTTGTCTGCTGCTGTTTAGGTTAGCTCTTATTGTTTTATTTCACTGTAGCGCCCCCAGTTCCGCTCAACATGCCTCAGATAGCTCCTTTGTCCCACCCCCAGACATGCGGAGACCTCACCTGGCTTAACTGGTGTCTCCAGAGATGTAACCTCTCTCATCATTACCCAACGCCTAGGTTTACCTCCACTGAACTCACATCCTACCCTATCCCTGTCTGTACATTATGCCCTCAATCTATTCTACCGCACACAGAAATCTGCTCCTTTTATTCTCTGTACCCAACGCACTAGAAGACCAGTTCTTAAAGCCTTTAGCCGTACCCTTATTCTACTCCTCCTCTGTTCCTCTGGTGATGTAGAGGTAATCCCAGGTCCTGTATCCCCCAGCACTACACCTATTCCCCAGGCGCTCTCATTTGTTGACTTCTGTAACCGTAAAAACCTTGGTTTCATGCATGTTAACATCAGAAGCCTCCTCCCTAAGTTTGATTTATTCACTGCTTTAGCACACTCCGCCAACCCTGATGTCCTAGTCGTGTCTGAATCCTGGTTCAGGAAGGCCACCCAAAATTCTGAAATTTCCATCCCCAACTACAATATTTCCTGTCAAGATAGAACTGCCAAAGGAGGCGGAGTTGCAATCTACTGCAGAGATAACCTGCAGAGTTCTGTCATACTGTCAAGGTCTGTGCCCAAACAGTTTGAGCTTCTACTCTTAAAAATCCACCTCTCCAGAAATAAGTCTCTCACTGTTGCCATCTGTTACAGACCCCCCTCAGCCCCCAGCTGTGCCCTGGACACCATATGTGAATTGATTGCCCCCCATCTATCTTCAAAGTTTGCACTGTTAGGTGACTTCAACTGGGATATGCTTAACACCCTGGCTGTCCTTCAATCTAAGATAGATGACCTCAATCTCACACAAATTATCAAGGATCCTACCATGTACAACCCTAAATCCTTAAACATGGGTACCATCATAGATATCATCCTGACTAACTTGCCTTCCAAATACACCTCCTCTGTTTTCAACCAGGATCTCAGCAATCACTGCCTCATTGCTTGCGTTCGTAATGAGTCCGCGGTCAAACGACCACCACTTATCACTGTCAAACGCTCCCTAAAACACTTCTGCGAGCAGTTCTTTCTAATCGATCTGGCCCAGGTATCCTGGAAGGATATTGATCTCATCCCATTTCAGTAGAGCATGCCTGGTTGTTCTTTAAAAGTGCTTTCCTCACCATCCTAAATAAGCATGCCTCGTTCAAAAAATGTAGAATTAAGAACATATATAGCCCTTGGTTCACCCCAGACTTGACTGCCCTTGACCAACACAAAAACATCATGTGGCGCACTGCATTAGCATTGAATAGCCCCCACGATATGCAACTTTTCAGGGAAGTCAGGAACCAATATACACAGTCAGGTAGAAAAGCAAAGGCTAGCTTTTTCAAACAGAAATTTGCATCCTGTAGTACTAATTCCCAGAAGTTCTGGGACACTGTAAAGTCCATGGAGAACAAGAGCATCATCTCCCAGTTGCCCACTGCATTGAGGCTAGGAAACACTGTCACCACCGATACATTTACAATAATGTACAATTTCAATAACCATTTTGCTACGGCTGGCCATGCTTTCCACCTGGATCCAACAGCTCTGTACCCACTGCAGCAATTTGTCCAAGCCCCCCCCCCCCCCCCCCCCAGGCAACCATGGATGGTTTGAGAGGAGACATACAATCAGGTCCATAATTATTGGTACCCTTGATAAATGTGAGCAAAAATACTGTATAAAAATACTGAGCTATGTTATGCACTCAAAACAATTGGGAAATTATATAATTTTATACTAATACAATTCAGAGACACCGATTTTGTTTAACAAGTAACATTTGTTTTAATTGAAGATTTGGGTCAGAATTATTGCCACCCTTGTTTTCAATACTCTAGGATAACAACACTGAGCCTTTTTCTAACATGGTTTATGAGATTGGATAACAAGTTGGGAGGGATCTTAGACCATTCCTCCTCACAGTATCTTTCCAGATCATTGATATCCTTCTTCTGCTGTTATGGACCGCCCTCTTCAATTCAAACCACAGGATTTCAGTGTCTTCCAGGGTTAGCTAGTTGGTTTCACAGGTGTGGGCTGAAGTGAGTCCCTTCATAGTTCACACCTCCCTTCGTAGCACTAGTTTTGCTAAATACCAACTAATAACACACATTCGGTGGAAGTGGCAGATTGGGGAATTTTGAAGACAATTATTGGGCCAAGGATGATGAGTAATACTTGACCTCAGAAGAAGATGAATAAAACACCAATAAGAGACTGAGGTTTACAAAACCAGATGCTATTTCCTGACCTTGTGAAAGTTTGTTACCTCAATCATGACCCAAACTCTCATATATTTTAGCACGTGAATTATTGATTCAAATGAGCTCAGACATTGAATCATTAATCCATAACTTTGACTTAAAAAGGAATTAAAATGTTACTCCTGCAATAGTGTAAAACTATTTCCTTAAATGTAACAGTTAATTGTTAATAAACATTTAATGGTAAGTAATGATGAGAAAAAGCAATATGAAAAACTGACATTTAAAACCTTAACTTTTCTTTAGTGATTGGCAATATTCTGCCAAATGTTGACATTCTGCCCTAATTCAGTGTCAGACCCGTCCAACTTGTCATATTTTAAGGTGTAGTTCTCAGACAGAATTACCACAGCATTTATAGCCCCTTCATGAACTTCCACAGTAATAATCCTCTGTGAATCAGATGAGATATTTCTGTTTTAGAAAAAACATTTTTCACTGTCATTATAGAGTATTTTGTGTAGAAAAAAAATATAGATTTAATCCATTTTAAATTCAGGCTGTAACACATCAATATGTGGAATAAATCAAGGGGTAGGAACACTTTTTGAAGGCACGAAGGAAATGGAAATGTAAACTGAAAGTGGAAAAGGAAAACGTAGGGAAGATTTCACTGCTTGTGAATTCACTATGAATCTGTTCTGTTTATTCGGGAAATATTGTTATAATTATGTTATTGTTGAATGCAATTTCACGGAGGGGTTTGAAACGGAATTCGTAAGAGATCAAAGTACTGTGTTCAAAACAGGCGAGTCCTGCTGAAACCTGTTTACATATCCTCACTGAAGACATGCTTTTGAATATAGCCTAGAGTTTGAGAAGTTACATCTGACTTGTTTTTCGGGCTTTCCTTTGTGGATTAGTAGGCTATAGGCCAATTTCTACTGCCAGCCGTTTATGTCCTGAGCATGTTTAACCCAAATCTGAACGTTCACACACCGATATTCTCTCTCTCTCCCTTCTTAGCAACGTTTGAGCCTTCACACGGCTAGCTCTGAGTTACATGTTTTAAACCTACTTAGGACAACGTGCCTCCCATGAAAGAACACTCGACACATTATGAGAGGGAAGTAGACCACACGAAAAGAGAAATCCGGTCTTGCGGTTCACTAGACAAAACTTTCCCAAATTCATTCTTTTTAACTCTTAATTTAGTGCGAACCCTTTCCCTTTTTGTACATCCTTTCAAGCCCCACTATTTAAGAGCCGCAGATATGGGATCAGAACACAACCCGTATTCTGGCTCTGGACGAATTGTTCAATATACTGGCAACAGGTGAGTCAACAATATGTTATCATTTGATCATTGCTTCAGGCTTTAATGAATGAATTATTTTCAGGATTATATTCAACTAACAATGATCATCTGCTGCAGGTCATCTAACTACCCTAAGAATGGCACTTCAAACTATCACTTGGATGAGCGCCTTCCTCTGCCTCGCGCAAGTTTGCTCCATGCCCATGTCTTGCCAGCTACAACGACATCTGGTGCAAACAACCCACATCTTACTGAGAGACATGGTATTTTTTTTAAATTACTTTTGATTTGAGATGTATTATCAAACTATGTTTAACTGAATAGCTCAACGTGAATACTCTTTTTTTCTCTTTTTTTCAGGGAGGTAATTTCCCTCTGGAGTGCCTGCAGGAGAATGTCTTCATGGCATTTCCAGCCACCGCATTTGCAGCCTCCGACGCGCCACAGGTAAGGGGAAGAGTGCATATCCACGTCTTCTTTACAGCATGAAATAGTATTTGCAACCGTTAGGATTAGAAAGTAGAACACTTTAAACTGACATTTATGTCATTTAAAATCATTGTTGTTGTCCGTTTCAGTTGAGCAGCAATGGTGCTAAGGCTATTTATGATATATTGAAGAACATCGACTCATTGTTTGGAGCTGACGACCTGCCAACTAAGTGGGACCAACAGAAGTTGGATGATTTTCAGAATATTATACACCGCCAGATTGAAGAGAGCAAATGTGTGAGTTGCTATGTCAACACAGCTTAACTGTTTAATTGTGGTATGGTGGCATTTGAATTATTATTAATCGCCTGCCTCTTTCTTTATGGTAGATGATGGGCAGTGTGGATACAAGTGATAATCTCATCAGGGCAGAGGGACTGAAGACATACTTTGGGAACATTACAGCAGTCCTAAAAGAAAAGGTAGGCTATAGAGTAAAAACAAATATACCATCATACAAAACATTGTTTTGATAATATCTCTACATTGTACAATATTAGCCTACATTGCCCTAACAGTTTATTTGTATTTCCACAGAATTACAGTTACTGCGCCTGGGAAGTGGTTCGAAAAGAACTCCTGTACACCCTACAGTTCATTCTGGAACACAACTCTGATAGCCTTCTGAAGTCCAACAGAACATGAATTTGAATTTGCAGACCTTTTTTACAATTGTGCTTGATTTTGATAGACTACTATTCTACAATCATGTAATTTGCAAATTGCAATATTATACATGCATTTATTTATTTATGAAGGTAATTTATTTATGTAGGATTTATTTATTTTTTATTTATATATTTGAAAATTGTACACTTTGTTGCTATTCATCAAATGTTATGTTAATAAATATTGTTATACTTTTAAATACAATGCCTTCAGAAAGTATTCAGACCCCTTGACTTTTTCCACATTTTGTTACCTTACAGCCTTATTCTAAAATGTATCAAATTGTTTTTTTTCCTCATTAATCTCAACACAATTATCAATCATTACAAAGCAAAACCAGCTTTTTAGAAATGTTTGCAAATGTATAAAAATTAAAATACTGACTGGTTTTATGAGCCACGCCCCAACCTTATTTTATATGTGAACAACATATGCATACCTGAATTCCCAGTCACGTGAAATCCAGTGACTCGAACTGCGTCTAACGACACTTTGGGGGAACGCCCCTCAGCGTATCACCTCTGAAGCATGAATGAAACTAAGCCAATCTTGATTGGTGTTGCGTTGCAACGCAACGTGTGACGGCATCAGCGGAAGTTACAAAAGGACGTCGGCACACAAACAGAGTTAGCTTTCTGTTCTTCAGTAAGCGCGCTCTGTCGTGTGTGTCTAATTTGGTGTTGTCTGTCAGTCGCAAAATATATATATGGCGAGTGAGAGCTACAAGCGGTGTGGGCACACACCAATTGTGTGTGCTCTGTTTGGGAGCGCAGCACGTGCGGGCAGCTCTCGAGGGGGCTTCTTGCACGGAGTGTGAAGCTTTACCGATCCGAGTGCTGCGCTCCCGCCTGGCTATCTTTGACTATAGCCAGGCTCGCGAGCCCCGTGGTGCGGGTCCCGCCACCGTTGAGGCGGCGCGGCGGCGCTCATCATGGGGCTAGCAAATGGATCTGACAGGGGATCCTGAGACTGCCGAGGCACTTTCTCAGGAATCCTCTGCCAGCTCCGATGTTCTCCCGTCTAGTGTGGAAGCCCAACCCGTGGCTTCTTCCTCATGAGGGCGGGCTTCCACACCAGCGGAGAACCCGAGGGCGGGGACTATGGAGATGACTAGCCAATCCATGTCCCCGCATATGAGGAGCTGGTGGAGGTTGTCTCTCGTGCCTTGGCCTGTTTAAATATTAGTTGGCCACGTGAAAGGCAGGAAGTGCAAAATAAAAGCAAGTTGGATGAGCGCTTCCTGCAGCACAGAGAGCAGCCTCAGCGCCGGGGTCTGCCATTTTTTCCCGATTTACACAATGAGTTGTCTAAATCCTGGAACACACCATATACATCTCGCTTGTCCAACCCCCCTATCCTTGATTATAGTAACATCACAGGGGCCAGAGATAATGGCTACGGGATGATGCCTCGGGTGGAAGAGCCTTTGGCTAGTTATCTTTCACACTTGATGCCACGATTTCGTCTGGCCTGTTCGGCGACTCCGTTAACACAGTCGTCGACAGGTTTCAGGAGGTGAAAAAAACAGTCGGCAGCCTTTAAACAATATCTCCCTCGCCGCTCGAAACCGAAGAAGTCTGCCCCCAGTGGGCAGCCGCAGCCACCCGCCAGCCCCTCCGGCCATAGACAGGCACAAAAGGAGAGCGTTGCATCTAAATCCCCCCCTCAAGCAGCTTGGGGGCATAGACGGCGCTCTCAGCCGAAGCCTCAGCAGAAGCAGGGCGACCAGAGGGCCGTCCTGCAGGCGAAAAAGGCTTTGGCAAAGAGATCCTAACCAACGTAGGATCTCTGCGGGCTGCCCCACGCATGGCAGAGCGATCGAGGTCGCCTCCTCCGCGAAGCCCGCAGGAAATCGATGTCAACTTCCCGCCGTCAAGTGCGCTTCGGGATGCATCGGTTTCCAGCGAACGCACACTGCACTGTCCGCCCCACAGGCCTGCGGCCAGGCAGCGCTCGCGTCCGCACACCGAGAATCATTTTAGATCAAACCCTGCCGGAGAGCCGCCTCGGGGGGTCGAGAACGAATCTCGAACGATACCCGAGAGGCTGGTTCCCTTGGTAAAATATTTAGATGCATGGAAAAATCTAACAAATGTTTCTCCTTGGGCCTTGCGCACCATTCAAAAGGGGTACAGGCTGCAGTTCGGTTTCCGCCCACCAAGATTCAGCGGGGTGGTCTGGACTGTAGTCGACCCAGAGCAGGGTCGGGTATTGGAACAAGAAGTAAACTCCCTGCTGATAAAAGAGGCTATAGAGCATATCCCTCCACCGGACAGGGAGTCCGGGTTTTATAGCCGCTACTTCATAGTTCCCAAGAAGGATGGGGGATTGCGTCCAATAATAGATCTCAGGCACTTGAATCGGTCTCTGAGGAGGTTCAGGTTCAAGATGCTCACTATTCCCATCATCGTGAACCAAATTCAATCCGAGGATTGGTTTGTCACAATAGATCTGAAGCATGCATACTTCCACATATCCATCCTTCCATCTCACAGGAAGTTCCTGAGGTTCGCTTTCGGGGGCGAAGCGTACCAATATTGGGTTCTTCCGTTTGGCCTAGCTCTCTCCCCTCGCACATTTACCAAATGCATGGATGCAGCTCTGGCGCCGCTGAGGCTTCAGGTTATCAGGGTGCTCAACTATATCGACGACTGGCTTATTATGGCCCAATCACAAGAGCTGGCAGTTCGGAATCGAGATGTCGTCCTTGCCCACATCCAGAGCCTGGGGTTGAGACTCAACAGGGAAAAAAGCGTGTTGGCACCAGCCCAGAGAACCACGTTCCTGGGAGTGGTGTGGGACTCGGTCACGATGCGGGCACAATTGTCTCCTGCACGGATCGAATCCATCCTGGCCACGGTGTCCAGGATAAAACTAGGCCAAGCCATCACTGTGAAACATTTTCAGAGAGTGTTAGGGCTCATGGCAGCAGCGTCCAACATCATTCCATTCGGCCTGCTGCACATGAGGGCCCTGCAGTGGTGGTTGAAAACCAAAGGGTTCTCACCGAAGGGGAACCCCTTCCGCATGATAAAGGGTTACGCGCAGATGCCTTCGTTCCCTATCTATGTGGAAGAAAACTCGGTTTCTGTCCCAAGGTCCCGCGTTGGGAGCGTCATGTCGCCGGAAAGCCTCCCTCACGGGCTGGGGCGCGGTCATGGACAGCCGCTTTATGAGAGGCCAGTGGCAGGACCATCATTCTTCCTGGCACATCAATTGCCTGGAAATGTTGGCGGTGTTCCGAGCTCTGAGGAGTGTCCTGCCAGACCTCAAAGGTCATCATGTCCTTGTGAGGTTAGACAATATGTCAGTGGTGGCCTATATAAATCATCAGGGGGGTCTGAGGTCCCGCCCTCTATGCAGACTGGCGCATCAGATCCTCCTGTGGTCCCAGGGGAGACTGTTGTCTCTGAGTAGCATACATCCCAGGGGATCAAAATCAGGGAGCAGACATCCTGTCGAGGCAGGGGCTGAGGCCCGGGGAATGGAGACTCCACCACGAGGTGGTGGAGTCAATATGTCAGAGGTTCGGCCCAGTGGAAGTGGATCTGTTCGCGTCTCGAGAGACGACGCACTGTCCACCGTGGTTCTCCCTCACACATCCAGCCCCACTGGGGTTGGATGCCTTGGTGCAGACGTGGCCATGGCTGCGTCTGTATGCATTTCCCCCGATCGCTCTGCTCCCGGGAGTTCTAGAGAGGGTCCGTCGCGACAGGATCAGTTTACTGTTGGTAGTCCCGTTGTGGCCGGCCCGAGTATGGTTCTCAGACATAATATCGCTCCTGGACGGCCCTCCATGGGAGATTCCCATCAGGAAAGACCTGCTGACACAGGCAGAGGGCTCAATATTTCACCCTCGGCCGGAACTATGGAAACTGTGGGTCTGGCCCCTGAGGGGGCACAATACCGAGAGGCTGGCCTGTCAGCAGGAGTAGTAGAGACCATACTCAGCTCTAGAGCTCCATTCCACGAGGAAATTGTACGGCCTAAAATGGAATGCTTTCACCGTATGGTGTATAGAGCGTGAGGTGGATCCAGTTAACTCCCCGGTGGCTTCAGTGCTGGAGTTCCTCCAAGATCGCTTCCCATCCACACTCAAGGTGTGCGTGGCTGCCATTGCGGCTTCCCACGCTCCTCTGGGTGATGGGCCTCTGGGGAGACATCAGTTGGTCATACGTTTCCTCCGTGGGGCTTGGAGAATGAGACCTGCGGCTCGTACTAGAGTTCCCACGTGGGGCCTGGCAGTGGTTCTCGAAGGGCTGGTCGAGGCCCCCTTCGAACCTCTGGAGTCGGCTGAGGCCAAGAACCTTTCTCTAAAGGTAGCTTTTCTGTTGGCTATTACTTCTCTGAGGAGAGTAGGAGATCTTCAGGCACTCTCGATATCCCAGGGGTGCCTGGAGTTTGCTCCAGGCAACATTAAAGCTATCCGGCATCCCAGGCCAGGCTATGTGCCTAAGGTGCCTTCTAATGTGGCTCGGCCTACGGTTCTGCAGGCGTTGCACCCTCCACCCCACGGGACGGCAGATGAAGAGAGACTTCATTTGTTCTGCCCTGTCAGAGCTCTCAAAATATATATTCAGAGGTCCTCTTCATGGCGGAAGTCAGACCTGTTGCTAGTGTGTTTCGGGTCGCCTAAGAAGTCACTTCCCGCTTCCAAGCAGACCATTAGCAACTGGATTGTTCAAGCTATATCTATGGCCTATCAGGTGCGCAGTTTGCCTTCACCTTTGGCCGTGAGGGCTCATTCAACCAGAGGCATGGCGTCCTCCAGAGTCCTCCTTTCAGGGGCCCCGATCCAAGAAGTGTGTGATGCAGCAGGATGGGCCACCCCCCATACTTTCATTAGATTTTATAGCCTGGACATTCCATCTACGCCTGGCACCCTTGTGCTCTCGTCCTAAGTGTGCCTGTGCTCAGCTTCACACTGGGACAGGCGGGGCTCGTTGTGGCATAGTGGGTACTCGTTCTCCCAAAGTGTCGTTCGACGCAGTTCGAGTTCCCTCGAAAGGGAACGTCTCGGGTTACGACTGTAACCCTTGTTCCCTGAGAAAGGGAACGAGAACTGCGTCCCTTCGCCACGCCTTCCGCTGCCTGGAGCCTGACGCAACACCAATCAAGATTGGCTTAGTTTCATTCATGCTTCCGAGGCACTACGCTGAGGGGCGTTCCCCCAAAGTGTCGTTCGACGCGGTTCTCGTTCCCTTTCTCAGGGAACAAGGGTTACAGTCGTAACCCGAGACGTTTAGGGCCTAATTAATTTCTTTACATTGACTGACGTCCTCATTTGAACTGTAGCTTATAGTTTTGCTCCATATATGTTGTATTTCCTTTTATACCTGTGATGAACCGAACTGTATTGCTGGTCTAGTTGGATATTCCTCTGAAAAAAATATTGAAAATGTGAATACATTTTTTTTTTCATTCTTGTCTAAAACTTAGTTCTTGTCTAAAACCAATGAGAGTGGATTTGTAATATTGAGTGATCTTATCTCACCATCAGAAGGGATGCAGATAAACGTGTTGATGATCGTCAGTCACATGATAATTCTACTTTAAGTTGATGTATTCTTATTCTTATTGTTTTGTTTCTTTGTGTAATTAATTTTTCATGTATTTTTGTACTGAGGGTTACTGTTCTTTTGGGGGTTTTTCTTGTTTGTTTTTGTGTGTCAATCACACCCGGACAGTGAGCTGAATGGGGTAGGGAGATTGTGACATGGTGAGGTTGGACCCAGGTGCAGAGAAGAGACCAGATGAGGAATAAGTGGTTAAGGAAAAGGGTTTTCTAATTATCAATTAGCCTTTTAAAATGATAAATTGGATTAGCTAACACAACGTGCCATTGGAACACAGGAGTGATGGTTGCTGATAATGGGCCTCTGTGCGACTATGTAGATATGTAGATAGATATTAAAAATCAGCCGTTTCCACCTACAATAGTCATTTACAACATTAACAATGTCTACACTGCATTTCTGAACAATTTGATGTTAGGACAAAAAATTGCTTTTCTTTCGACATTTCTAAATGACCCCAAACCTTTGAACGGTAATAATAATATTATTATTAATAATAATAATAAATAATAACAAAAAAGGCATCACAAGCAGGTGAAAGTTGGTTACCTCATTGTTGAAACGAAAAGTTGAGAGATCGGGTTATTGACCCTGACGCCTCCCTTTCATTTGTAGTCCAACAGCGACGACTTGTAGGAACTCCGCGAATCAATATTTCTACTAACTTAGAACGAAACCCACTAAATGTATGTCTTATGTCTTACATTTTTTAAGATTGGGTTTCATTTCGACTTCGACGATTTTGTTATCATACTTTTTTATCAAGTTATTTATTTGCAGTTCACGCGAAGTTAATGGCAGTTAAAATCCTATTCCTGTATAGCCTATTCTCGCGAACAGCCTAGCCTATATATACATATAATGACCTATATTATAGTGGTTAAACCATCATTCAACGCTGGGATTTGGTCCAGAAGACGGACCAGGAAGGGAATTCCTTGGGCTGCATGTGCCAGAATGTGGAAAGTTAAAGTCTCCGCCTCCATACAGTTTCCCTTTCCCAACTCCATATAAAACTCCTTAATGGAGCCAAAATGTTCAAACTCAACTGGGAAACTACGAGCGAAGCAAACTACTAATTACAATGTATACAATAGAGAAATCTACGTGTATCTGTCTTATTATTTGCAGTATGCAGAGCGTGTGTCATTGCTGTGACTGGATCCGACACCACTACGGCCACTTGAGCAAAGAATACCTTTCCCTGCTGGATCAGATGGTGAGTTATCACTACACTGTATTGAAGACTGAATGGATGTATTCATTAAATAAATCCAAGCAAAATAGTAATACGTTTCATGTTTAGCCTCTGTGTTAGAAGACTGTAGTCTATATTTGAACAGCCATAGTAAAAGGGTGCTAGGCTATAATGATGATCACGAGAGGCTACCTACACTCGGCCTATACTGTCCTTGCAGTTTAAGCTATACTTTTTGACGTGTGACTTAAAATACTATATTGGTTGTTTCCAGGGAGGAGATATCACAGAGCAGGATGCCCCTGTCTTTTTCCCAAAATTACTTTCCAGACGCATGGAAAATGCCAAGGTAAAAACTAGAACTTTGACTTTGACTTATATTCTTTGGTATAGCGGTCTTGACCCAACGTTACATTGATGCCATAATTTAAGCCTACACTGTTCCTAGTTTTATTTGTTATATATTCCTGTGTAGTTTGAGGACAAAGTCAGATTCCGGAATGACACCATCTATCAAATCACAAAACTGTTTGATGGGAATATGAAGGCTGTCACCTGGGACAAGAAAAAGCTGGACCATTTCCTCAACATTCTCGAACGCCAATTTGAGAACCTTAATTCCTGTGTAAGTAACGAGTCTATTTTAAATAGACATGGGTTGTAACTAACCTGATTCAGTTTATCAACCAGCTAATTAATCAGATGTGCTATATTAGGATTGGAGTGAAAACCTAAAGCACGGTAGCTCTCCAGGAACAGAGTTGGAGGGCCTGGGTCTATGCGCGAGAAAATCTATATGGGCAATTGTGTTCAGTGGGAGGCTAATGTTTTCATTTTGTCCAACAGGTATCACCTGCCAAGATACCTGAGAGCAGACTGAAACGCTACTTCAAGAAGTTGAATAGGAAGGTTCTGAGAAAAATGGTGAGTTTGGTTTCGGATGGCAATGTGTTTACTACATGTAATCAAACGAATATAAACGGTGCTAGGCTAAACAGGAGCAGTTTTGAAACACGTTTTGGGTTCTGGATATGTATCAAGCGTTTTAGAGAAGTGCTGATCTAGTGTTGACTCTGTCCTTATTTATAGTGACCTAAAAGGCTAAACTGACCCTAAATAAGCATTCCTACTATGAGAAGCATAATACATTATTATTATTATTATTATTATCATTACATACGGCACCAGGACTTTGTTGTTCAAGACAATATAATCATTGAATTGGCCAGAAAGTCCACACCCCTAATATTTACATTTTCTTTTGTTTTTCAGAACTACAGTTCACAGGCGTGGGAGCTCATCAGGAAAGAGACGAAACGTCATCTGCTTAAATTGGAAATCCTTGCGACACAGATGTACTGATCATCCGGACTCTTCTCAGAAGATACTCTCTTACCAGTTTATAAAGCATGAATACAACCATGTGGGATCATGTTAGTCTATTTATTATATTTAAATCCATACATTATTGTATTTTTTTTATTTTATAAATTATCATTTATATTTAGTATTTCCCTTTTGTACCTCTGTTTAACTGAACTGTATTGTCGGTCTCTTTGAAAAACCTGTGAAAGATATTAATATTGAAAATGTGAATAAAATGTATTTTGTATAAATTGTCCAAATTTCGTTCATGTCTAAAACCAATTAGTGGATTTATCGAACCATATGAGAGGACGCAGATTAAACTTGTTGCTGATCGTCAGTCACATGATAATTCTACTTTAAGTTTATACACCACATGACTAAAAGTATGTGGACACCTGCTCATCGAATATCTCATTCCCCCTTTGCTGCTTTAACAGCCTCCACTCTTCTGGGAAGGCTTTCCGCTAGATGTTGAAACATTGCTGCGAGGACTTGCTTCCATTAAGCCACAAGAGCATTAGTGAGGTCGATCACTGATGTTGGGCGATTAGGCCAGGCTCGCAGTCGGAGTTCCAGTTCATCCCAAAGGTGTTAAATGGGGTTGATTTCAGGGCTCTGTGCAAGCCAGTCAAGTTCTTCCACACCGATCTCGACAAACCATTTCTGTATGGACCACTGGTGCATTGTCATGCTGAAACAGGAAAGGGCCTTCCCCAAACTGTTGCATGTTGGAAGCACAGAATAATCTGGAATGTCATTATCTGCTGTAGCGTTAAGATTTCCCTTCACTGGAACTAAGGGTTGTTGCTCTTAGACATTTCCCCATCCCAATAACAGCACTTACAGTTGACCGGGGCAGATCGAGCAGTTGCAACCTTTTCAACTGACTTGTTGAAAAGGTTGCATCCTATGACGGTGCCACAAGTCACTGAGCTCTTCAGTAAGGCCATTCTACTGCCAATGTTTGTCTATGGAGATTGCATGGCGGTGTGCTTGATTTTATACATCTGTCAGCAACGGGTGTGGCTGAAATAGCCGAATCCACTAATTTGATGGGGTGTCCACATACTTTTGTGTACATAGTGTATATTCTTGTTGTTGTATTTCTTTGTGTAATTTCTTTTTAATATGTTTTTGTACTTTGTGAGATTTACAGTTTTTCTTGTTTGTTTGTGTGTGTCAATCACACCGGGGCAGTGGGCTGAAGGGGGTGGGGAGATCTGGGTGAGCAGTAGAGGATAATCTGGGGGACCAGGAACTTTAAAAAATATATGTAAATACATAATTTGTTTTGGAAATTACCACTAAGGACCCTAAAGTAAAGCTTGAATGAATTTATGTTTATTCAAGCCAGCAGAGAGATTACAGACAAACAGCACTTAATGTGGAGTTTATTGAGAAGCTCAGACGAGGTATCTCACCCTCAGCATATTTATACTATCACTATGGGTTACACAAAGATAGCCAAGTGCATCCTTTCTCAGTAAGGCATTTGCTCCCAGAGACCAGCTGCAGAGGAGGAAAACACCTGGCAACCACAGTCTGGGCGTTCAGCCAATATTTCCACTCCCGCTGAGACTACCTTGTGAGAGCAAACCTCAGACACCCTGTGACTAAACTTATTCTACATGTTTGACCTGTTGCATACTTAGAAATGCGCCTGTTGTAGACAGACAGGGTGTATTTTTAAGAGGCATCATGAGGATCCTCCTAATATCTATCAATGGATGAGTTAAATTTCTGTATGACATTAGAAAAAAATATGTATTACATAGGCCTATGAGATTCTATATGTTTATGTAACACTGAAATTAACATTACTGGACAAATGTATTTAAGTATGTGTTACACTACTAATCTACTTCATTTTAGAAAACAATTTTGAGTACAATGTATATAAAATATTTCTCTACTTACTAAAACATTTTGTGTTTAATCAACTTTAAACTGTGGCCCATTTGGGATCATGTGACACTTATTGTTTGAGTAAAGCCAGCTCTAACATTGAAAGTAACTTTACTCAAGTATAATACGGCAGCGGGTTTCCACAACTTTTGAGTAATGAAAAACTAATAAGGGTTTACAGTGTGGATATAATAGAGTATTGTAGATATATCTATTTGTATAATGGTATGAGGTTATTTGGGATAGCATCTAGAATGGTGTGTCTGTGTTTACATTATATTGTATAACACTCATATGTGCTGTATCTGAATGTTTTGCAGCATGTTTTGCTTATTACAAGAAGAACAATAACACTTGGCACATGAAACTGTATAAATAATAATAACATCATCATCATTCACATTAGGTCAAACACATTATCATCGTCATAGCCTTGGAAACTGTATAAATGCACCCCCCCGCCAAATAACCTGTCTAGAGTGTCTCACCATATACTATTTGGATTTAGTAAAGTATATTTTTTTCAAGTGAAGATAATCCAGGTTGTCACCACTGACGTCTTATAGGCTACAAGGGAAGGTTTATATAACTTATATAATCAACATGATTTAGTTTCATCATAAGGCTTATTTATGGCGAAACACACAGGTAGGCTACTCAGTTGTCCCATCTCGGTTGGCTGTCAGGAATTTCGGGAGGCCTTTATAAAGATTACATAGATGCTTTCCAGACCGATCTTTGTATTACTCTGTGAGATTTTGTTGTGTAGCCTACCATGGTAACCAGTTTGACATGGTGGAGTATTTCATTTTGCATATGTACGGTGTATCCAACGATGGGATGCACATGGAAGGATGGTCCTCTTAAAATCCTAAATAAGCACAGAATCAAACTTCTTCAGGATGTGGTGAGTTGGCTGACATAAACCATTGATGATTGTGTCCGAACATGAAACGCTGCCTAATTTCTAAATATGGGCACAATTTACATCTTGGCTGACCATATCATGCTTAAAATACCTAGGGTAGTCGTTTTCCGGTTCAGTTTTTGCAAGAGAACGTGAACAGATTTTAAGACACCCATTGTCAATCGGTAGAAAAACGGTAGAATCAGTCGCCATCATTCTATGAGTTTATATATCAATGGGTCTTTCCTACTTCAATCAAAGTAAAAAAATAATAATAATAACATCATCATCATTCACATTAGGTCAAACACATTATCATCGTCATGGTTGTAGTCTAGATAAGCGCCCAATAAAGGCTCATTTAGGGCATATACTCTTTTTTTAAACAGAAATGAACCAACTGTAAAAAGATCCCCTTGGAATGTACTGAATCAATTTAATAAGAATGAACCTCATGAGAGAAAAGGAAAAGTAATTCCCCTGCTGCCAGCAAAGCCAATAGGGCTGCACTCTACTCTCCATTTTAGAGGCGGGACGGCTTTAGCTTTCATTCAGCACTACCAGTCACTCTATTAATAAAATAGTTTATATTTCAAATATGTGCAATATTAACACTGAACAGTCATGCTTCAGATTCCATTACCTGATTAAAAGAGAGTCACAACAGACTAACTGTGAGCTAAATGTGATCGCAGTACTACGCGTATTGAAAAAACCTTTCTGGTTAAAACTACACAGAATCTGAAAAATGTGGGGTACAATTTCATCATATTTAAATTGAGCATGGCCCTCCTTTGCTGGGAGAGAGCCCTGCACCGTTGTATCATAGAAATAAGAAATAGCCCACTGTTTTCGTAGTTTTTCATATTCAATATGGCCTACGTTTTAACACCTGCTGAATATATTATAATGACATTCATTGCTCCAATGTAATTCTCTACATAAATATATATGAAAACTGTTAACTTGCGAGGCAAACATTTTCTGATTAATTTCAGAATACCACCATTCACTGAAAATTGGGGCTTATAAAGGGAAGCGAAAGTCTGAACCATGCAGCCCTTCTTCACCACAAGGAATGTTTATACCTTCACGTAACGATACTTAGGTATATATAAGATGGGCAACTTCAACAATCTAGGTATCATATCAATCGAGATTAATATAATCGGTCGTTAATCGTTTATAATAGCCGTTGCACTCAAACTTTAATAAAATGAACATGGCTGTATTGAAATGGTTGAGCATGTTTCTGACTCTGTTCTGCCAAGGCACAGCAGCATCCAAACCTTGCTGGTGGACGCAGTCTAGGTTGAGGATCATGAACGATAAGAGCATAGATCTGCTCTTAGATATGGTGAGTAATTTAAATTGCACAACTTGATGCGCAATATTCGCAATGATACTCACATTTCTATGTTGCATTACAGCACATTTTATGTCTAACTAATGCTTTCCCTCTCCGTAACACAATATTTAATTTAAGGTTACAATACCAATACAGTTTACTTCTTGAAATTGATATGAGTTCTATTTCAGGGTGGACTCTTACCACTAATGTGTGCAGAAGAAAACGTCGAACACATGTTTGCAGAGGATGTTTACAAGAACAAACAGGTAGGATACACTGTTTTAGACTTTTGATAGTCTAAACTACAGAATAACTTCTTGCGATTTCAAAATGGTAAATTGTAAGTTTTACCACGTATTTCGAAACCTTGTGCCTAAAACCCTGTTGTATTTTATCCAGGGCGACGACGTCTCTGTGGTTGCGTTAGAGGCTATGGGATATGTGTTCCAATTATTTAACAACAGCCTGACTTCTGTCACCTGGGACCAAACATCACTTAACCTTTTCCAAAACATCATATATCGTCAAGTTGAGAACTTAAAGTTATGTGTAAGTATGATCCCTCCTATGTAACCAAGACACTGAGTGTACAAAACATTATGAACACTTTCTCTTTCCATGACAGACTGACCAGGTGAATCCAAGTGAAAGCTATGATCCCTTATTGATGTCACCTGTGAATCAATCAGTGTAGACGAAGGGACAGATACAGATTTAAGCAGGATTTTTAAGACTTGAGACAATTGAGTCATGGATTGTGTATGTGTGCAATTCAGAGGGTGAATGGGCAAGACAATAGATTGAAGTGCATTTGAAGGGAGTGTGGTAGTAGGTACCAGCCGCACCGGTTTCACTTGTGTATCAAGAATGGTCCACCACCCAAAGGACATCCAGCTAACCTGACCCAAATATGGGGTGCATTGGAGTCACCATTGGCCTGCATTCAGGTGGAACGCATTGACCAAATATTTGTACAATATGTTCATATCCTTTCATAAGAACTAATGCACTCACCACTATGTTTTATCGTCTCCAGGTCGCAGATGGTGATGGGACATCCTCTGGAGATGGAGGGTCGGTTACTGCAGGCAATGCGTCTCTCAAAACCTATTTCGACAAGCTGGTCTAATATCAAATGTTCTCAAATAGAGCCTAAATCAATCTTAGCAATAGTTATAGATCACCACAAATCGGATGCAGTTCAGAACTCCCAAACGCGGGTTTTGTGTTGTCGGATTCCTTGACTGGTTGAGTTGACTGAAAAATATGTATATCTTGTACGCTCTCCAGGAACACGGCACATGCGCATGGGAGATCGTGCGAAAGGAGGTTCGCCAAAATCTGGTGCAGTTTAAGAAATTCATCGAAAGCTGAGTCAAGCCGTGAGGAGAACCATCATCATTGGAGACGTGACATAATCCTCAGGCTGGCTAATAGATTGATGGCTGATACATTTATTGACTGACTGACTGGCTGGCTGCGAGATTGACTGACTGGTTTATGTATTTGTGAATATTGGTTGACTGATATTTATGTTTACACTATGTATTTATTTATTATTTTATTATTTTATTTATTTTAATACAATTAAATGAAAATCACCTGCATCTGTTCTCATATCATTTTCATTAATTCATGCAATCATGCATTCATCCATTCATTTGTTTATAAACTGACTTTTTTAAAAGGGCAATCCGCAGGTCAAACACCAAAGCGGACACTCAACCACAATTTTGATAAATAGTGAGGGGGTTGAACACAAATAGCCACTGCCACAGAGCTGTGGATGCAAGGAAGGATCATCCATGAGATCAAAATAATAGTTTTATCTAGATATTAAAGCTATACAGTGTTTTTTATATTGATTGTTTCAACCAATATCTTAAAATGGCTTATATTTGGGGTTCTGATGAGATCCAACTGTATCCTGTATGAATAATTTAAAAGTCAAAAAATGTATGTAGTAATCGCAGAAATTCCCCCTTAAGCGTAGCACGTCCAGGACGATGCAGTAGTAAGGATTTTTATTTAGTTTATTTAGTCTCGCATAATGATGAAATATTAAATGTATTCAGATACAGACGTCATAAAATGCTGATTAATTTCTATTAATTGTAATCATCACTTAAAATCAACAATTTAATTCAAATGTATTTACATTAATGGGGTTAAAATCCAAGATGGTGTAACAGTGCGTGTTTTTCTTGTCCTGTCTAATGTCCCGTGTAAATAGTTTGTAATTAGTCTGTCTTTCTATATATTTTATTATTCCCCATATACTTCTCCTGCAACCCGCCTCACCCAACGTGGAACGGATCTACTATCTTCTTTATTTTCTTTACTGCTTCATCATTTAACTGAACCGTTGACAGAAGCTAGCCTGCTGCTCTGCCTGCATCAGCCAGCTTTTAGTTCGGACAATATCGGCCAGTCTGCACAGCGCACTACCAACCCAACGCATATCGGATTGCGTTCCCTTCCACTTCACCGGATTTCTATCGAAATCACAGGGCCATCACACCGGATCATCACAGCTAGCTATCTGCAACCGAGTAGCTGCTGTTGATTGGCTAACACCATTGTCCAGATGCTACCACCAGTTGCCTTGAGCTAGCCTCGAGCTAGGCCCATCTCCCGGCCAGCCGACGTGTACTAGCAAATTCCCGGGCTACAGTACCTTTGTCAACCGGCCTGGACCTTCAGAGGAAAAGCCCCGCCGAGCCATCACGACTAGTCTGCCGACATAATGGTCCGACGTGGTCTCAACAGGCTTTTCCTATGCGACGTCGCCGAATATCCATCTGCTAGCCCCAGCCCGCTAGCATTCTGAACGCCGTGCCTCCCGCTCGCCTAGTGCAGCGCCCACTGAACTGCTCCCTGGCTCACCTCTTTGCTGCTCATCGGACCTTATGATTACTCGGCTAAACAGCTGATTTCTGCTGGACTGTTCCGTTACACGGTACCTCATTCTGTTTATCTGCTAGGCCTCAGGTCTGAACTCAGGTCCTGTGTGTAGCACATAAATTTCTCTATCTGACCCTCTTTCTCCGTTCATCACCATTTCCCGTTGTTGTCTTAGCTCTCTTGATTAACTGTGTTTGTTTTGTGCTTCTTTCTCATTTCAAAATGCCTTGTCTGCTGCTGTTTAGGTTAGCTCTTATTGTTTTATTTCACTGTAGCGCCCCCAGTTCCGCTCAACATGCCTCAGATAGCTCCTTTGTCCCACCTCCAGACATGCGGAGACCTCACCTGGCTTAACTGGTGTCTCCAGAGATGTAACCTCTCTCATCATTACCCAACGCCTAGGTTTACCTCCACTGAACTCACATCCTACCCTATCCCTGTCTGTACATTATGCCCTCAATCTATTCTACCGCACACAGAAATCTGCTCCTTTTATTCTCTGTACCCAACGCACTAGAAGACCAGTTCTTAAAGCCTTTAGCCGTACCCTTATTCTACTCCTCCTCTGTTCCTCTGGTGATGTAGAGGTAATCCCAGGTCCTGTATCCCCCAGCACTACACCTATTCCCCAGGCGCTCTCATTTGTTGACTTCTGTAACCGTAAAAGCCTTGGTTTCATGCATGTTAACATCAGAAGCCTCCTCCCTAAGTTTGATTTATTCACTGCTTTAGCACACTCCGCCAACCCTGATGTCCTAGTCGTGTCTGAATCCTGGTTCAGGAAGGCCACCCAAAATTCTGAAATTTCCATCCCCAACTACAATATTTCCTGTCAAGATAGAACTGCCAAAGGAGGCGGAGTTGCAATCTACTGCAGAGATAACCTGCAGAGTTCTGTCATACTGTCAAGGTCTGTGCCCAAACAGTTTGAGCTTCTACTCTTAAAAATCCACCTCTCCAGAAATAAGTCTCTCACTGTTGCCATCTGTTACAGACCCCCCTCAGCCCCCAGCTGTGCCCTGGACACCATATGTGAATTGATTGCCCCCCATCTATCTTCAAAGTTTGCACTGTTAGGTGACTTCAACTGGGATATGCTTAACACCCTGGCTGTCCTTCAATCTAAGATAGATGACCTCAATCTCACACAAATTATCAAGGATCCTACCATGTACAACCCTAAATCCTTAAACATGGGTACCATCATAGATATCATCCTGACTAACTTGCCTTCCAAATACACCTCCTCTGTTTTCAACCAGGATCTCAGCAATCACTGCCTCATTGCTTGCGTTCGTAATGAGTCCGCGGTCAAACGACCACCACTTATCACTGTCAAACGCTCCCTAAAACACTTCTGCGAGCAGTTCTTTCTAATCGATCTGGCCCAGGTATCCTGGAAGGATATTGATCTCATCCCATTTCAGTAGAGCATGCCTGGTTGTTCTTTAAAAGTGCTTTCCTCACCATCCTAAATAAGCATGCCTCGTTCAAAAAATGTAGAATTAAGAACATATATAGCCCTTGGTTCACCCCAGACTTGACTGCCCTTGACCAACACAAAAACATCATGTGGCGCACTGCATTAGCATTGAATAGCCCCCACGATATGCAACTTTTCAGGGAAGTCAGGAACCAATATACACAGTCAGGTAGAAAAGCAAAGGCTAGCTTTTTCAAACAGAAATTTGCATCCTGTAGTACTAATTCCCAGAAGTTCTGGGACACTGTAAAGTCCATGGAGAACAAGAGCATCATCTCCCAGTTGCCCACTGCATTGAGGCTAGGAAACACTGTCACCACCGATACATTTTCGATAATCAAAAATTTCAATAACCATTTTGCAACGGCTGGCATGCTTTCCACCTGGATCCAACAGCTCTGTACCCACTGCAGCAATTTGCCCAAGCCCCCCCCTTCTCCTTCACCCAAATCCAGATAGCTGATGTTCTGAAAGAGCTGCAAAATCTGGACCACTACAAATCTGCTGGGCTAGCCAATCTGGACCCTTCCTTTCTAAAATTAACAGCTGAAAATGTTGCAAACCCTATTACTAGCCTGTTCAACCTCCCTTTTGTATCGTCTGAGATCCCTAGAGATTGGAAAGCTGCCGCGGTCATCCCCCTGTTCAAAGGGGGAGACAGTCTAGACCCAAACTGTTATAGACCTATATCCATCTGTCAGGCTCTGGCCATAGAGAAGCAAATAGTCTGACAGTGTCGTTCTTTTCTGTTTCTGTGTGGGGTTTGGGTTGGATCCCTAATTTGAGGCAGCTGCACCGCATTGTCTATAATTAGGGATCTTATATATGTCAGTCTGTCATTCACTCTGGTGTGGGTTGTTTATCATTTGATCATTGCTTCAGGCTTTAATGAATGAATTATTTTCAGGATTATATTAAACTAACAATGATCATCTGCTGCAGGTCATCTAACTACCCTAAGAATGGCACTTCAGACTATCACTTGGATGAGCGCCTTCCTCTGCCTCGCGCAAGTTTGCTCCATGCCCATGTCTTGCTACAACGACATCTGGTGCAAACAACCCACATCTTACTGAGAGACATGGTATTTTTTTAAATTACTTTTGATTTGAGATGTATTATCCAACTATGTTTAACTGAATAGCTCAACGTGAATACTGTTTTTTTCTCTTTTTTTCAGGGGGTAATTTTCCTCTGGAGTGCCTGCAGGAGAATGTCTTCATGGCATTTCCAGCCACCGCATTTGCAAACTCCGACGCGCCACAGGTAAGGGGAAGAGTGCATATCCACGTCTTCTTTACAGCATGAAATAGTATTTGCAACCGTTAGGATTAGAAAGTAGAACACTTTAAACTGACATTTATGTCATTTAAAATCATTGTTGTTGTCCGTTTCAGTTGAGCAGCAATGGTGCTAAGGCTATTTATGATACATTGAAGAACATCGACTCATTGTTTGCAGCTGACGACCTGCCAACTAAGTGGGACCAACAGAAGTTGGATGATTTTCAGAATATTATATACCGCCAGATTGAAGAGAGCAAATGTGTGAGTTGCTATGTCAACACAGCTTAACTGTTTAATTGTGGTATGGTGGCATTTGAATTATTATTAATCGCCTGCCTCTTTCTTTCTGGCAGATGATGGGCAGTGTGGATACAAGTGATAATCTCATCAGGGCAGAGGGACTGAAGACATACTTTGGGAACATTACAGCAGTCCTAAAAGAAAAGGTAGGCTATAGAGTAAAACCAAATATACCATCATACAAAACATTGTTTTGATAATATCTCTACATTGGACAATATTAGCCTACATTACCCTAACAGTTTATTTGTATTTCCACAGAATTAGTTACTGCGCCTGGGAAGTGGTTCGAAAAGAACTCCTGTACACCCTACAGTTCATTCTGGAACACAACTCTGATAGCCTTCTGAAGTCCAACAGAACATGAATTTGAATTTGCAGACCTTTTTTACAATTGTGCTTGATTTTGATAGACTACTATTCTACAATCATGTAATTTGCAAATTGCAATATTATTTATTTATGTATTTATTTATTTATGTAGGACTATTTATGAATGTATTTATTTATATATTTGAAAATTGTGCCCGTTGTTGCTATTCATCAAATTTTCAGTTAATAAATATTGTTATACTTTTAAATACAGTGCCTTCAGAAAGAATTCAGACTCCTTTACTTTTTCCACATTTTGTTACATTACAGCCTTATTCTAAAATGTATCAAATTGTTTTTTTCCCTCATCAATCTCAACACAATTATCAATCATTACAAAGCAAAACCAGTTTTTTAGAAATGTTTGCAAATGTATTAAAAAATATATATATATTACATTTAAATAAGTATTCAGACCCTTTACTCAGTACTTTGTTGAAGCACCTTTGGTAGCGATTACAGGCTCAAGACTTCTTGGGTATGACACTACAAGCTTGGCACACCTGTATTTGGGGAGTTTCTCCCATTCTTCTCTGCAGATCCTCTCAAGCTCTGTCAGGATGGATGGGGAGCGTTGCTGCACAGCTATTTTCAGGTCTCTCCAGAGATGTTCGATCAGGGTGAAGTCAGGGCTCTGGCTGGGCCACTCAAGGACATTCAGAGAGTTGTCCCGAAGCCACTGCTGCGTTATCTTGACTGTGTGCTTAGGGGCAGTTAAAATCCTATTCCTGTATAGCCTATTCTCGCGAACAGCCTAGCCTACATATAAATATAATGACCTATATTATCGTGGTTGAACCATCATCCAACGTTGGGATTTGGTCCAGAAGACCAGGAAGGGAATTCCTTTGGCTGCATGTGCCAGAATGTGGAAAGTTAAAGTCTCGACCTCCGGAAGGTTGATCGGGGAAATTCTCCATACAGTTTCCCTTTCCCAACTCCATATTAAACTCCACTGCTATAAACCAAAACACAAGGGGGAGTTATTTATGTCATTTATGCCACAAGATAATCATATCACAACGTCTCAAAGGGACTTTTCTTCTCTCCTTTAGTTTTTTTTTCCTTTCATTGTATTCGTTTTCTAATCTGAACATCTGCAGCCATGAATACCGAACTCTTTGTCAGATGAATGACATTCCCTGGAGCCAACTTGACCCTGACGGCCAGGAGGAGGAGGAGGAGGAGGATGTACCGTGGGACCTCAGTGTCAACATGTGACATGTACATTGAGATAGTTCACCTGCACTCACTGTGTTCAAGTTAGTGCCAAAGAACATCTTGGCATTTCCTGTTACTTTTTTTAAAGAATGTACCTGAGAAATTGTATGTAATGTTTTGTGGAAAATACCTTTTGTAAACTGTATATCTTAACGTACTACTACTGCATATAGCATGCTTTTGAAATTCTGTAAATGTTTATTAACTTTTAATATTTTATTAAAAGTTCTTCTTTCCTCATTTTGTTTAAGCGTTTGTGTCTCTTAGAGATCGAAAACAAGTGCAGCCAGTCAGCGTGTTTATGTTTTGTGGTAAAATGTGTCATAAAATTTCAAATTAGATGATTAAGTATTGGGGCGGCAGTAAAGGAGTCACAATCCGCCAGCAGGCACAGAGTTTGCTCGCCTGTGTGTGTGTGTGTGTGCGCCCCCCAGGGGAACGAGCTTCCTCAAACCGCTGCCAGTCTCACCTGTGTGTGTGTGTGTGTGTGTGTGTGTGTGTGCGCCCCCCAGGGGAACGAGCTTCCTCAAACCGCTGCCAGTCTCACCAGAGTTATTTATGTAATTTATGCCACAAGATAATCATATCACAACGTCTCAAAGGGAGTTTTCTCTCCTTTAGTTTTTTTCCTTTCATTGTATTCGTTTTCTAATCTGAACATCTGCAGCCATGAATACCGAACTCCTCCCTATCCAGACTGTTTTACTGTAAGTCACTGTGGTGGGTCACAGTCATTTCATGATATTGTATGTATATATTATTGTTGGATGAAAGTGTAAACATGTTTTAATTTAAATTACAAGAACGTGCAGTCAGTGCCACGTCCAGTAGTATTTCGCTTTCCCTCCTGATTAGTTAGGTTTTAGTGATTGACAGCCAAACACATAAAAGTATAGAAAGTTTTAATCTGTTGTCGTGAAATGTACATTAATGTATATTAGTGTCACGATTGTGTGTGTGGAGAGACCAAGACGCAGCGCAGGGATAGTAGTTCAACATGTATTTTATACCATGTATAAAACCAACTCAAAATGTACCAACTAACTAAACAAACCCAACACACGATGTACAAACGTCACGTTACAAAAAACAAACACGAAACAACGGACATGTTAAATGTGCACACTTACTGTCACCGTGACGACCCACCACCCAGTGTGAAAATCTACAAACCTATGTAGGATCCCTAATTAGAGACGATGCGCTACAGCTGCCTCTAATTAGGGATCCCACACAAACCACCACCAGAAAGAGAAAGAATAGACCTGTCAGACTCTGACCATGTTTAGACCAAATAGGCTTCTCTATGGCCAGAGCCTGACAATTAGTCAGCATTAAGCTTGTCTCCTAGCTTATCCACTCTGCGGTATGATGAGCAGTAGGCCTAGTCCTGGGATCCGAATGAGGAGGCGTACTCAGGTAACCATCCACCGATTTTGGCAGACCAATATGGGACTTATGTATTGAAAGTTGGAGTTTCAATATGTTGTTTCTAAAGTTTACAGTACTCTATATTAGTCAGCATCAGACTTCAAACTTATCCCCACTCTGGTATGATGAAGAATCCCAATTGAGAGTGATAACCAGGCAACCATGGATGGTTTGGGAGGAGACATACAGTCAGGTCCATAATTATTGGTACCCTTGATAAATGTGAGCAAAAATACTGTATAAAAATACTGAGCGATGTTGTGCACTCAAAACAATTGGGAAATTATATAATTTTATACTAATACAATTGCTCAGAGACACTGTGTCATGTCCTGATATGTTTCACCTGTCTGTGTTTGTCCACTCCCCACACCAGGTACACCCTATCACCATCATTATCAGTTTGGGTATTTAGCCTCTTGGGTGCTGTTGGCATTTGCCAGATCGTCTTGCTTAGTCAGTCGTTTCCAGCACTCTCTTGAATTACTAACCCTGCCAGTCTGTTTCCCGGTATTTGGACCTCTACCTGCCTGTTGGATTACGTTCCTGTCTAGCCCCCTCATGTGCCTTCGACCTTCTGATCTGCTGCCAAACGAACTCTGCCTGCATTACGGATTACGAGCCTGCCTACTCCTCTGTACTGCCATCCTTCTGATTCCCGGTACCGAACGCTGCCTGAACTACGACTACGAGCCTGACTCTCCTTATTGGACGACTGCTATTCAGATTCCCCGTTACAAACATTGCCTGTCATTTACTACGAGCCTGTCTTGCCCCATATATCATATTAAACAGTCAATCATATCTCTGCCTCCGTGTCCGCTTTTGGGTCCCGTATATCTGTCGTTCTGTCACACTGATTTTGTTTAACAAGTAACATTTGTTTTAGTTGAAGATTTGAGTCAGAATTATTGCCACCCTTGTTTTCAATACTCTAGGATAACAACACTGAGCCTTTTTCTAACATGGTTTATGAGATTGGATAACAAGTTGGGAGGGATCTTAGACCATTCCTCCTCACAGTATCTTTCCAGATTGTTGATATCCTTCTGCTCTTATGGACCACCCTCTTCAATTCAAACCACAGGTTTTCAATGGGGTTCAAGTCGAGACTGAGATGGACATTGCAAAATGTTAATTTTGTGGTCAATTAACAAGGGCCCCAGGACCAGTGGAAGCAAGATAGCCCCATAACATCATAACACCACCACCATATATTACTGTAGGTATGAGGTCATTTTCATTTTCAAGGCCAAAGAGCTCTAATTTTCATGTCATCTGACCATATAACCGGTTCCAATCAAAGTGTCAATGCCATTTATGAAACTCCAGATGATCAGATGACATAAAATAGAGCTCTTTGGCCTGAAAAAAGAAAGCATATGCAGAGAAGTACCTTGTAGCTACAGTATACCTCAAACCTGCGTTTGGAATTGAAGAGGGCAGTCCATAAGAGAAGACAAAGGAGATCAAGTGTTCTGGAAACATTCTGTATGGAGGAATGATCTAAGATCCCTCCCAACGTCTTCTCTAATCTCTTTCTCTGAGCAATTGTATGACTACAAAAATAATATAATTTCTATTTTTTTTAGCATACAATATACTGTAGCTCAGTATTTATATTATTTACTGTGTTTTCTTTACCATCCTTCTTTCTCATCTTTATCAGTAATGATGGACTTGACAACACCTTTTCATTTGAGGATTAGAAGAGAAGTAGTTTATGGTCGGTTGCATAAAGCCACAGGTCTGTGGTTTCTTCCAGGGTTAGCTAGTTGGTTTCACAGGTGTCGGCTGCTCATAGTTCACACCTCCCTTCGTAGCACTAGTTTTGCTAAATACCAACTAATAACACACATTCGGTGGAAGTGGCAGACTGGGGAATTTTGAAGACAATTATTGGGCCAAGGATGATGAGTAATACTTGACCTCAGAAGAAGATGAATAAAACACCAATAAGAGACTGAGGTTTACAAAACCAGATGCTATTTCCTGACCTTGTGAAAGTTTGTTACCTCAATCATGACCCAAACTCTCATATATTTTAGCATGTGAATTATTGAGTCAAATGAGCTCAGGCATTGAATCATTAATCCATAACTTTGACTTAAAAAGGAATTAAAATGTTACTCCTGCAATAGTGTAAAACTATTTCCTTAAATGTAACAGTTAATTGTTAATAAAAATGTAATGGTAAGTAATGATGAGAAAAAGCAATATGAAAAACTGACATTTAAAACCTTAACTTTTCTTTAGTGATTGGCAATATTCTGCCAAATGTTGACATTCTGCCCTAATTCAGTGTCAGACCCGTCCAACTTGTCATATTTTAGGGTGTAGTTCTCAGACAGATTTACCACAGCATTTATAGCCCCTTCATGAACTTCCACAGTAATAATCCCCTGTGAATCAGATGAGATATTTCTGTTTTAGAAAAACTTTTTTCACTGTCATAATAGAGTATTTTGTGTAGAAAAAATATATAGTATTTAACCCATTTTTAATTCAGGCTGTAACACATCAATACGTGGAATAAATCAAGGGGTATGAACACTTTTTGAAGGCACTAAGGAAATGGAAATTTAAACTGAAAGTGGAAAAGGAAAACGTAGGGAAGATTTCACTGCTTGTGAATTCACTATGAATCTGTTCTGTTTATTCGGGAAATATTGTTATGATTATGTTATTGTGGAATGCAATTTCATGGAGGGGTTTGAAACGGAATTCGTAAGAGATCAAAGTATTGTTTTCAAAACAGGCAGGCCCTGCTGAAACCTGTTTACATATCCTCACTGAAGACATGCTTTTGAATATAGCCTAGAGTTCGAGAAGTTACATCTGACTTGTTTTTAGTGCTTTCCTTTGTGGATTAGTAGGCTATAGGCCAAATTCTACTGCCAGCCGTTTATGTCCTGAGCATGTTTAACCCAAATCTGAACGTTCACACACCGATATTCTCTCTCTCTCCCTTCTTAACAACGTTTGAGCCTTCACACGGCCAGCTCTGAGTTACATGTTTTAAACCTACTTAGGACAACGTGCCTCCCATGAAAGAACACATTATGAGAGGGAAGTAGACCACACGAAAAGAGAAATCCGGTCTTGCGGTTCACTAGACAAAACTTTCCCAAATTCATTCTTTTTAACTCTTAATTTAGTGCGATACCCTTTCACTTTTTGTACATCCTTTCAAGCCTCACTATTTAAGAGCCGCAGATATGGGATCAGAACACAACCCGTATTCTGACTCTGGACGAATTGTTCAATATACTGGCAACAGGTGAGTCAACAATATGTTATCATTTGATCATTGCTTCAGGCTTTAATTAATACATTATTTTCAGGATTATATTCAACTAACACTGATCATCTGCTGCAGGTCATCTAACTACCCTAAGAATGGCACTTCAGACTATCACTTGGATGAGCGCCTTCCTCTGCCTCGCGCAAGTTTGCTCCATGCCCATGTCTTGCCAGCTACAACGACATCTGGTGCAAACAACCCACATCTTACTGAGAGACATGGTATTTTTTTTTAATTACTTTTTGATTTGAGATGTATTATCAAACTATGTTTAACTGAATAGCTCAACGTGAATACTGTTTTTTTCTCTTTTTTTCAGGGAGGTAATTTCCCTCTGGAGTGCCTGCAGGAGAATGTCTTCATGGCATTTCCAGCCACCGCATTTGCAACCTCCGACGCGCCACAGGTAAGAGGAAGAGTGCATATCCACGTCTTCTTTACAGCATGAAATAGTATTTGCAACCGTTAGGATTAGAAAGTAGAACACTTTCAACTGACATTTATGTCATTTAAAATCATTGTTGTTGTCCGTTTCAGTTGAGCAGCAATGGTGCTAAGGCTATTTATGATACATTGAAGAACATCGACTCATTGTTTGGAGCTGACGACCTGCCAACTAAGTGGGACCAACAGAAGTTGGATGATTTTCAGAATATTATATACCGCCAGATTGAAGAGAGCAAATGTGTGAGTTGCTATGTCAACACAGCTTAACTGTTTAATTGTGGTATGGTGGCATTTGAATTATTATTAATCGCCTGCCTCTTTCTTTCTGGCAGATGATGGGCAGTGTGGATACAAGTGATAATCTCATCAGGGCAGAGGGACTGAAGACATACTTTGGGAACATTACAGCAGTCCTAAAAGAAAAGGTAGGCTATAGGGTAAAACCAAATATACCGTCATACAAAACATTGTTTTGATAATATCTCTACATTGGACAATATTAGCCTACATTGCCTAACAGTTTATTTTTATTTTCACAGAATTACAGTTACTGCGCCTGGGAAGTGGTTCGAAAAGAACTCCTGTACACCCTACAGTTCATTCTGGAACACAACTCTGATAGCCTTCTGAAGTCCAACAGAACATGAATTTGAATTTGCTGAACTTTTTTACCATTGTGCTTTATTTTGATAGACTACTATTCTACAATCATGTAATTTGCAAATTGCAATATTATACATGTATTTATTTATGTATTTATTAATGTAATTTATGTAGGACTATTTATGAATGTATTTATTTATACATTTGAAAATTGTGCCCGTTGTTGCTATTCATCAAATGTTCAGTTAATAAATATTGTTATACTTTTAAATACAGTGCCTTCAGAAAGAATTCAGACTCCTTTACTTTTTCCACATTTTGTTACATTACAGCCTTATTCTAAAATGTATCAAATTGTTTTTTTTCCTCATCAATCTCAACACAATTATAAATCATTACAAAGCAAAACCAGGTTTTTAGAAATGTTTGCAAATTTATAAAAAAAATAAAAATAAAACTGTAATATTGGGGTATGACACTAAAAGCTTGGCACACCTGTATTTGGGGAGTTTCTCCCATTCTTCTCTGCAGATCCTCTCAAGCTCTGTCAGGTTGGATGGTGAGCGTTGCTGTACAGCTTTTTTCAGGTCTCTCCAGAGATGTTCGATGAGGGTCAAGCCCGGGCTCTGGCTGGGCCACTCAAGGACATTAAGAGAGTTGTCCCGAAGCCACTGCTGCGTTATCTTGACTGTGTGCTTAGGGGCAGTTAAAATCCTACTCCCGTATAGCCTATTCTCGCGAACAGCCTAGCCTATATATAAATATAATAACCTATATTATCGTGGTTAAACCATCATTCAACGCTGGGATTTGGTCCAGAAGACGGACCAGGAAGGGAATTCCTTTGGCTGCATGTGCCAGAATGTGGAAAGTTAAAGTCTCCGCCTCCGGAAGGTTGATCGGGGAAATTCACCATACAGTTTCCCTTTCCCAACTCCATATAAAACTCCTTAACGGAGCCAAAATGTTCAAACTCAACTGGAAAACTATGAGCAAAGCACTCTACTATTTACAATGTATACAATAGAGAGCTCTACGTGTATTATTTGCAGTATGCAGAGCGTGAGTCATTGCTGTGACTGGATCCGATACCGCCCATTGAGCGCAGAATACCTTTCCCTGCTGGACCAGGTGGTGAGTTATCAGTACACTGTATTGAAGACTCAATGGATGTATTCAGGAAAGCAATCAAAGCAAAATAGTAATACGTTTCATGTTTATCCCCTGTGTTAGAAGACTGTAGTCTATATTTGAACAGCCATAGTAAAAGGGTGCTAGGCTATAATGATGATCACGAGAGGCTACCTACACTCGGCCTATACTGTCCTTGCAGTTTAAGCTATACTTTTTGACGTGTGACTTAAAATACTATATTGGTTGTTTTCCAGGGAGGAGATATCACAGAGCAGGATGCCCTTGTCTTTTCCCCAAAATTACTTTATAGACGCAAGGAAAATGCCAAGGTAAAAACTAGAATTTTGACATCTCTTGTTCTTATATTCTTTGGTATAGCGGTCTTGACCCAACGTTACATTGATGCCATAATTTAAGCCTATACTGTTTCTAGTCTTATTTGTTATATATTCCTGTGTAGTTTGAGGACAAAGTCAGATTCCGGAACGACACCATCTATCAAATCACAAAACTGTTTGATGGGAATATGAAGGCTGTCACCTGGGACAAGAAAAAGATGAACCATTTCCTCAACATTCTCGAGCACCAATTTGAGAACCTTAATTCCTGTGTAAGTAACGAGTCTATTTTAAAGTATAATCCCTGTTTGGATCAGGGCTCTCCAACCCTGTTCATGGGTTGTAACTAACCTGATTCAGTTTATCAACCAGCTAATTAATCAGGTGTGCTAGAGAAAAATTGTGAGTTTGGTTTCGGATGGCAATGTGTTTACTACATGTAATCAAACGAATATAAACTGGGCTAGGCTAAACAGGAGCGGTTTTGAAACACGTTTTGGGTTCTGGATATGTATCAAGCGTTTTAGAGAAGTGCTGATCTAGTGTTGACTCTGTCCTTATTTATAGTGACCTAAAAGGCTAAACTGACCCTAAATAAGCATTCCTACTCTGAGAAACATAATACATTATTATTATTATTATTATTATCATTATCAATATGATTACATACTGCTCCAGGACTTTGTTGTTCAAGACAATATAATCATTGAATTGGCCAGAAAGTCCACACCCCTAATATTTCAATTTTTGTGTTTTTCAGAACTTCAGTGCGCATGCGTGGGAGCTCATCAGGAAAGAGACGAAACGACATCTGCTTAAATTGGAAATCCTTGCGACACAGATTTACTGATCATCCGGACTCTTCTCAGAAGATACTCTTTTACCAGTTTATAAAGCATGAATACAACCATGTGGGATCATGTTAGTCTATTTATTATATTTAAATGTATAAATTATAGTTTTTTATTATTATAAATTAATATTTAGTATTTCCCTTTTGTACCTGTGTTTAACTGAACTGTATTACCGGTCTTTTTGAAAAACCTTTGAAAGATATTAATATTGAAAATGTGAATAAAATGTATTTTGTATAAATTGTCCAAATTTCGTTCTTGTCTAAAACCAATTAGTGGATTTATCGAACCATATGAGAGGTCGCAGATTAAACTTGTTGCTGATCGTCAGTCACATGATAATTCTACTTTAAGTTTATAAACCACATGACTAAAAGTATGTGGACACCTGCTCATCGAATATCTCATTCCCCCTTTGCTGCTTTAACAGCCTCCACTCTTCTGGGAAGGCTTTCCACTAGATGTTGAAACATTGCTGCGAGGACTTGCTTCCATTAAGGCACAAGAGCATTAGTGAGGTCGATCACTGATGTTGGGCGATTAGGCCTGGCTCGCAGTCGGCTTTCCAATTCATCCCAAAGGTGTTAAATGGGGTTGATTTCAGGGCTCTGTGCAAGCCAGTCAATTTCTTCCACACCGATCTCGTCAAACCATTTCTGTATGGACCACTGGGGCATTGTCATGCTGAAACAGGAAAGGGCCTTCCCCAAACTGTTGCATGTTGGAAGCACATAATAATCTGGAATGTCATTATATGCTGTAGCGTTAAGATTTCCCTTCACTGGAACTAAGCCCGAACCATGAAAACCAGCCCCAGACCATTATTCCTCCTCCAACGAACTTTACAGTTGGTACTATCCATTCGGGAAGGTGCGCTCTCGTTGGCTGGCCCTCACTACATACTCCTCGACAAACCCACTGGCTCCAGGTCATCTATAAGTCTTTATTAGGTAAATCCCCGCCTTATCTCAGCTCGCTGGTCACCATAGAAACGCCCACCCGTAGCATGCGCTCCAGCAGGTATATCTCACTGGCCACCCCCAAAGCCAACACCTCCTTTGGCCGCCATTCCTTCCAGTTCGCTGCTGCCAATGACTGGAACGAATTGCAAAAATCATTGAAGCTAGAGGTTCCTATCTCCCTCAATAACTTTAAGCATCAGTTGTCAAAGCTGCTTATCGATCACTGCACCTGTATATAGCCCTTTCTGTAAATAGCCCACACTACTACCTCATCCCCATATTTATTTTTGTTTATTTTCACTAATCTTGCACTCCAGTATCTCTATTTGCACATCATAATTTGCACATCCTTCATTCCTGTGTTAATGATGATAATTCCGTAATTTATTTCACCACTATAGTCTATTTATTGTCCTACCTCCTAACCTTACTGCATTTTTGCACTACATTTTGCACTCTGTATATAGATTTCTATTGTGTTTTTGACTGTTTGTTTAATGTGTAACTCTGTGTTGTTTTTTGACGCAATGCTTTGCTTTGTCTTGGCCAGGTCGCAGTTGCAAATGAGAACTTGTTCTCAACTGACCTACCTGGTTAAATAAAGGTGAAATAAAATAAAAAAAAATAAAAAAAATAAAAGAGAGTGATAACCAGGCAACCATGGATGGTTTGGGAGGAGACATACAATCAGGTCCGTAATTATTAATACCCTTGATAAATGTGAGCAAAAATACTGTATAAAAAGAAGGACTACCTGACTGGTACGCCAGAATTTGTGCAGCTACAGAGCTGTGTGTCAGAATGGGCAGTGAGCAACACAGGGGTCCCCCAGGGAACGGTCCTGTCCCCCTTCCTGTTCACCCTCTACACCTCCGACATCAGATATAACTCTGAAACATGCCTGCCTGCCTGCCTGCCTGCCTGCCTATCTATCTATCGGTCACATTCAGACATACCTAGCCTAAACATCTTGATTCTATGTTAAGCAGAGGGAATAAAGTGACGCGGAAGGGCAGAAAATATCTAACAATGCACTTTGTCTGCTCTACAAGGGGTCTGGATCGCTGGTAGATGTGCAAAGTTTCAAAGATCGTTACTAACGAAGGCTCTGGGAAACAGATTGGCTACTAAAGATACATCGTAAGATGGTTTTAACGAATATCTTAGCCCTACGAAGACACTGGAAACGAAGGGCATGAACTCTTAAGTGAACGAATCATTGGAATCCTTATGAAGATATCAGCTCTGCATATTTTCATGTCTTCCAGGTGTAGAGTCATGGGCAGGGATATCTGCTGCCATAAGGGAATACAAATTGAATCACAAGAAATGTATGTCTTCCAGGTAATGGGAAAGTTGTAGTTGAATGCAGGATGGAGCGAGATGATGTCCTACAAGATGAGGATCTGGAAGGACTCATAAAGGTACCAGACTGTCCTCTTACAGCAATTATTCCACACATTAGATTACCATTGTATTATTTGAATTGTTTTCTACCCACATGGGGTGTTTAGTCTATATGTATTTTGACGGCCAGGAGGAGGAGGAGGAGGAGGAGGAGGAGGATGTACCGTGGGACCTCAGTGTCAACATGTGACATGTACATTGAGATAGTTCACCTGCACTCACTGTGTTCAAGTTAGTGCCAAAGAACAACTTGGCATTTCCTGTTACTTTTTTAAAAGAATGTACCTGAGAAATTGTATGTAATGTTTTGTGGAAAATACCTTTTGTAAACTGTATATCTTAACATACTACTATTGCATATAGCATGCTTTTGAAATTCTGTAAATGTTTATTAACTTTTAATATTTTATTAAAAGTTCTTCTTTCCTCATTATGTTTAAGCGTTTGTGTCTCTTAGAGATCGAAAACAAGTGCAGCCAGTCAGCGTGTTTATGTTTTGTGGTAAAATGTGTCATAAAATTTCAAATTAGATGATTAAGTATAGGGGCGGCAGTAAAGGAGTCACAATCCGCCAGCAGGCACAGAGTTTGCTCGCCTGTGTGTGTGTGTGTGTGCGCCCCCCAGGGGAACGAGCTTCCTCAAACCGCTGCCAGTCTCACCTGTGTGTGTGTGTGTGTGTGTGTGTGTGTGTGTGCGCCCCCCAGGGGAACGAGCTTCCTCAAACCGCTGCCAGTCTCACCAGAGTTATTTATGTCATTTATGCCACAAGATAATCATATCACAACGTCTCAAAGGGAGTTTTCTTCTCTCCTTTAGTTTTTTTTCTTTCATTGTTTTCGTTTTCTAATCTGAACATCTGCAGCCATGAATACCGAACTCCTCCCTATCCAGACTGTTTTACTGTAAGTCACTGTGGTGGGTCACAGTCATTTCATGATATTGTATGTATATATTATTGTTGGATGAAAGTGTAAACATGTTTTAATTTAAATTACAAGAACGTGCAGTCAGTGCCACGTCCAGTAGTATTTCGCTTTCCCTCCTGATTAGTTAGGTTTTAGTGATGGACAGCCAAACACATAAAAGTATAGAAAGTTTTAATCTGTTGTCTTGAAATGTACATTAATGTATATTAGTGTCATGATTGTGTGTGTGGAGAGACCAAGACGCAGCGCAGGGATAGTAGTTCAACATTTATTTTATACCATGTATAAAACCAACTCAAAATGTACCAACTAACTAAACAAACCAAACACACGATTTACAAACATCACGTTACAAAAAACAAACACGAAACAACGGACGTATTAAATGTGCACACTTACTGTCACCGTGACTGCGAAATACATCGACAACGACCCACCACCCAGTGTGAAAATCTACAAACCTATGTAGGATCCCTAATTAGAGACGATGCGCTACAGCTGCATCTAATTAGGGATCCCACACAAACCACCACCAGAAAGAATAGACCTGTCAGACTCTGACCATGTTTAGACCAAATAGGCTTCTCTATGGCCAGAGCCTGACAATTAGTCAGCATTAAGCTTGTCTCCTAGCTTATCCACTCTGCGGTATGATGAGCAGTAGGCCTAGTCCTGGGATCCGAATGAGGAGGCGTACTCAGGTAACCATCCACCGATTTTGGCAGACCAATATGGGACATAAGTATTGAAAGTTGGAGTTTCAATATGTTGTCTCTAAAGTTTACAGTAATCTATATTAGTCAGCATCAGACTTCAAACTTATCCCCACTCTGGTATGATGAAGAATCCCAATGAAGAGACCAGGCAAACATGGATGGTTTGGGAAGAGACATACAGTCAGGTCCATAATTATTGGTACCCTTGATAAATGTGAGCAAAAATACTGTATAAAAATACTGAGCTATGTTGTGCACTCAAAACAATTGGGAAATGATATAATTTTATACTAATACAATTCAGAGACACCGATTTTGTTTAACAAGTAACATTTGTTTTAGTTGAAGATTTGGGTCAGAATTATTGCCACCCTTGTTTTCAATACTCTAGGATAACAACACTGAGCCTTTTTCTAACATGGTTTATGAGATTGGATAACAAGTTGGGAGGGATCTTAGACCATTCCTCCTCACAGTATCTTTCCAGATTGTTGATATCCTTCTGCTCTTATGGACCGCCCTCTTCAATTCAAACCAAGTTTTCAATGGGGTTCAAGTCGAGACTGAGATGGACATTGCAAAATGTTCATTTTGTGGTCAATTAACAAGGGCCCCAGGACCAGTGGAAGCAAGATAGCCCCATATCATCATAACACCACCACCATATATTACTGTAGGTATGAGGTTATTTTCATTTTCAAGGCCAAAGAGCTCTAATTTTCATGTCATCTGACCATATAACCGGTTCCAATCAAAGTGTCAATGCCATTTATGAAACTCCAGATGACATAAAATAGAGCTATTTGGCCTGAAAAAAGAAAGCATATGCAGAGAAGTACCTCGTAGCTACGTTATACCTCAAACCTGCGTTTGGAATTGAAGAGGGCAGTCCATAAGAGAAGACAAAGGAGATCAAGTGTTCTGGAAACATTCTGTATGGAGGAATGATCTAAGATCCCTCCCAACGTCTTCTCTAATCTCTTTCTCTGAGCAATTGTATGAGTACAAAAATAATATAATTTCTATTTTTTTTAGCATACAATATACTGTAGCTCAGTATTTTTATTATTTACTGTGTTTTCTTTACCGTCCTTCTTTCTCATCTTTATCAGTAATGATGGACTTGACAACACCTTTTGATTTGAGGATTAGAAGAGAAGTGGTTTATGGTCGGTTGCATAAAGCCACAGGTCTGTGGTTTCTTCCAGGGTTAGCTAGTTGATTTCACAGGTGCCGGCTGCTCATAGTTCACACCTCCCTTCGTAGCACTAGTTTTGCTAAATACCAACTAATAACACACATTTGGTGGAAGTGGCAGACTGGGGAATTTTGAAGACAATTATTGGGCCAAGGATGATGAGTAATACTTGACCTCAGAAGAAGATGAATAAAACCCCAATAAGACACTGAGGTTTACAAAACCAGATGCTATTTCCTGACCTTGTGAAAGTTTGTTACCTCAATCATGACCCAAACTCTCATATATTTTAGCATGTGAATTATTGAGTCAAATGAGCTCAGACATTGAATCATTAATCCATAACTTTGATATAAAAAGGAATTAAAATGTTACTCCTGTAATAGTGTAAAACTATTTCCTTAAAGGTAACAGTTAATTGTTAATAAAAATAAAATGGTAAGTAATGATGAGAAAAAGCAATATGAAAAACGGACATTTAAAACCAGAACTTTTCTTTAGTGATTGGCAATATTCTGCCAAATGTTGACATTCTGCCCTAATTCAGTGTCAGACCCATCCAACTTGTCATATTTTAGGGTGTAGTTCTCAGACAGATTTATCACAGCATTTATAGCCCCTTCATGAACTTCCACAGTAATAATCACATGTGAATCAGATTAGATATTTCTGTTTTAGCCAGCAGTGCTAAAAATCAGACCTATGATCATGTAGGTCTATGTGGTGAATCATAACACTTAACACCTTTGACAACTGTTGATTAACAGATGTTTTGATATATGTCAGTTTCAATCTCAAGTCAGTGAATCATATACTATAAAATATGATTCACCTCCATGTTTCTATTTCAGCGGTTCAGGGTGTGTCATTCTGTTAACGGTCTGGTTCCATTGGACATAAATCCTCTGACGACATGATCAGACAACACCTGTCTGTAAACTGACATGAACCCTACCTATATAAAAAATATATAGTATTTAACCCATTTTTAATTCAGGCTGTAACACATCAATATGTGGAATAAATCAAGGGGTAGGAACACTTTTTGAAGGCACTAAGGAAATGGAAATTTAAACCGAAAGTGGAAAAGGAAAACGTAGGGAAGATTTCACTGCTTGTGAATTCACTATGAATCTGTTCTGTCTATTCGGGAAATATTGTTATAATTATGTTATTGTGGAATGCAATTTCATGGAGGGGTTTGAAACGGAATTCGTAAGACATCATAGTACTGTTCAAAACAGGCGAGCCCTGCTGAAACCTGTTTACATATCCTCACTGAAGACATGCTTTTGAATATAGCCTAGAGTTTGAGAAGTTACATCTGACTTGTTTTTAGTGCTTTCCTTTGTGGATTAGTAGGCTATAGGCGATATTCTACTGCCAGCCGTTTATGTCCTGAGCATGTTGAACCCAAATCTGAACGTTCACACACCGATATTCTCTCTCTCTCTCCCTTCTTAGCAACGTTTGAGCCTTCACACGGCCAGCTCTGAGTTACATGTTTTAAACCTACTTAGGACAACGTGCCTCCCATGAAAGAACACTCGACACATTATGAGAGGGAAGTAGACCACACGAAGAGAGAAATCCGGTCTTGCGGTTCACTAGACAAAACTTTCCCAAATTCATTCTTTTTAACTCTTAATTTAGTGCCATACCCTTTCACTTTGTGTACATCCTTTCAAGCCTCACTATTTAAGAGCCGCAGATATGGGATCAGAACACAACCCGTATTCTGGCTCTGGACGAATTGTTCAATATACTGGCAACAGGTGAGTCAACAATATGTTATCATTTGATCATTGCTTCAGGCTTTAATGAATGAATTATTTTCAGGATTATATTCAACTAACAATGATCATCTGCTGCAGGTCATCTAACTACCCTAAGAATGGCACTTCAGACTATCACTTGGATGAGCGCCTTCCTCTGCCTCGCGCAAGTTTGCTCCATGCCCATGTCTTGCCAGCTACAACGACATCTGGTGCAAACAACCCACATCTTACTGAGAGACATGGTATTTTTTTTAAATTACTTTTGATTTGAGATGTATTATCAAACTATGTTTAACTGAATAGCTCAACGTGAATACTGTTTTTTTCTCTTTTTTTCAGGGAGGTAATTTCCCTCTGGAGTGCCTGCAGGAGAATGTCTTCATGGCATTTCCAGCCACCGCATTTGTAACCTCCGACGCGCCACAGGTAAGGGGAAGAGTGCATATCCACGTCCACTTTACAGCATGAAATAGTATTTGCAACCGTTAGGATTAGAAAGTAGAACACTTTAAACTGACATTTATGTCATTTAAAATCATTGTTGTTGTCCGTTTCAGTTGAGCAGCAATGGTGCTAAGGCTATTTATGATACATTGAAGAACATCGACTCATTGTTTGGAGCTGACGACCTGCCAACTAAGTGGGACCAACAGAAGTTGGATGATTTTCAGAATATTATACACCGCCAGATTGAAGAGAGCAAATGTGTGAGTTGCTATGTCAACACAGCTTAACTGTTTAATTGTGGTATGGTGGCATTTGAATTATTATTAATCGCCAGCCTCTTTCTTTCTGGCAGATGATGGGCAGTGTGGATACAAGTGATAATCTCATCAGGGCAGAGGGACTGAAGACTTACTTTGGGAACATTACAGCAGTCCTAAAAGAAAAGGTAGGCTATGGAGTAAAAACAAATATACCATCATAAAAAACATTGTTTTGATGATATCTCTACATTGGACAATATTAGGCTACATTGCCCTAACAGTTTGTTTGTATTTCCACAGAATTACAGTTACTGCGCCTGGGAAGTGGTTCGAAAAGAACTCCTGTACACCCTACAGTTCATTCTGGAACACAACTCTGATAGCCTTCTGAAGTCCAACAGAACATGAATTTGAATTTGCAGACCTTTTTTACAATTGTGCTTGATTTTGATAGACTACTATTCTACAATCATGTAAATTGCAAATTGCAATATTATACATGTATTTATTTATTTATTAATGTAATTTATTTATGTAGGACTATTTATTAATGTATTTATTTATATTTTTGAAAATTGTGCCCGTTGTTGCTATTCATCAAATTTCCAGTTAATAAATATTGTTATACTTTTAAATACAGTGCCTTGAGAAAGAATTCAGACTCCTTTACTTTTTCCAAATTTTATTACATTACAGCCTTATTCTAAAATGTATCAAATTGTTTTTTTCCCCACATCAATCTCAACACAATTATCAATCATTACAAAGCAAAACCAGGTTTTTTGAAATGTTAGCAAATTTGTAAAAATAAAACAATTAACTATAATATATGGGTATGACACTACAAGCTTGGCACATCTGTATTTGGGGAGTTTCTCCCATTCTTCTCTGCAGATCCTCTCAAGCTCTGTCAGGTTGGATGGTGAGCGTTGCTGCACAGCTATTTTCAGGTCTCTCCAGAGATGTTCGATCAGGGTCAAGACCGGGCTCTGGCTGGGCCACTCAAGGACATTAAGAGAGTTGTCCCGAAGCCACTGCTGCGTTATCTTGACTGTGTGCTTAGGGGCAGTTAAAATCCTATTCCCGTATAGCCTATTCTCGCGAACAGCCTAGCCTATATATAAATATAATAACCTATATTATCGTGGTTAAAGCATCATCCAACGCTGGGATTTGGTCCAGAAGACGGACCAGGACGGGAATTCCTTTGGCTGCATGTGCCAGAATGTGGAAAGTTAAAGTCTCCGTTAAAGTCTCCGCCTCCGGAAGGTTGATCGGGGCCATAATTTAAGACTACACTGTTCCTAGTCTTATTTGTTATATATTCCTGTGTAGTTTGAGGACAAAGTCAGATTCCGGAACGACACCATCTATCAAATCACAAAACTGTTTGATGGGAATATGAAGGCTGTCACCTGGGACAAGAAAAAGATTAACCATTTCCTCAACATTCTCGAGCGCCAATTTGAGAACCTTAATTCCTGTGTAAGTAACGAGTCTGTTTTAAAGTATAATCCCTGTTTCGGTCAGGGCTCTCCAACCCTGTTCATGGGTTGTAACTAACCTGATTCAGTTTATCAACCAGCTAATTAATCAGGTGTGCTAGAGAAAAATGGTGAGTTTGGTTTCGGATGGCAATGTGTTTACTACATGTAATCAAACGAATATAAACGGTGCTAGACTAAACAGGAGCTGTTTCGAAACACGTTTTGGGTCCTGGATATGTATCAAGCGTTTTAGAGAAGTGCTGATCTAGTGTTGACTCTGTCCTTATTTATAGTGACCTAAAAGGCTAAACTGACCCTAAATAAGCATTCCTACTCTGAGAAGCATAATACATTATTATTATCATTATCATTATCGTTATCGTTATCGTTATCGTTATCGTTATCGTTATCATTACATACGGCACCAGGACTTTGTTGTTCAAGACAATATAATCATTGAATTGGCCAGAAAGTCCACACCCCTAATATTTACATTTTTCAGAACCACAGTGCGCATGCGTGGGAGCTCATCAGGAAAGAGACGAAACGTCATCTGCTTATATTGGAAATCCTTGCGACAACGATGTACTGATCATCCGGACTCTTCTCAGAAGATACTCTCTTACCAGTTTATAAAGCATGAATACAACCATGTGGGATCATGTTAGTCTATTTATTATATTTAAATGTATAAATTATAGTTTTTTATTATTATAAATTAATATTTAGTATTTCCCTTTTGTACCTGTGTTTATTACCGGTCTTTTTGAAAAACCTATGAAAGATATTAAAATTGAAAATGTGAATAAAATGTATTTTGTATAAATTGTCAAAATTTCGTTCTTGTCTAAAACCAATTAGTGGATTTATCGAACCATATGAGAGGACGCAGATTAAACTTGTTGCTGATCGTCAGGCACATGATAATTCTACTTTAAGTTTATACACCACATGACTAAAAGTATGTGGACACCTGCTCATCGAATATCTCATTCCCCCTTTACAGCCTCCACTCTTCTGGGAAGGCTTTCCGCTAGATGTTGAAACATTGCTGCGAGGACTTGCTTCCATTAAGCCACAAGAGCATTAGTGAGGTCGATCACTGATGTTGGGCGATTAGGCCAGGCTCGCAGTCGGAGTTCCAATTCATCCCAAAGGTGTTAAATGGGGTTGATTTCAGGGCTCTGTGCAAGCCAGTCAAGTTCTTCCACACCGATCTCGACAAACCATTTCTGTATGGACCACTGGGGCATTGTCATGCTGAAACAGGAAAGGGACTTCCCCAAACTGTTGCATGTTGGAAGCAGAGAATAATCTGGAATGTCATTATATGCTGTAGCGTTAAGATTTCCCTTCACTAAGACCGAACCATGAAAAACAGCCCCAGACCATTATTCCTCCTCCAACGAACTTTACAGTTGGTACTATCCATTCGGGAAGGTGCGCTCTCGTTGTCTGGCCCTCACTATATACTCCTCGACAAATCCACTGGCTCCAGGTCATCTATAAGTCTTTATTAGGTAAATCCCCGCCTTATCTCAGCTCGCTGGTCACCATAGCAACACCCACCCGTAGCATGCGCTCCAGCAGGTATATTTCACTGGTCATCCCCAAGGCCAACACCTCCTTTGGCCACCATTCCTTCCAGTTCTCTGCTGCCAATGACTGGAACGAATTGCAAAAATCACTGAAGCTGGAGACTACCATCTCCCTCAATAACTTTAAGCGTCAGTTGTCAGAGCAGCTTACTAATCACTACACCTGTACATAGCCCTTCAGTAAATAGCCCACCTCACTACCTCATCCCCATATTTATTATTTTTGCTAATTTGCACTCCAGTATGTCTATTTGCACATCATCATCAGCACATATATCAGTCCAGTGTTAATGCACACTCTGTGCAATATATTTTCTATTTTCTATTGTGTTATTGACTGTACGTGTGTTTATTCCCATGCGTAACTCTGTGTTGTTTTATTGTCGCCCTGCTTTGCTATGTCTTGGCCAGGTCGCAGTTGTAAATGAGAATTTGTTTTCAACCGGCCTACCTGGTTACAAAAAGGTAAAATAAAATACAAATAAAATAATGAGATCATATTAAATCACAATCTCTCACTTCCTTGCTCTCACAGATAGAGAGAGCGAGAGGCAGAGTGTGCGAGAGAGAGAGAGATAGAGATAGAGAGAGAGAGAGAGAGAGACAGAGAGAGAGAGAGAGAGAGAGAGAGACAGAGAGAGAGAGAGAGAGAGAGAGAGAGGGAGAGAGAGAGAACCATAGTAGTACCCTTAGTCCATACAAATGTCATTAGTTTGATAATGTTGCTGTTGATAAAGAAATAAAGACATCTACTCATCAATAAAGTATCTATCTATCTATCCCCGTGGGAATCGAACCCACAACCATGGCGTTGCAAGTGTTTACCATTTTTGGAGACGTTTAAATAGGCTACATATTGATGCTTGTCTCAGATTTTCAGACTGAGTTTTGTATTACTTTGTGAGATTTGTTGTGTAGCCTACCATGGTAACCAGTTTGACATGGTGGAGTATTTCATTTTGCATATGTACGGTGTATCCAACGATGGGATGCACATGGAAGGATGGTCCTCTTAAAATCCTAAATAAGCACAGAATCAAACTTCTTCAGGATGTGGTGAGTTGGCTGACATAAACCATTGATGATTGTGTCCGAACATGAAACGCTGCCTAATTTCTAAATATGGGCACAATTTACATCTTGGCTGACCATATCATGCTTAAAATACCTAGGGTAGTCGTTTTCCGGTTCAGTTTTTGCAAGAGAACGTGAACAGATTTTAAGACACCCATTGTCAATCGGTAGAACAACGGTATAATCAGTCGCCATCATCACCATCATTATATGAGTTTATATATCAATGGGTCTTTCCTACTTCAATCAAAGTAAAAAAATTATAATAATAACATCATCATCATTCACATTAGGTCAAACACATTATCATCGTCATGGTCGTAGTCTAGATAAGCGCCCAATAAAGGCTCATTTAGGGCATATACTCTTTTTTTAAACAGAAATGAACCAACTGTAAAAAGATCCCCTTGGAATGTACTGAATCAATTTAATAAGAATGAACCTCATGAGAGAAAAGGAAAAGTAATTCCCCTGCTGCCAGCAAAGCCAATAGGGCTGCACTCTACTCTCCATTTTAGAGGCGGGACGGCTTTAGCTTTCATTCAGCACTACCAGTCACTCTATTAATAAAATAGTTTATATTTCAAATATGTGCAATATTAACACTGAACAGTCATGCTTCAGATTCCATTACCTGATTAAAAGAGAGTCACAACAGACTAACTGTGAGCTAAATGTGATCGCAGTGCTACGCGTATTGAAAAAAACCTTCCTGGTTAAAACTACACAGAATCTGAAAAATGTGGGGTACAATTTCATCATATTTAAATTGAGCATGGCCCTCCTTTGCTGGGAGAGAGCCCTGCACCGTTGTATCATAGAAATAAGAAATAGCCCACTGTTTTCGTAGTTTTTCATATTCAATATGGCCTACGTTTTAACACCTGCTGAATATATTATAATGACATTCATTGCTACATTGTAATTCTCTACATACATATATATGAAAACTGTTAACTTGCGAGGCAAACATTTTCTGATTAATTTCAGAATACCACCATTCACTGAAAATTGGGGCTTATAAAGGGAAGCGAAAGTCTGAACCATGCAGCCCTTCTTCACCACAAGGAATGTTTATACCTTCACGTAACGATACTTAGGTATATATAAGATGGGCAACTTCAACAATCTAGGTATCATATCAATCGAGATTAATATAATCGGTCGTTAATCGTTTATAATAGCCGTTGCACTCAAACTTTAATAAAATGAACATGGCTGTATTGAAATGGTTGAGCATGTTTCTGACTCTGTTCTGCCAAGGCACAGCAGCATCCAAACCTTGCTGGTGGACGCAGTCTAGGTTGAGGATCATGAACGATAAGAGCATAGATCTGCTCTTAGATATGGTGAGTAATTTAAATTGCACAACTTGATGCGCAATATTCGCAATGATACTCACATTTCTATGTTGCATTACAGCACATTTTATGTCTAACTAATGCTTTCCCTCTCCGTAACACAATATTTAATTTAAGGTTACAATACCAATACAGTTTACTTCTTGAAATTGATATGAGTTCTATTTCAGGGTGGACTCTTACCACTAATGTGTGCAGAAGAAAACGTCGAACACATGTTTGCAGAGGATGTTTACAAGAACAAACAGGTAGGATACACTGTTTTAGACTTTTGATAGTCTAAACTACAGAATAACTTCTTGCGATTTCAAAATGGTAAATTGTAAGTTTTACCACGTATTTCGAAACCTTGTGCCTAAAACCCTGTTGTATTTTATCCAGGGCGACGACGTCTCTGTGGTTGCGTTAGAGGCTATGGGATATGTGTTCCAATTATTTAACAACAGCCTGACTTCTGTCACCTGGGACCAAACATCACTTAACCTTTTCAAAAACATCATATATCGTCAAGTTGAGAACTTAAAGTTATGTGTAAGTATGATCCCTCCTATGTAACCAAGACACTGAGTGTACAAAACATTATGAACACTTTCTCTTTCCATGACAGACTGACCAGGTGAATCCAAGTGAAAGCTATGATCCCTTATTGATGTCACCTGTGAATCAATCAGTGTAGACGAAGGGGCAGATACAGATTTAAGCAGGATTTTTAAGACTTGAGACAATTGAGTCATGGATTGTGTATGTGTGCAATTCAGAGGGTGAATGGGCAAGACAATAGATTGAAGTGCATTTGAAGGGAGTGTGGTAGTAGGTACCAGCCGCACCGGTTTCACTTGTGTATCAAGAATGGTCCACCACCCAAAGGACATCCAGCTAACCTGACCCAAATATGGGGTGCATTGGAGTCACCATTGGCCTGCATTCAGGTGGAACGCATTGACCAAATATTTGTACAATATGTTCATATCCTTTCATAAGAACTAATGCACTCACCACTATGTTTTATCGTCTCCAGGTCGCAGATGGTGATGGGACATCCTCTGGAGATGGAGGGTCGGTTACTGCAGGCAATGCGTCTCTCAAAACCTATTTCGACAAGCTGAACACCTTCTTGAAAGAGAAGGTGGGTCTAATATCAAATGTTCTCAAATAGAGCCTAAATCAATCTTAGCAAAAGTTATAGATCACCACAAATCGGATGCAGTTCAGAACTCCCAAACGCGGGTTTTGTGTTGTCGGATTCCTTGACTGGTTGAGTTGACTGAAAAATATGTATATCTTGTACGCTCTCCAGGAACACGGCACATGCGCATGGGAGATCGTGCGAAAGGAGGTTCGCCAAAATCTGGTGCAGTTTAAGAAATTCATCGAAAGCTGAGTCAAGCCGTGAGGAGAACCATCATCATTGGAGACGTGACATAATCCTCAGGCTGGCTAATAGATTGATGGCTGATACATTTATTGACTGACTGACTGGCTGGCTGCGAGATTGACTGACTGGTTTATGTATTTGTGAATATTGGTTGACTGATATTTATGTTTACACTATGTATTTATTTATTATTTTATTATTTTATTTATTTTAATACAATTAAATGAAAATCACCTGCATCTGTTCTCATATCATTTTCATTAATTCATGCAATCATGCATTCATCCATTCATTTGTTTATAAACTGACTTTTTTAAAAGGGCAATCCGCAGGTCAAACACCAAAGCGGACACTCAACCACAATTTTGATAAATAGTGAGGGGGTTGAACACAAATAGCCACTGCCACAGAGCTGTGGATGCAAGGAAGGATCATCCATGAGATCAAAATAATAGTTTTATCTAGATATTAAAGCTATACAGTGTTTTTTATATTGATTGTTTCAACCAATATCTTAAAATGGCTTATATTTGGGGTTCTGATGAGATCCAACTGTATCCTGTATGAATAATTTAAAAGTCAAAAAATGTATGTAGTAATCGCAGAAATTCCCCCTTAAGCGTAGCACGTCCAGGACGATGCAGTAGTAAGGATTTTTATTTAGTTTATTTAGTCTCGCATAATGATGAAATATTAAATGTATTCAGATACAGACGTCATAAAATGCTGATTAATTTCTATTAATTGTAATCATCACTTAAAATCAACAATTTAATTCAAATGTATTTACATTAATGGGGTTAAAATCCAAGATGGTGTAACAGTGCGTGTTTTTCTTGTCCTGTCTAATGTCCCGTGTAAATAGTTTGTAATTAGTCTGTCTTTCTATATATTTTATTATTCCCCATATACTTCTCCTGCAACCCGCCTCACCCAACGTGGAACGGATCTACTATCTTCTTTATTTTCTTTACTGCTTCATCATTTAACTGAACCGTTGACAGAAGCTAGCCTGCTGCTCTGCCTGCATCAGCCAGCTTTTAGTTCGGACAATATCGGCCAGTCTGCACAGCGCACTACCAACCCAACGCATATCGGATTGCGTTCCCTTCCACTTCACCGGATTTCTATCGAAATCACAGGGCCATCACACCGGATCATCACAGCTAGCTATCTGCAACCGAGTAGCTGCTGTTGATTGGCTAACACCATTGTCCAGATGCTACCACCAGTTGCCTTGAGCTAGCCTCGAGCTAGGCCCATCTCCCGGCCAGCCGACGTGTACTAGCAAATTCCCGGGCTACAGTACCTTTGTCAACCGGCCTGGACCTTCAGAGGAAAAGCCCCGCCGAGCCATCACGACTAGTCTGCCGACATAATGGTCCGACGTGGTCTCAACAGGCTTTTCCTATGCGACGTCGCCGAATATCCATCTGCTAGCCCCAGCCCGCTAGCATTCTGAACGCCGTGCCTCCCGCTCGCCTAGTGCAGCGCCCACTGAACTGCTCCCTGGCTCACCTCTTTGCTGCTCATCGGACCTTATGATTACTCGGCTAAACAGCTGATTTCTGCTGGACTGTTCCGTTACACGGTACCTCATTCTGTTTATCTGCTAGGCCTCAGGTCTGAACTCAGGTCCTGTGTGTAGCACATAAATTTCTCTATCTGACCCTCTTTCTCCGTTCATCACCATTTCCCGTTGTTGTCTTAGCTCTCTTGATTAACTGTGTTTGTTTTGTGCTTCTTTCTCATTTCAAAATGCCTTGTCTGCTGCTGTTTAGGTTAGCTCTTATTGTTTTATTTCACTGTAGCGCCCCCAGTTCCGCTCAACATGCCTCAGATAGCTCCTTTGTCCCACCCCCAGACATGCGGAGACCTCACCTGGCTTAACTGGTGTCTCCAGAGATGTAACCTCTCTCATCATTACCCAACGCCTAGGTTTACCTCCACTGAACTCACATCCTACCCTATCCCTGTCTGTACATTATGCCCTCAATCTATTCTACCGCACACAGAAATCTGCTCCTTTTATTCTCTGTACCCAACGCACTAGAAGACCAGTTCTTAAAGCCTTTAGCCGTACCCTTATTCTACTCCTCCTCTGTTCCTCTGGTGATGTAGAGGTAATCCCAGGTCCTGTATCCCCCAGCACTACACCTATTCCCCAGGCGCTCTCATTTGTTGACTTCTGTAACCGTAAAAGCCTTGGTTTCATGCATGTTAACATCAGAAGCCTCCTCCCTAAGTTTGATTTATTCACTGCTTTAGCACACTCCGCCAACCCTGATGTCCTAGTCGTGTCTGAATCCTGGTTCAGGAAGGCCACCCAAAATTCTGAAATTTCCATCCCCAACTACAATATTTCCTGTCAAGATAGAACTGCCAAAGGAGGCGGAGTTGCAATCTACTGCAGAGATAACCTGCAGAGTTCTGTCATACTGTCAAGGTCTGTGCCCAAACAGTTTGAGCTTCTACTCTTAAAAATCCACCTCTCCAGAAATAAGTCTCTCACTGTTGCCATCTGTTACAGACCCCCCTCAGCCCCCAGCTGTGCCCTGGACACCATATGTGAATTGATTGCCCCCCATCTATCTTCAAAGTTTGCACTGTTAGGTGACTTCAACTGGGATATGCTTAACACCCTGGCTGTCCTTCAATCTAAGATAGATGACCTCAATCTCACACAAATTATCAAGGATCCTACCATGTACAACCCTAAATCCTTAAACATGGGTACCATCATAGATATCATCCTGACTAACTTGCCTTCCAAATACACCTCCTCTGTTTTCAACCAGGATCTCAGCAATCACTGCCTCATTGCTTGCGTTCGTAATGAGTCCGCGGTCAAACGACCACCACTTATCACTGTCAAACGCTCCCTAAAACACTTCTGCGAGCAGTTCTTTCTAATCGATCTGGCCCAGGTATCCTGGAAGGATATTGATCTCATCCCATTTCAGTAGAGCATGCCTGGTTGTTCTTTAAAAGTGCTTTCCTCACCATCCTAAATAAGCATGCCTCGTTCAAAAAATGTAGAATTAAGAACATATATAGCCCTTGGTTCACCCCAGACTTGACTGCCCTTGACCAACACAAAAACATCATGTGGCGCACTGCATTAGCATTGAATAGCCCCCACGATATGCAACTTTTCAGGGAAGTCAGGAACCAATATACACAGTCAGGTAGAAAAGCAAAGGCTAGCTTTTTCAAACAGAAATTTGCATCCTGTAGTACTAATTCCCAGAAGTTCTGGGACACTGTAAAGTCCATGGAGAACAAGAGCATCATCTCCCAGTTGCCCACTGCATTGAGGCTAGGAAACACTGTCACCACCGATACATTTACAATAATGTACAATTTCAATAACCATTTTGCTACGGCTGGCCATGCTTTCCACCTGGATCCAACAGCTCTGTACCCACTGCAGCAATTTGCCCAAGCCCCCCCCCCCCCCCCCCCCCCAGGCAACCATGGATGGTTTGAGAGGAGACATACAATCAGGTCCATAATTATTGGTACCCTTGATAAATGTGAGCAAAAATACTGTATAAAAATACTGAGCTATGTTATGCACTCAAAACAAT